>QRDG01002456.1:0-341550 GCA_012064385.1 Puccinellia tenuiflora | reverse complement strand
GTCTGGATTAGAGGATTTGAATAAGTTTTTGTAATCGAATTGAGTGTGATCTTTAAATTAGTGTGTCTCGGTTTCTGAGACGGTTATTCATGTTAAAGACAAGTGGTTGTTCTATTTCATGAATAATTCTTTTTTGATGATCACGTTTCGATTATGAGATTATTGTCCTTTGTTTAATCTAAACGATGATTAGTTAAACATTTATAAAATATGTGACATACTAAAATATCCAAAACTTAATAATGACAATTGTTTTGGTCGTGCTAAATATTGAATAAACATTTTGATGTTTTATCAATGCACCTTATTGTAAGGAGTATGACTAAAATGCCACCCTTTGGAAGAGTGCCATGAGTTGCCGAAAATAAACACAAGTGTTGGTTGTATTTTCAGCAAATGTTAGATGTCATTATTTTGTGTACTCCATCATAAATGATTAAATAGGTGTATTTATTCGAGTTATGATATTTGATGAGATCAAATAAATTTCTGGAGTTTAGGATATTAAGTTAACAAGAAAATTGAGTCTTTATGATTTGATCAAAAGAGACAAAATATTTGAGTTATATGTTAGTATGTGGACTTGTGAGAAGTGTTATCACAAATTACAATGTTTAGAATATTTCAAAGGCGTTTGATGTGTCCTAAGATATTGTAATCACACACTATTTGATATTGTGTGGTCTCAAAGAAGGGTTTTACTTCGGGGTTTAATAATAGCATTTGGATTTATTTGATAAACACTCTGTTTAGAAATAAGGACCTATTTAATGATTCGCATAAACATTTTTCATATGATTTATGAGAAAAGGTGGTTTCATTAATTATGAGATAATTAGAGACTATTGAATAATGTTGTAGTATATTCATAAGTATGACTATGAATGTGATTCCACAATGAGAGACTAAAAGGGACAAATAAATTTGATTGTGTTAAATGTTTTAGTGGATTTATCGTGAAAAGGTTTCATTGATAAAAGAATTGATGGAATAAATTGAAAAGCTAAAACCTTGCTTGTTTATGTATCAAGTGGCACATATGTAAAGTGCTATGTTGGTTAAAACTTGACACATAAAGGAATTAATGATGGTGATCATTGAATTTCGGTTTAGCTTGTCTAAAGAAAAGTAGGATTCAAGAATATGGTTTTGTCAGGTTACAAAATAATATTCATGATTCACTTGTCATGTTTAGAAACAGGACAAACCTACGAAACTACAAAGAAGAAATAGAAGCCTTAAATACGAAAGTGACTAAGAGTCATCCTATGTTAAGTTTAAATCACAAAGTAATTGTTGCTTGATTTTGTGAAAGTGATGTTTCACATATTTATTCCTCAAAAGGGGTTTTGCAGGGAATAAATAAAACTTAAAGCTAGTAAAGTACTAGCGTTTCGTATAAAGAGTTCTCAATATTAATAGTTAATTGAGAATTTGGAGGTGTCCAAAATATCGAGAAAATACACGAGTGTGATCTAATTAAGATATGTGGCGACATATATTAAGTTAGAGCAGAAACTATTTTCCATGATCAAAATATGTGGTGACATATGTTTGAGTGGGAGCTAGTTAATCATGGTCAAATATAGAGATAACATATTTCTGAGTGGGAGCCAAAGTGGTTTCACAATTTAATATGTGTATGGTGTATATTTGAGTGGGAGTTTACAACATCTTGTTTGAGTGAAATGGAGATTTCATAAATGTTGTAAATAAGTCAGGAACCAACGTATAACTTATGAAGTTAGTCAAATATCCATGGAGATGGATGTATCTATGGAGGATAGATATATTTGATAAGCATTATGTCAGGATGTTTAACCTAAGTAAGATTTTGAAGGAGTTCAAAATAAAACAAGAGAAGAAAGGTTCATCTGCTTGTGAAAAATAGGTGAAACATTGAGTTGATAACTCAGTGCAAAAGTGATGGTTGGAGGATATGTTAGTGTTCGCTATGAATTGTTCATAGGACTAAAACATATAAGAACCATGTGTTTGTATTTGACGATATGTGACCCAAGTTCTTGGTTAGAAGAACATGTTAAATGAGGAGTCATTTTTCATGGAGTTGAGATAATAGAATCTAGAGATTGGTGGACTTGATTGAAGTCATAAAACCAAACTAGATTGGGGATCTCATAATAGCAGAAGCGCAACGAAAGCGTGATCGGAAATATCGAAGTGACATGGGTGCACTGTCGATTTGTGAGTCTACAACATATAGGAGTATATGATTAATTCAAGGATTAAAGATATAATATTATGGTTTGAGAAATTTTGTTTCAAGACTGAGTGAGTTCCGGGTGCACATGCTATGTGAAAGTCCTCTTGACTGATCATACGTCATGTAGGCATGGAAGGGAAACGAAAATCTCACTCTATAACCAAATATATTATATTCGTCATATGATGATGAAATTATCATGTGATGATAAGAGGTTTATCATGTGATGATAAAGTAATGTCAAATTAGGTGACATTGACGTTTTGCAAAGAACATAAAGAACTGTATAGTACAGAACACGGACAGAACCTCTTCCACGAGCAAACATGATCAGCACTAAGACTCCATGAGTGTTAGACACCATGAGTGTTGGGATCGAGAAAATGTAAACTAGATTATTGACTCTAGTGCAAGTGGGAGACTGTTGGGAATATGCCCTAGAGCAATAATAAAATGGTTTATTAGCATATTCATGTTTATGATAATAGTTTATTATCCATGCTATAATTGTATTAAACGGAAACATAATACATGTATGGAATATAAACACAGGTGTCCCTAGTAAGCCTCTACTGGACTAGTTCGTTAGTCAAGAGATGATTAGAGTTTCCTAATCATGGACTTGTTATAGTCACTTGATAACGGAGTTATATCATTAGGAGTAATGATGTGATGGACAAGACCCGATAATAAAAGAGTTGCAATTGATCGTGTCACACAAGTTTCATTGCCAACACTTTTAGTATGCCAAGTATAGTTTCCTTAGACCATGAGATTATGTCACTCCCGTTTACCGGAGGAATGCTTTGTGGAAATCAAACGTCACTTCGTAACTGGGTGATTATAAAGGTGGCTTTCAGGTATCTCCGATGGTATTTGTTGGGTGACATGAATCAAGAGTGGGATTTGTCCTTCTTGTGACGGAAAAGATATCTCTGGGCCCTCTCGGTAATATAGCATCAAGAAAGGTTGCAACCATGTGATTAAGTGTTAATCACGGAGATCCTATATTATGGACGAGTAAAGAGAATTTGCCAGGTAACGAGATGAACTAGATATGGAGATATCGACGATCATATCTCGGGCACATTAAATATCGGTGAGACAAAGGGAATTGTCGGAGATTGTCCCCAGGAACTAGGGGTGTCTCCAAGGTATCGTGCAAGGGGCTGAACACGGAGTCAAACAGTCCACGACGTGCTCGGCGACGGTGCTCGTCAGGCTCGCTGTGGACGACACTGCAGAGATTGACACAAGGTATTACCCAGGTTCAGGGCCCTCTTGTGGAGGTAAAACCCCTACGTCCTGCTATGGTGTATTGCACTGCTTGAAGAGTTTACAGTACAAGGAGAGCTTGTCGAGCTCGAGGTGGCTAACAATGGCTACTTACTAGTCTTTAGATCTAGGGTTAGGGTTTGCTAGAGCGGCACCAACCGAAGATCGAACCCTTTGCTTGGGCGTGCTCCTCCTCCTTTTATAGGCGTCCTGGGCCTCTTCTGCCCAAACATTTGGGCGGGAAGGGCTACCACATGGCGACGAAGGAGGAGGCACGGTGCACCGTAAAGGTGAGGTCCACCATAAAGGTAAAGCTCGTGGACGCGGTCCACGGCAGGGGGACGGCGTCACCAAAGCTGAAAGGGGCACCGACCAGCTGGACGGTGGGCTGGCGCTTGCCGAGGTGGGAGGTGACCCACGGTGACGTCGTCCTTGGAGCGTAGCTGCAGACGGTCTCTTTATCACCAAAGTGGCAAGTCTTGGAGCTCCTTTGCTTGGTGCAGTCTGGTTGACTGCTTTATACATGGGAATGGCAACTGTGACGCTGGCGTCACCACGCGCTGGCGCGCCCGTGACTCTGCGGAGTGTGCAGAGCCCATGTGCACTCTGCCGCGGAGGCAGAGCTGGCTTCGTAAGGAAGGAACCTCGCCAGGCTTGAAGGGCCTCGCCAGGCTTGGAGAGCCTCGCCAGGCTTGGAGAGCTTGAAGGGCAGCCTCACCAGGCTTGGAGAGCCTCGCCAGGCTTGGAGAGCCTCGCCAGGCTTGGAGAGCTTGAAGGGCAGCCTCACCAGGCTTGGAGAGCCTCGCCAGGCTTGGAGAGCCTCGCCAGGCTTGGAGAGCTTGAAGGGCCAGGTCCTTAGCAGAATCTGGGGCAGACTCCAACGTGGCTTGGAGAGCCTCTCCAGGCTTGGAGAGCCTGGACCTTGGTGAGATCTTCTGAAGAGTGTCGTGGGCCCTGGCAGGCCGGCTCGTGGTACCCTGGTTTCCACTACGCCGACAGTAGCCCCCGGGCCCGCGATGGGCACGCTGGAGTCCATTGGGCGTAGGCGAAGCGTCGCGGGCCCAAAAACAGCCTGTCTGGCCCGAGACACGCGGGGCGCAACGGCTGTGCCGGTACTTGTTGACGAGGTTGGTTGATGTAGAGACGAAGGCTCCACAAGCTTGGGGAGCACCCTGGCGTCGTTGTGGCACCTGTGACGCCCACGGCTGACGGGCCATGGTGCGCAGCTACCCCTCCTCCTGCGGATGAACACCGCGAGGAGAGGGAGGTTGAAGAGGCGGCGACCGAGGCCGTGAAGACGCCGGAGAGGCCTGCCGAGGCCGCGGCAAGAGCGGCCGCGGCAGGAGGGGATGATGAGCCCGAGGCCGCGGCGGGAGCGGCCTCAGCAGGAGGGGCCGACGAGCCTGAGGCCGCCCAAGGTGCCTCGACAGCATCCAGGCTTCTGCGCCCCGCGACGGTGCAGGGACCTTGGAGGACGAAGAAGCTGCCGCTTGAGCCTTCCTGTAGCTAGGTGTGCATGAGGCACAAATTAACTTAGTTTTGCTTGTAATGCCTTGTTGTAAGGACTTGAAAGCACTTGCGTGTGCCCCTCGGGAGACTTTTTATTTCCTGTCTCATGTCTTTTCCGCTCTACGTCGTAGGACCCTTCTCTTAGCGCTACACCACCGCCGCTTCGGTATGTGAGAGTCAGGGCTCCACAAGGCCGGGGGGTGCGTGAGGCCTCAAGAAGTAAGATCCCCGAGGCGCGATGCCTGGGTTCCCCTTTAACGCGCAAGCAGCCCATGAGGCATAGGAGAGAAAAAAAGAGGCTCGAGGGACGAAAACCAGCGAAAGGAAATTTAACCAAGTGTTTGGACTTAGCTTCGCGAGCCGTTTTTGCTTGAAGAGGGTGTTGGTTCCCTGATGAGGCGTTTTTGCCTTGGAGAGGGTGTTGGTTCCCTGGAGAGGCTTTTTTGCCTTGGAGAGGGTGCCTGAGGCTTGTTTTTGAACCTGCTTTCCTGCGTTTGGACAGATAGGCATACCCACAAGCAATACATAGCTAGATAACTTAAGCGTGCTCGTAGGTTCCTTCATGTGTGTCTTGCGAGGGGAACAGGCACCAAGGTCCTTGGTGAGTTGACGTGCACGGGAGCTGGTCCATGAGTTCAGAGCTCCTTAGGAGTTGACATGCATGAGAGCTGACCCGCAAGTTCAGAGCTCGGATCCCTTGGGTTTGAGGCGCTGCCGGGATGCTCCCGCGGCATGGCACCATGCTAGCCCCCGCTCGTGAGATACACAGGAGGGATCGTACGAGCGAGAATAAACAGCAATATCATAACAGCTTACCGAAGCCGCAAAATATGCTGGCGCGATGCGCAAAAGTTCAGAATGACCCGAAGTAGTTGTTCATTACACTGGCGTGGCCAGTAGTGCAAAATCCGCCATGTCAGGCATGGGGTTCCACATTCAGTGGCTGAGACTCTCGCGGCCCGAGGCGACGCATGTAAAGAGAGCTCAGAGAGGGGGCCCCTATGCGGGGGTGGCTTTCATTGAGCCTGCGGTCCACCATGTCCGGCATGGGGATCCACCTCGCCAAGGCATGGTGCTTGAAGAAGTCACCTTGCCGAGGCGTGGTGGCTTGGGAGTCTTCTCGAACGGCCCCAGGCAACGTATAGTAGAGAGGGGAGCCCGAACTTTTTCCTCGTGGAGGATGTGACCTTGGCCACGATGTTTTTACCGTGGCTGCACGGGGTGGCTGTCACGGAGAGGAAGCCTTGACGTTTTTACCGTGGCTGCACGGGGTGGCTATCACGGAGAGGAAGCCTTGACGTTTTTACCGTGGTTGCACGGGGTGGCTATCACGGAGAGGAAGCCTTGACGTTTTTACCGTGGCTGCACGGGGTGGCTATCACGGAGAGGAAGCCTTGACGTTTTTACCGTGGCTGCACGGGGTGGCTCCAGCGAGGACCGGGGCCTCGCGAGGGGATCAGCCTCGTGGAGGCCGGTGCCTCGGGAGAAAGGCCGGAGCCTGGACGTTTTTACCGTGGCTGCACGGGGTGTCTCCGGAGAGGACCGGGGGCCTCGCGAGGGGATCAGCCTCGTGAAGGCCGGCGCCTCGGGAGAAGGCCGGAGCCTGGACGTTTTTACCGTGGCTGCACGGGGTGTCTCCGGCGAGGACCGGGGCCTCGCGAGGGGATCAGCCTCATGGAGGCCGGTGCCTCGGGAGAAGGCCGGAGCCCGGACATAGGTGGCGCGAGCCCCCGAGCCTTGACGAGAAGGCCGGGGCCTCGGCGAGGGGTGACACAAGCCCCCCAGAGGCTGCACGATTTGGCAGTCATGCGGCGACGAGGCGTGCGAAGCAGCACGGTTGTCGCGAGGAGGAGCCGCCGTTGGAGCTGGTTGCGGTGGAGCTGGAGCAGGCGCGGGATGAAGAGGAGGTGCGGGAGGAGCGCCGTGCGCTACGTCTCCCACACGCCCTGAGAGAACCAGGGAGTGGGACGGTGCAGGAGCGGCGGCGCGAGCGGCGACGCCAGCGGCACCGACGAGCTCGGAGAGGCGATGGAGCCAGGCTTCTTGAGCCTCCGGCGTGGGACGGTACCGCAGCAGCTCCTGCGCCATGAGAAGCGCAGTTGCTGGGCTGGGCGCAGGGCGGCCCAGCGAGGAGGCAGCACCGTCCCGTGATGGGTGCAGGGAGGAGGCCTCCTCTTTGCCGAGGCCGTCCTCAGCGTGGTCGATGTCGTCGTCCTCCGGGTGCTCGACGCGGGGCACGGGGTCGACGCGGCGCGGCGGAGCAGTGCTCCCGCGCGGGCGGCCGCGCGGGTTGCCGGCAGAAGGAGCGCCGGTGGCGCTGGCCGTCCGGCGAGCGAGACGTTCGGCACGAGAACCGGCCATGGCTGTGTCGAGGATGAAGACGCGCCTCAGCCCCCTACCTGGCGCGCCAAATGTCGGAGATTGTCCCCAGGAACTAGGGGTGTCTCCAAGGTATCGTGCAAGGGGCTGAACACGGAGTCAAACAGTCCACGACGTGCTCCGGCGACGGTGCTCGTCAGGCTCGCTGCGGACGACACTGCAGAGATTGACACAAGGTATTACCCAGGTTCAGGGCCCTCTTGTGGAGGTAAAACCCCTACGTCCTGCTATGGTGTATTGCACTGCTTGAAGAGTTTACAGTACAAGGAGAGCTTGTCGAGCTCGAGGTGGCTAACAATGGCTACTTACTAGTCTTTAGATCTAGGGTTAGGGTTTGCTAGAGCGGCACCAACCGAAGATCGAACCCTTTGCTTGGGCGTGCTCCTCCTCCTTTTATAGGCGTCCTGGGCCTCTTCTGCCCAAACATTTGGGCGGGAAGGGCTACCACATGGCGACGAAGGAAGAGGCGCGGTGCACCGTAAAGGTGAGGTCCACCATAAAGGTAAAGCTCGTGGACGCGGTCCACGGCAGGGGGACGGCATCACCAAAGCTGAAAAGGGGCACCGACCAGCTGGACGGTGGGCTGGCGCTTGCCGAGGTGGGAGGTGACCCACGGTGACGTCGTCCTTGGAGCGTAGCTGCAGACGGTCTCTTTATCACCAAAGTGGCAAGTCTTGGAGCTCCTTTGCTTGGTGCAGTCTGGTTGACTGCTTTATACATGGGAATGGCAACTGTGACGCTGGCGTCACCACGCGCTGGCGCGCCCGTGACTCTGCGGAGTGTGCAGAGCCCATGTGCGCTCTGCCGCGGAGGCAGAGCTGGCTTCGTGAGGAAGGAACCTCGCCAGGCTTGAAGAGCCTCACCAGGCTTGGAGAGCCTCGCCAGGCTTGGAGAGCTTGAAGGGCAGCCTCACCAGGCTTGGAGAGCCTCGCCAGGCTTGGAGAGCCTCGCCAGGCTTGGAGGGCAGCCTCACCAGGCTTGGAGAGCCTCGCCAGGCTTGGAGAGCCTCGCCAGGCTTGAAGAGCTTGAAGGGCCAGGTCCTTAGCAGAATCTGGGGCAGACTCCAACGTGGCTTGGAGAGCCTCTCCAGGCTTGGAGAGCCCGGACCTTGGTGAGATCTTCTGAAGAGTGTCGTGGGCCCTGGCAGGCCGGCTCGTGGTACCCTGGTTTCCACTACGCCGACAGGAATCGTATACGAGATTAAGAATCTCCGGCATCGTGGTTCAATCGAAAAGGAACTTCGTTGAATATGTAGGAGTCAATATGGGCATCCCGGTCCCGCTATTGATTATTGATTTGATCATGTCTGCATGTTCTCGAACCCATAGGGTCACACACTTAACGCTCCGATGTAGCTAGGGTTAGCGATGAGATAATTGATGGTATGAACGAATGGTGATTCGGAGTCTCGGATGAGATCCTAGATATCACGAGGAGCTCCGGAAGAGTCCGGAGATAAAATTTCATATAAGGAAAGTGGTTTCCAGGGTTCCGGAAAAGTTTGGGAAAATTCCGGCAGAGTACCGAAAGATTCTAGAAGGTTCCGGAAGGTTCCGGAGGGCCCCACCTTGGGGGCCACGAACCTGGAAGGGCCAACATGGACCGAGGGGAGGTGCAGCAGCCCACATGGTCTGGCCGCACCTTGTCCCCAAGGCCCATGCGGCCAAGGCAAGGTGGGGGCAACCCTAACCCTAATTGGGCGCCTTGGGGGGCAAGTTTCCCCCCTTGGCCGGCCCTAGATGGGATTGGGGCGCCCCCCACAGCCCTCTCATGCCTATATAAGGAGGAGGGGAGGGCTGGGGCGCAACACCCTTGAACCCTAGCCGCCGGCCTCCCTCTCCCTCTCCCTCCTCTCTCCTGCAGTCGCTTGGCGAAGCCCCGCAGTAATTTCTCCACCATCAACGCCACCACAACCGTCGTGGTGCCGAGATCTATCTAGCCATTTCCACCTTACTTGCGGGATCAAGAAGGCGGAGATCTACATCGAGCCGTACATGTGGATACCGCGGAGGTGCTACCCCTTGTGGCACTTCGTCGGATTGGACTTCGAGGAAATACATCTCCTCGCGACTAGATGAGTCTAGTTGCGGGGATCGACTAGCCAACCCCTGCACCGACAAAACACGTTTGTTGATCTTCAAGGGTAAGAGATTGGATCTCATCTTCGCTACCTCCATCTAGTAGATCTAGATCCTTGGGGTTTATTCCGCTTGTTGCGTAGGAAAATTTTTGTTTTCTATGTTGCGACCCCTTCAAAAGTCGTGCTTGACGATAGAGAAAGGCTATAAGGGAAAACTCCTAGGGTAAGGTACACATGATCCTCCTGGATAGTAGTTGCTGGTAGAGATTTAAGATTTTGTCGGCAGATCTTCCAGTGAGGTGCTTGAACCACAACACCGAAAGCGTCAGGGTTACAACTAGGCCTAGGTCATACTCTTGATGGACACCAAGCATCATTTCTGCTTGAGGTTCCGAGTTGGTTAGGTGTACAGAGAATTCAAACTTGAAATGCCCGAGGAAGGAGTTTGCTAAAGTTAACCGATGGATAGGTAACTAGTTCTCAAGCTCTGAGCTACATGGTCAAGCTCCAGAACACGATCGAGATTGGGAAATCCATGGGGTCACGATTACTAAGAGAAAATTGAACCAGCATGTACTCCAATCACTGAAGCATAACAGAGTCCTGATTGGGAAACACCGGTAGATACTGAGATTTGGCAACTTCTTCTTATTTAAGGACAAATCGGTCAGTGGCATACATGACGTATTTAGAGGACTGGAGGTAACAACCTACCATCTCAACAACAATCCGCACATGCATGACCAACTTGTGATTTAACCCAAGGAGACGGAGTGAAATTCACTCGGATCCACAGTGACAAAAGTCACTGGTTGCGAGAGAAAACTTGCTCCTCAAGGAAAAGAAGTGGTCTTGAGAGTTTCGACACGAATCTAACTCGTTGACCGAAGGTGTGCACCTGAACGAATGGACTTGGCAACACAGACAACTCAGCTCGATGATATGATTACAAGTCATGCCAAGAGTGCCACCAAAGTCTTTGGATTTCAAAACAATAACAATTGCTAAGAATATCCAATTACCACAACGATAAGCATCCTCAATATTCTCGAGCCCGGTTAGCTCGGAGGTAGATGGATAAGGAAGGGTAAGAGCATCACTATCAAGCACGTCATGAGACTAAGCACGACCTCTTGATATAAAAGAGTGTAACACTCCAATGTGGAACGAAACAAAAAGCAGACAAGCTCTTACTCTGCGAATACAATTCTTTGACCTGGTCCGAGAAATGGACAAGGTACCGGAGTTTGTTTCTCCTGACATCCCGAAGTGGAATGCCTTGACGAACCACAAGACTAACATGCATCAGAACAACCCAACGCACGATAACTTGACTGTCAACAGACAGATAGAGGTCGGACGATAGATCTAGAGCAAGGAACGGGCTAGCAACAATATCAAGATAATGCAGAAGCCCTTGTTAGCACTCTTCTGACAACTAGTGCCGAAAGGGTTTCATGAACGGGGGTTAGTGGAGGAATCACAAATATTGATGGACCACTCGCCAGGAGCAATCTTGTCATGATTCAGATGGTTCTTTGACAGATAGTCTAGTTAAAGCTAGTGACAGAGAAGAGCGTTGCTGAGCAAGTCAATTACGGCTGCAACCTCGAGTTTGAAGACTAACTTCAGATTTCGCCAACCTGACGTAGAGTTTGACAATTAACATCAGGATTCAATGGGAAAGATCTTGGGTTAAAGATCAGCTTCATGCACCGGGACTCACAATAGCATAATGCTCACAAGGGTGACAACCCCCATGAATCATTACACCGGAGCCCTAGCACAATCCGGGACCTTCGGTTCAAGATCTTGGACTAAAACAAAGGAATTTCTTGACGAACCGCAATACTTCCTCTCTTCGGGCTTTAGATTTGGCAGACGATCAGAGATAACCAGTAAACTAAAGGTAGAAACCCACCCCGAGAACCTAAAACTTTGACAACACCTTAAAACAAATAGAGGTAAGATGGCACCGAGATCAGAGTGAATTGGGTAAGGAGTAAAAAGAATCCTAAGAAGGTTTTCACAACTCATTTTTAGGTTAAAAATAATTTTCAAACTAGACTCGACATCGACCAATAGAAAGGGTTTCCTACAGGCAGTCCTGCTCTGATACCAACTTGTAGCGCCCCGACCCCAGAATTATACAGAGAGGCTATGTAACCCACAGGCTATGCTACACAATCGAAGGGCATGGAATTACCACTCCCACGCAACACATCGATCGTGCCATAAACACTGGCATAGCTATCAATGTATAAAACAGAGATCAAGACTTGTGGAACAACTGGCACATCACAGACTCTACGACACAAAGATTCATATAGCAACTCATATATGAGAAAGATACAAATATTACACACAAAGGGGTTCATAGACTGTGGGGACCCCGGACTAGTCGTCCGAAATACCCTTGTGCCTACATCAGCGATCCCATGATCAGTGTGTCGCTGAGCACAATCAAACTGGTAATCAAGGAACATCCATAAATACCGAAGGAGTTTACTTACTTGAGTGAAGTCATAATCTTCAATAGGTACTTGCAGCGGAAAATCACCAAACAACGTGGGGCCCAAGTCATTCGCCTTAACCCTACAGGCAACTGACTGGGAAGCGCCCTAGTTCGCATTGACGTCATTTCCGTCTCCTTCTTCGAGCTGCTCTCCTTTAAAATCTAGCTAAGACAATAGCCAGGGACGAAACCAATATGAGTACATTTGATTGTACTCGCAAGCTACCCCCGAAAGAGCATGCACTACCCTTTTTATAGTTTTAGTAAAACTTTGCTTACTTTGAAAACTCTATCCTTACTGAAAAGAGGAGGATAGACTTTTGTTTAATTAAACTGTGTTTGAAAACTCTATAGCTTTCATTGAAGAAAAATAAGGAGAATTTTATAACTTTTCATAACCCTGGTATATTTTCAAATTGGTTTTTGTAAGAAAAGAAGGCTTTTAGATCTCTTTCCCATAAATTGGTTTTTGTAAGAAATCTCTTTTAAAATGTTTTTCCTGAAAATAGATGTTTGTTGAAAAAGGTAAGAAGTCCTTTTTTTTTAAAACGTTTTTCCCGGAAAATCACCATTTTGTTTATTTCTCCAAAACTCCTTTTTCCCGACCATGTCTCATCATGGTCCCATTATCTCCACAACTCATACCACACCATTTGGTATAGTTGGGTAACAACATTTCCACTTTTCCACATCTTGCATATTTTAGCAAAACTTAGCACATGGTCTTGTACAGCCTCCCAACTGTCCATATCCGAGGACTCGGCTATTCGAATAGTTTTTACCCTCTGCAGAGGTAGCACGCTTTTCCCACACCCATCCGGTAGCTCATCGTGTCAGCCACGTCCCGCCATACAAGGTGTATGCGAAGTTGAGCCACCGGCCATAGCCTTTCCTTTGCTCATGCTAGTATAGGACCCTGCCCTTACGAATTCACCATTCCTTCAACACCTAGTACAGGATCCCCCGTCGAGGAACCTAGATGTAAGGACTCGTAGTTTTGCCCGGCGAGTAATCTCTTCAATCCCGCAAGCCAACATATTGCCGGGACCCAGGTCAGGGGTTAGAGTCGCCATGCTCATCCCCTCATGCATAACGGAGCCGTCTCCGTCGATGAGGTATCCAGTACTAACACGAGCAAATTATATGACTACGCCCGTTCCCATATTTGGGTAGATGTGGTCGCACAGGTTGTCGGCTGGTCGTCATAGTACTAGGACACAATGTGCAAATTTTTTTTTTATAAACATCACCATTCCATTTCTCCACTTCAATACCGACCATTCGGCATGTCATAAACAACTAGGTACTTTAAAAAGGAGTTTGGAATAAACCATATTTTTTTCCCATACTATAGTTTGAAAAGGAATTTTTCCACCCAATACTTCCATATAGGGTGTCAAAGTAATATACTTGTGTTTTGGAAAAGGGTTTTCAAAATCATAGCTTTGGTGGCAAAAACCACTTAAGTCATTTATGCTCTTTATGGGTAAAACATGTAAATCAAAATAGACGTATATAAATGCAAGCTCAGTGAAGTAGCTTGCCTGTTTTCAGCATAATGTCCCTGGACTTCTCCTTACTGATCAAAGAAATAAACTCCGGTTCTTCTCCAATAAATCCTTTCCAAGGTTCACTCCGATAGCGTTCGTATCTAACGTCGTAAAAAGGAAAGAACATAATCAACATACAGTACAACACTCCAACAACAAACATTAAGCAATTACTAACAAACAACAATCATGAGAGATGACTATTATTTTACAAACAAGTTTGGCAATCATCACACTGCTCATGTTTATATTAACTGATTAAAGTTGTGATTAAGCATCTTTATTTCAATAGGAAATACTTCAGACAAAAGTTAAGCTATCAAGTAATCTCTATAATTCAAAATATCTCACCAATCTAAGGTAGAAATATTACTAGATACCCAAGCTAGTACTCAACTTGAATACAACCAGGTTTAACAAGCAAGGCAATTATATTAATCACACAAAAATAATCCAACCATCAAAATAAACAAGCAATACATACCATTACTAAATTACTCAATCAAGCACCACAACAATTCTCAAGCATCACACATAGCTACTGCACTCACAAAGCAACACAATTTGATTTCAATTTAATTGAGTTAACTATTATTTAGTTTGGGCTTAAGTATGGCAGAAACTAGTGGTGCATGTTTAATTGTATAACTTGGGTTCTGTTGGTCACAAAAATATGAACTAAATTTCTAAAGATAGCTACTGATGTGTGGAGGGCAACCCAATTGGATTTAATTCAATTGAGTTTATTAAACTCCCTATATAAATGTTTTTATCCAGAAAGTTGATATTCTCGTTTTTGCTATAACTCAAGTTAATTGTATTCAAAAATTAAATCCTTTTTGGGGTAACTAGCTTTGCCTAAATGTGAGCTAACAGAATTGGTTTGGCCTCATTTGGATTAATAGAGTATTAGAAACAAACAAGTTTAGGTTTTATACCTTCTGTGGCATTTTGAATACCATTATTTATTATTTAATCTAAATGGAGTGAAACCACTTTAGTGAGCTAGCTAATTTCATAAGCTTTCCGGAACATGTTCATTTACTTAATTTGGATTTCTAAAACTCAAGATATTCATTTTTCACAGTCTTGACAAAATCTATTGCAGAGAAATTCCTTTTTAAGTCTAACAACTTAACTGATTTGTCATTTTTCTACTGACTTAACCACAATGCCAAATGGAATCAAACCAGTGGCAGTGGCAAGATTAGTTGAAGTACTTTGGATAAAATTTTAGTTTGGTATTTTTGGATAAACCAAGTTTTAGCAAACATATCCCAAAGATGGTACCAAAATAACCTTTCTGAGTTTTTCGGTAAAACTAACACGTTTGTCATTTTTATTTCAATTGGGATACATGTCCAACAAGGATCATGGACTGCATCTGTGTGAAGGTGGCATGTTGTACTATCCACAACATTTTAGTTTGCTATTTTTAGGCCTCTGGTTAAATAGGAATTTGCATGGGAAGTGGGCTATCTCTGTTATTTCATGTGGTGGAAATTATTGCTTAGCCATTTTTCCTAGATGCTACTTTTTATACAGAAATTATTTTGGGGTTCACAACACTTGGTCATGACAGTACACTAACCATACTAACATGAAATGCCAATACAAACATCTAAATAAATCTAGATTAATTGCTATGATCATATCAAAACCCTAAGCAGTAATCTGTTTTCAGAGACTTCTGAAAACAGACAGAACATAGCTACTTTTCCTAACTATTACAGGATTCTAACTAGTTATTTTGGAAAACTAAAAGTTGCATCTGAATCTACGGAACTAGATCTTTCCAACCATATCAATTTCAAAAAAATTGGCGCAGTAGATCTACCAGCACACGCATACAAGCATAGCTAATCAAAACTGTGTTTCTGGCACTTAGCAGATTTTCAGAATTATCAAACCGGGCGGGAATCAACCAGGGCCGTTGATCTCGCGATCGACGGCCCACGGCCATCTTCCTCAGCCCGACGGGGCAGAGAACAGGGAGAGAGAGGGAGCGGCCGGGGAGGCACCTGCCGGCGGCGAGGGACTCCGGGGCGGCTTGGGGTTGAGGGAGGGTGGCCTGGGAAACTCCGGGGCGGTGGTGGCGTCGCCGGAGACGCACCACAGCGGCGTCACGGCGCGGTGGCCGAGCAGCTCGAGTGAGCTCTCGGGCAGCTCCTCCGGTGGCTTCTAAGCGAGGGAGAGTGGTTCGGTGGTGGTGTGGTGCTTTGCTCTCGGCCGTGGGGTTCCTTTTATAGCCGGGGAGAGGCTCAGGGGTGAGAGGATGGTGTGGGGGTCCGGCCATGTCGCGCGGGCGGCACGGGTGCGTGCGGGGGCGGCGTCATGCGGGGCGAGGGAGGCACGGGCGCGGCGCCAGGGGGTCAAGGGGTGGCGTGGGCGCATGCTGGCGGTCGGGTGCGTGCTGGTCGGGTGTGTGCCGGACGGGGTGGCTCCGGTGCGGGCACGCATGCAACGTGTTCGACAGGGTGTCGGCCGGTAGTTCACCGGAGAATGCGGGCAGGGGGAGGGGCCAGGAGCTACGGGGTCGAGTTGGGGAGCATCTAGGGAGCAAGGGCAAGCTCCAGGACGTGGTGGTGCAGTGGCTTGCTGCTGGTTGGTCAAATGCCCATGGTGGTGGCCATGTCCATGGCATGGATGCTTAGGGCTAGGGTTTAGGGCATGGGGGTGCTAGGGTGTTGTCCAGAACGTGCAGGGGGGTGTTGGTGAGCTGCTAGACAAGTTGGGGACAGCAAGGGAGCAAGTTTGGGCTGCCATTTGAATATAGGGTATAAGGCACCATTTTTGCATTATGTGCCACTATATGGCACTATTAGGTTTTTAAATGCTAAAAGAAAATGGTGGGATGCAGGTGTGCAATTTGCTGTGAGTGACACGCAAAGGTGTTGGTGTTTAATTCTTTAAGGTTGCTATCAAGAAAATGGAGATCCCATTTTAGGTAATAGAAAAGGTGGGAATGAAATAATCCCTATTATTTCATGAGACCTTTTTATTATAGGTCTTATTATTTCATGTGACACTTAATTGTCTTCTTATTTTTATTTATCAAGCAAACACACAACAATGAATAAAACACAAGCAATATTCGCAGCACACAATTCAAACCACAGGAATTAATCACACCACCATTTTCATGATTAACAATATTGTCTTGTAAAAATGATCATACTCGATTATGACAAGATGAGGTTTAAAGAAATGTCTCAACTCATAACTTAATTGTTTTCAAAAAGGTTTGAGAAAGGAAATATGTGGGGTAATATATTTCCCACTAGAGTTGTTTTCAAATGGAGTGGAAATCAAGGTTTATAAAATGGGAGTTGCATATACATGCAAAATATCATGGTTAGCTTTAGATAGGAGATAACATATAGATCTCCATATTTTTGGGAACACATAATTTTGGAAATACTTTTACTTTCTCAACTAAAGGGTATTTTATTTGTTGCTGAAATCAAACATCATTGAAATAGACTTTGGCCAAAATAAGATTGGAAAAAGAATATATGGAATCTACTCTTGTCATAACATGAGCACCAAGTTTAAAATATTTTACTTGGGCGGGATTCTTGGATTAATATTTACTAGTCAAACAACATAAACAACAAGTCACACAAGGTCAAACAGAACAATATAAAGGAAAACACAATCATTAGTGTAGTAATTTCGAAAAGTTTTTGTTGGTTCTGAATTTTGGGTCTTGTTAATTCTTATTATAAATTTGGGATGTTACAAATCCTTCCCCCCTTAAAATAAATCTCGTCCCGAGATTTGCCCGGGGGTATAGGGGAGTACGAGGGCACGGGTTTTGGGCTGGCTATACTTCCGAGGTCGTTGCTTCTTCAGTGAGGTCGCCAGGTGAGGTCTTGACAAATTGATGTTGCAAGTTCGTCCCTTGTCGATAATTTTCTCTGATAGGTGCAGATCCTGGATGATAGGGTTGACTTGACGATCGATGCTGATGGATAGTCTTGGTTGGCTGTTTCCAATTTCTACGAGGCTGAGGCGCAAGGAACTAATTATTACCACGTTCTTGTATACCTATTGCAGGTCTTCCCCCTTAAAAAGGGTTTTTAATCGGTCTTGCTGAAGTCTGCAGCTGGAGTTGACTTGGAGGCATTGTTCTTCTTGACGATCTTCGTCTCGGTTGTCACTCCTTGGTGTTTGGGGTCGGTGCAGATATCACTTCATACTGTTTTCTCCTTATGAGGATCACCGATGGGGGACGCGTGGTTTTCAGGATACGTCGAGTCTGCGTACTCGACTCTCTCCGGTTTTCTAGTTAGAAGAAGGATGTTAAAAACTGCTAAGGGCGTCTGAACTAGCTTGGTGGTTGACATTGCCCACAGCAGGTGCTTACGTCGTTTGATCCCTTCTGGGTATTCCATTGGTTATTTGTCTTCATGCTTGTCCTTCTTCAGCTGAACAAAAGGAGGAACTTCATTGCTGACTTCCTTGGTTCTTGAGCTTCATGAAGCGTTGGTAAGAATCTTAAGAAGTACAGTCTAGATTATCGAGCTTCCAGAGGAATCTAAAAGTCCGTACAAGGAACCTAAAGGTAAGTGGTTAGGTCTGCTGTTCGACAAGGGTACAAGGGTTGCGTTCTCATTTAACCTTAATAAGTTAGACAAAGAGCTTCATGTCAGCAGTCGACGTTCGTGCTTTGAACCATCCTTCGGTGTGATTGATCGAGGCCGGTTGAACAGGATGATTGCTAGATAGGTAGCGTCGATGGTGCTTGCTTCCTGGTTCAATTCTGCGCAGATGGTCTGCAGTGTTGATTGACTTCGGCCTTGATGATGGCGATCTTCTCACTACCAACTATATGTGATTATTTCTATATCACCTCTCTTTTTGTCAAAACTTGTGGTTAGATAAGGCCAGTTAGTACCGTCACCAACTGGGGTTAGATGTTAATCTAGAATTTGGTAAGTTTGTTCAAAAATTCACGGCTTAATGGACTTTAGAAAAATTAGTGAAGAACCTTCGCACCAGTTGTTTTCCAAACAGGTACCTTTGTCTTTCTTGTTTTGATTAGTTGAGTCGGGTTGAACTAGGATTGTTGTTCGGCAGATGACGTCGGTGGCGTCCTTTTTCCTGGGGTAAGTTCATGTTGACGATCTTTGAAGTTGGTTTCCTTCGGGTTGGTTGGTGGCGATCTCCCTTGGATGAGTCTTGTGCTTGAGGCTTCATATAATCTTCAGAAAATCAGCGGCAGGCTAGGGTTCTCATCCATCTTTCCCAAGTTTGCAGTGATAGGTAGGAGTTAGTTGAGGTTTTTTTATTTCACGGGACAAATTTGGGGTGGGTCAAACCTAGCAAGGTTAGCGCAAGGGATTAAAGTGCCACTAACTGCTCATCAAGCGGGTAGGTACATGATCCTCTTTGAAACACATCATTACCGTCGGTGTCTGAGCTCGAATCTTCATAGCAATTCTCATGCACTCCTTGAGTTCCTCTAGTTACCCATTCTAAATGAGTCTCCTTATGTCCTCGTTTCATGTCAAGGTTTGTGGTCCTAGAAGATTAGTTGGTACTATCGTGGACTTGAGTCAGTTGTTAACCTAAGGTTAGATATGATAAGTTGGTGTAGTATTCTTGAAATTTCACAAGTTAATTTTTGTGAGGTGGGGCTCGTTCCTTCACGAGGTTGGTGTACAATTGCAGTTTCCTTCCAGATCTTGAAGCACTTGCTCCAGATGGTGCATGAAGTCCATTATTTGACTTGTCAGTTAGGTTACAAAAATTTCCGGCTATGTGGCTAAGGATTGGGGGTCTTTTGTATCTTGCGGAACTATCAGATCTTAACGGGTGGTTTAGATGAGAGGGAAAATATTTTAGAAAGATTTTCCTTGGCGGGTTTACATCCGCAACAAGGTACAACTATGGCGAAGAGGTCAAAATTGGTTTTTTTTTTTTTTTTTTTTTGGAGGTGGCAAAAGGGAAACTAAACTTTTCTTTTTATAAAACTCCTTTTTCCATCTCACAAACAACACACAAGCAGAGTACACACAAGCAAGGTGCACACAAGGGTACGTCTAGTACCAACGGACGCCTAATACTTGTGGTAGTCGGGGTAACCAAAGTTCCTATCGTGAGTTTTCCCTATGGGTCATTGTTAAACATGGTTGGTGAAGTCTTCATTTTATCGCCTTAGTCTTCTGCTGGAGAATTTGAGATTGTCGAAGTTGCAACTTGAGTAGAATTGTTGATGTTGAGCTGAGGTCTTCGGAAGTCTTTTGCTTTGTTGACATTGACGATCTTGGCATTTGCAAGTCAACCATCCTGAGGTTGAATGTTGAGTATTTGTGATGGAAGCTTCCTCTTGTGGGTGCTAACTAATTAGGTCTCACTTGGGTTCATCGTCAAGTATACTCTTAGTTTTGAACGGGTAAGAGATAACAGAAGATTCCTTGGAAAATCTTAAAATAGAGGGGTAAGACGTTGAAATATTTGAGGAGATGAGAAGAGCGAAGCCATTTTAGGACTCCTCTAGATAAAAATATATTTTGGTAGTAATATACTTTTAACAAAAATACTTGCTTTCCTAACTAACGTCCATGCTAACTAAGGTCTCCTACAGTCAGGATGGCTCTGATACCAAGTCTGTGGGGACCCCGGACTAGTCGTCCGAAATACCCTTGTGCCTACATCAGTGATCCCATGATCAGTGTGTCGCTGAGCACAATCAAACTGGTAATCAAGGAACATCCATAAATACCGAAGGAGTTTACTTACTTGAGTGAAGTCATAATCTTCAATAGGTACTTGCAGCGGAAAATCACCAAACAACGTGGGGCCCAAGTCATTCGCCTTAACCCTACAGGCAACTGACTGGGAAGCGCCCTAGTTCGCATTGACGTCATTTCCGTCTCCTTCTTCGAGCTGCTCTCCTATAAAATCTGGCTAAGACAATAGCCAGGGACGAAACCAATATGAGTACATTTGATTGTACTCGCAAACTACCCCCGAAAGAGCATGCACTACCCTTTTTATAGTTTTAGTAAAACTTTGCTTACTTTGAAAACTCTATCCTTACTGAAAAGAGAAGGATAGACTTTTGTTTAATAAAACTGTGTTTGAAAACTCTATAGCTTTCATTGAAGAAAAATAAGGAGAATTTTATAACTTTTCATAACCCTGGTATATTTTCAAAAACATCTATAGCCTTTGTGTAAAGAAAAGAAGGCTTTTAGATCTCTTTCCCATAAATTGGTTTTTGTAAGAAATCTCTTTTAAAATGTTTTTCCCGAAAATAGATGTTTGTTGAAAAAGGTAAGAAGTCCTTTTTTTTAAAACGTTTTTCCCGGAAAATCACCATTTTGTTTATTTCTCCAAAACTCCTCCCTTTTCCCGACCATGTCTCATCATGGTCCAATTATCTCCACAACTCATACCACACCATTTGGTATAGTTGGGTAACAACATTTCCACTTTTCCACATCTTGCATATTTTAGCAAAACTTAGCACATGGTCTTGTACAGCCTCCCAACTGTCCATATCCGAGGACTCGGCTATTCGAATAGTTTTTACCCTCTGCAGAGGTAGCACGCTTTTCCCACACCCATCCGGTAGCTCATCGTGTCAGCCACGTCCCGCCATACAAGGTGTATGCGAAGTTGAGCCACCGGCCATAGCCTTTCCTTTGCTCATGCTAGTATAGGACCCTGCCCTTACGAATTCACCATTCCTTCAACACCTAGTACAGGATCCCCCGTCGAGGAACCTAGATGTAAGGACTCGTAGTTTTGCCCGGCGAGTAATCTCTTCAATCCCGCAAGCCAACATATTGCCGGGACCCAGGTCAGGGGTTAGAGTCGCCATGCTCATCCCCTCATGCATAACGGAGCCGTCTCCGTCGATGAGGTATCCAGTACTAACACGAGCAAATTATATGACTACGCCCGTTCCCATATTTGGGTAGATGTGGTCGCACAAGTTGTCGGCTGGTCGTCATAGTACTAGGACACAATGTGCAATTTTTTTTTTATAAACATCGCCATTCCATTTCTCCACTTCAATACCGACCATTCAGCATGTCATAAACAACTAGGTACTTTAAAAAGGAGTTTGGAATAAACCATATTTTTTTTCCCATACTATAGTTTGAAAAGGAATTTTTCCACCCAATACTTCCATATAGGGTGTCAAAGTAATATACTTGTGTTTTGGAAAAGTTTTTTCAAATCATAGCTTTGGTGGCAAAAACCACTTAAGTCATTTATGCTCTTTATGGGTAAAACATGTAAATCAAAATAGACGTATATAAATGCAAGCTCAGTGAAGTAGCTTGCCTGTTTTCAGCATAATGTCCCTGGACTTCTCCTTACTGATCAAAGAAATAAACTCCGGTTCTTCTCCAATAAATCCTTTCCAAGGTTCACTCCGATAGCGTTCGTATCTAACGTCGTAAAAAGGAAAGAACATAATCAACATACAGTACAACACTCCAACAACAAACATTAAGCAATTACTAACAAACAACAATCATGAGAGATGACTATTATTTGACAAACAAGTTTGGCAATCATCACACTGCTCATGTTTATATTAACTGATTAAAGTTGTGATTAAGCATCTTTATTTCAATAGGAAATACTTCAGACAAAAGTTAAGCTATCAAGTAATCTCTATAATTCAAAATATCTCACCAATCTAAGGTAGAAATATTACTAGATACCCAAGCTAGTACTCAACTTGAATACAACCAGGTTTAACAAGCAAGGCAATTATATTAATCACACAAAAATAATCCAACCATCAAAATAAACAAGCAATACATACCATTACTAAATTACTCAATCAAGCACCACAACAATTCTCAAGCATCACACATAGCTACTGCACTCACAAAGCAACACAATTTGATTTCAATTTAATTGAGTTAACTATTATTTAGTTTGGGCTTAAGTATGGCAGAAACTAGTGGTGCATGTTTAATTGTATAACTTGGGTTCTGTTGGTCACAAAAATATGAACTAAATTTCTAAAGATAGCTACTGATGTGTGGAGGGCAACCCAATTGGATTTAATTCAATTGAGTTTATTAAACTCCCTATATAAATGTTTTTATCCAGAAAGTTGATATTCTCGTTTTTGCTATAACTCAAGTTAATTGTATTCAAAAATTAAATCCTTTTTGGGGTAACTAGCTTTGCCTAAATGTGAGCTAACAGAATTGGTTTGGCCTCATTTGGATTAATAGAGTATTAGAAACAAACAAGTTTAGATTTTATACCTTCTGTGGCATTTTGAATATCATTATTTATTTATTAATCTAAATGGGGTGAAACCACTTTAGTGAGTTAGAGAATTTCATAAGCTTTCCGGAACATGTTCATTTACTTAATTTGGATTTCTAAAACTCAAGATATTCATTTTCAAAGTCTTGACAAAATCTATTGCAGAGAAATTCCTTTTTAAGTCTAACAACTTAACTGATTTGTCATTTTTCTACTGACTTAACCACAATGCCAAATGGAATCAAACCAGTGGCAGTGGCAAGATTAGTTGAAGTACTTTTGATAAAATTTTAGTTTGGTATTTTTGGATAAACCAAGTTTTAGGAAACATCTCCCAAAGATGGTACCAAAATAACCTTTCTGAGTTTTTCAGTAAAACTAACACGTTTGTCATTTTTATTTCAATTGGGATACATGTCCAACAAGGATCATGGCCTGCATCTATGTGAAGGTGGCATGTTGTACTATCCACAACATTTTAGTTTGCTATTTTTAGGCCTCTGGTTAAATAGGAATTTGCATGGGAAGTGGGCTATCTCTGTTATTTCATGTGGTGGAAATTATTGCTTAGCCATTTTTCCTAGATGCTACTTTTTATACAGAAATTATTTTGGGGTTCACAACACTTGGTCATGACAGTACACTAACCATACTAACATGAAATGCCAATACAAACATCTAAATAAATCTAGATTAATTGCTATGATCATATCAAAACCCTAAGCAGTAATCTGTTTTCAGAGACTTCTGAAAACAGACAGAACATAGCTACTTTACCTAATTATTAAAGGATGCTAAACTAGTTATTTTGGAAAACTAAAAGTTGCATCTGAATCTATGGAACTAGATCTTTCCAACCATATCAAGTTCAAAAAAATTGGCGCAGTAGATCTACCAGCACACGCATACAAGCATAGCTAATCAAAACTGTGTTTCTGGCACTTAGCAGATTTTCAGAATTATCAAACCGGGCGGGAATCAACCAGGGACGTTGATCTCGCGATCGACGGCCCACGGCCATCTTCCTCAGCCCGACGGGGCAGAGAACAGGGAGAGAGAGGGAGCGGCCGGGGAGGCACCTGCCGGCGGCGAGGGACTCCGGGGCGGCTTGGGGTTGAGGGAGGGTGGCCTGGGAAACTCCGGGGCGGTGGTGGCGTCGCCGGAGACGCACCACAGCGGCGTCACGGCGCGGTGGCCGAGCAGCTCGAGTGAGCTCTCGGGCAGCTCCTCCGGTGGCTTCTAAGGGAGGGAGAGTGGTTCTGTGGTGGTGTGGTGCTTTGCTCTCGGCCGTGGGGTTCCTTTTATAGCCGGGGAGAGGCTCAGGGGTGAGAGGATGGTGTGGGGGTCCGGCCATGTCGCGCGGGCGGCACGGGTGCGTGCGGGGGCGGCGTCATGCGGGGCGAGGGAGGCACGGGCGCGGCGCCAGGGGGTCAAGGGGTGGCGTGGGCGCATGCTGGCGGTCGGGTGCGTGCTGGTCGGGTGTGTGCCGGACGGGGTGGCTCCGGTGCGGGCACGCATGCAACGTGTTTGACAGGGTGTCGGCCGGTAGTTCACCGGAGAATGCGGGCAGGGGGAGGGGCCAGGAGCTACGGGGTCGAGTTGGGGAGCATCTAGGGAGCAAGGGCAAGCTCCAGGACGTGGTGGTGTAGTGGCTTGCTGCTGGTTCGTCAAATGCCCATGGTGGTGGCCATGTCCATGGCATGGATGCTTAGGGCTAGGGTTTAGGGCATGGGGGTGCTAGGGTGTTGTCCAGAACGTGCAGGGGGGTGTTGGTGAGCTGCTGGACAAGTTGGGGACAGCAAGGGAGCAAGTTTGGGCTGCCATTTGAATATAGGGTATAGGGCACCATTTTTGCACTATGTGCCACTATATGGCACTATTAGGTTTTTAAATGCTAAAAGAAAATGGTGGGATGCAGGTGTGCAATTTGCTGTGAGTGACACGCAAAGGTGTTGGTGTTTAATTCTTTAAGGTTGCTATCAAGAAAATGGAGATCCCATTTTAGGTAATAGAAAAGGTGGGAATGAAATAATCCCTATTATTTCATGAGACCTTTTTATTATAGGTCTTATTATTTCATGTGACACTTAATTGTCTTCTTATTTTTATTTAGCAAGCAAACACACAACAATGAATAAAACACAAGCAATATTCGCAGCACACAATTCAAACCACAGGAATTAATCACACCACCATTTTCATGATTAACAATATTATCTTGTAAAAATGATCATACTCAATTATGACAAGATGAGGTTTAAGAAATATCTCAACTCATAATTTAATTGTTTCAAAAAGGTTTGAGAAAGGAAATATGTGGGGTAATATATTTCCCACTAGAGTTGTTTTCAAATGGAGTGGAAATCAAGGTTTATAAAATGGGAGTTGCATATACATGCAAAATATCATGGTTAGCTTTAGATAGGAGATAACATATAGATCTCCATATTTTTGGGAACACATAATTTTGGAAATACTTTTACTTTCTCAACTAAAGGGTATTTTATTTGTTGCTGAAATCAAACATCATTGAAATAGACTTTGGCCAAAATAAGATTAGAAAAAGAATATATGGAATCTACTCTTGTCATAACATGAGCACCAAGTTTAAAATATTTTACTTGGGCGGGATTCTTGGATTAATATTTACTAGTCAAACAACATAAACAACAAGTCACACAAGGTCAAACAGAACAATATAAAGGAAAACACAATCATTAGTGTAGTAATTTCGAAAAGTTTTTGTTGGTTCTGAATTTTGGGTCTTGTTAATTCTTATTATAAATTTGGGATGTTACACAGACCCATCAATACATCGTGCAGAAGCAAAGTAGTGTTGTCTAGTACAACAAGATGCAAATGTGGCCTAAGAGGCCTACAAATAAACATAAGCCCAAGCCAGCTTGTTCCACTGTCCTAAGCTGCCACCTGGGAACCCCGAACTACTCGTCGACATCCAGGAAGAAACCACCTAGCTGCTCGGTGTCGTCCTCCTCTAAAACAAAGTTATAAAGGCAGCAAAGAGAGACTGAGTACGACGTACTCGCAAGTTTAGTAGGGCGATATAGGCCCAATGATTGACGGAGGCTCTAAAGCTGTATAGTAGCTATTTTCATTAAAGCTAGTTTTCAATTAAAGAGATGAAAATGACCCATGGCATCGACTACTCAGAATGTTTTCTCAAAACGGGGATAAGAGAGTGAACTTTCATCCTTGGTCCTCAACGGACCATTTGTAACCAACACCAATTCATCTCCACCAAGGCACCCCCTCGAATCACCCTCGAGGAAATGAACCTTTATCACACGTTGATTATGGAACCTTCAGCTGCCATATCAATTAAGTTAAGGTTCTCTATGATCTTATCGTCTATTCCCAAGTCATCCATAACCGCGGACACGGCTTTTCGAAAAGATTTAAACCCTGCAGGGTGTACTATTTTACCCATTGGTACCGTCCGGCTCACCTGATTGGCCCTCTTCCGGGGAAGGCCGGCGAGTGGGCGCGGTTAAACCTTTACCTCGCATGAGACTATCCAAGAGTCATATCTTTTTCCGCTCACACACTCGCAAATGGAAATAGCAAACTAGAGGACCCTTGGATACGTCCGCACAAGTTATTCAGTTAGTAAGGAGCCCATACTCCCACCAATGGAAGCACGCTCATCTTGGTTCAAGAGGTAAAGAAATCGCACCTAGGGGCAAGAATGAGACAAAACACCATCCCCGATGGCAACTCATCCAAGCCTTCTTAGCATTTTAATTAAGGATCACCATTAACCACCATGCCCGCATCATTCCATCAACATCAACAATTATGGAATTAAACAACGGACATAACTAGCATTCGACTAAGCATGGCTAAGCATAGCTAAGCATATAAGCAACAATTATATTTTGTATCCGGCAAACACATCAACCCTAGAGTTCATAGGGGGGGAGCATGTGATGGTTCGGGGAAAAACATGCATTCATAGGATACTCTAGTACTTGATCAAAAGTGACATAGGAATCGCATGCAATATTATGGTGGATAAAATAAGTTTATAAAACAATAGGATGCTAGATGCCAAGAAGGTTAGGTTATCTCTTGCCTTGCTGCTGGGGCGTGTAGTACGGCTTGTCGGGGTAGGTAGAGGAACCCTCGACTCCGGAATCTATCGATACCCAAATTAATATAAAAGAACAAAAAAATAACACGAAGACAAGTGCAATGCACAAACACATGATGACATGACAATTTTATGCAAGGATATCATCATATGATTTATCTAACAACATTAAATGGAGTGCCAAATAATTAGTGCAATTATTTGGAACAAACCCCATATTTAACTTGATGTCCACATTGCTTATAGATCATTACATTACTAAGAAGTGGATCAAATATGCATCAACATGATATGATTAGATAGATATCGTTCTTCCGATCATTTTGGTACCTTATTTGTAAATTTCCAATTATCGAAGAAATAAATAGTGAAATAATTGATTATTTGAATTTAATTCGTTTAATCACTTAAAGAATAACATCAAATAAATATTTGTGATCATGAAGTCTTATTAGCATGATTGGATAGCATTTGAAACTCTGATCATTTTGAAAAAAATTTCTCCAATTTTGGTTAATTATTTCACAAGTTATGAATTTTCCCAATTTAGGTATTATTTATATCATTTTAGGAATTCTTAAGTAAAGACAAAATATTTATTCAAAAAGGGCATGGCAATGCTACCAACAGATAGGTTTTGTTTTGCTGAACACTTTGATGTTTAATTTGCAATTTTTGAAGCAATATACAAAAAGATATCAATTGTTTTAATTGATTTTATTTCTTAAAAAGAAAAACCCATTTTGCAGACGGGTCGGCCTTGTGCCGGCCAGGCCGGGAATGGTCCCGAAGCTACCGGCCTAGTGGCCAGCCCAAGCTGGGCTTGGAGGCCGGGTGTGTGGCCGAAGCGGCCGGCCTCGTGCCGGCCCAGGCCGGGCGAGCACGCGCGCATGGCCGGTCAAACGCCACGACTGGCGTGGTCGACGCGGTGATCACCGGCGGAGGCACGGATGGGGAGGGCGACCTAGCGTGCGCGGGAGCGACCTAAGACACGCGTTCGACGCGCCTAGCTATAGGAAGCCACAAACGAGTGAGGCTTCGACCGATTGGTCTCCGAAACGACGGTTACATCGGCGACAGGCGGCGGTCGGCGTCGGCCTACGACCCTAGGGTGAACCAGAGGGAGAGGGAGAGGAAGAAAAAGTCCAGGAGGATCAGCGTCTCACCCTGAGCACGACAGAGCTTTCAGTGGAGGTGGAGGAGCTCGAACATCGACGGACTCGAGCTCGATTCGCGTGCTTGGAGGCGTCCCGACTCGATTCCTACCTCCAGGAGGAAGAGGAAGGCGAGGCGGAGCTCGTGGTGGCAGCAGCTTGAGTCGGGACGGCTGGAGTCGACGGCGTCCATGACGGCGGTGGGCGGCGTGAAAGGCTCGCTTCCGGTTAGGATTAGGGTTACAGGACCGAGAGGAAGGGGAAGCAGGTGAGGGGGAGAGAAATTCAAGGCAGCAGAGGCGCGTCGGGGGGGGGCTCTTTGACCACCCGGGAGCAGGTGCGAGTGGCATGGCGCAGGAGCATGGTGCCAGTGCCGCTCCCGGCACAGTGAGGAAGAGGAGGGAGAGGGGAGGCTGACAGGGGGGCCCCACGGTCAGAGTTTTAATCTTTTTGCAAATTTTTCCAAGTTCAAATAAAACCAGCAGGGTTTAGCTATTTAAATGAGCCATTTAAGAAATTTTAGAAATTCTGGAAAATTCATGTGAGCTCCCCATGACATGAGGAAGCTCCACAAAAATTGGTGTTCCAAAATAATTTGTTTAGATTCACATTTATTCATATTGTTGCAATATGATCAATTTTGATAAATTGCAAAATGCATTTATTTGGAGGACTTAAGTAATTCAATAAATTATGAAAATATTTATGGAGGCTCATATTATATTAATGAAGTTCCCATAATTTTATTTTGAATTTTTGTAAAGCTTAACTTGGTTTAAAAAATAGAGTTTGTATTGAACCAATTTGAATTCTCAAATTTATATCTTTGCTTCTCAATAATTGAATGTTGACAATTGGTTATAATAATTAAACTTGGAACTTCCTGAACAATTTGGAAGTTCAAATTAATTTGGTTTCACCAAGTTGAGCAGTTGCATTGAGGTTGGAGATTTTTGGGATTTGGATTTGTTTCCTTTTAATTGCTTTCCAAACTTGCTTTATTTTAAATTTGCAATTTAAAGGGATGCCATGTTGCAATGTTTGCAAAACAAAAAGTGAAAATTTGGCCCATATTGTAGGGTACCAAACTGGGGCTGTTACAACCGTCGAATGTCGGTATCTCTTTTTCTTCAAGCACAACTTTGCCCTTCATGAAGTTCTTTTTGTCTTCTCTGAACCGGTGCCTTCTTTTGAGGAACTGTCGATGCTTATCAAACGCAACATACTTGTGACCTCCTAATGACCCACAAGTGTAGGGGATCGCAACAGTCTTTGCGGGTAGTGTAACCCTAATTTATTGATTCGACACAAGAGGAGCCAAAGAATATTTATAAGCCTTAGCAGTTGAGTTGTCAATTCAACCACACCTGAAAAGGATTTCTCTCAAAGAAATTTATCAGTAGTAACAGTAATTTGTTAGCAGCAGTAGAACAATAATAATTGAAATAAAATAAAGACAACAATGGTGACAGCATAAATATTGATTGTAAACAACAAGATTAAAAGCACCGTAGACACAGGGACAGATATATGGGCGTTACATGAATAAGATAGCTCATGAAATAAACATAACTAGGCACTGATCGGTTGTGGTTTAGGGGGTTTTGTCGTTCTCTCCACAGGGATCAAAATCTTATTGGTGCTTTTCCTTTCCAGAAGCTTGGCACAACGGAAAGGTGGGTTGGTGTTTTACGGATCTAGGCTAGTTCTTGCGGATCAAGCAACAGAAATTAAAATGGTGACAACAAAGGGGAGGCTAAGGAAGAGTGTTTCACGGACAGCAAAGGGGAGGCTAAGGAAGATTGTTTCTCGGACAGCAAAGGGGAGGCTAAGGAAGATCTCGCGGATAGCAAAGGGGAGGCTAAGGAAGAGTGGATCGTCAAACATAACAAAACTCAAAACTTAAGCAAGGTGGAGGCTAAGGGAGAGTCAACCAACACATAACATGAACAGCAGCAAAATGGGGCTAAGGAAGAGTTCACAAGCAACAAAGTCACAGCACGATTACTAAGTTCACACAAACAGAGTGATTCAGAGAGTTACAAAGATTTTTCACCGAAGGGTTTGGAGAGGATCGAATCAGTTTGTCGCGGCGGTAGCAGAGGAAGCAAAGGCGGGAGGCTAAGGAAGATACAGACGAAGTAGAAGCAAGGAAGTAGACAGGGACAGATACGGATCAAGGGCTTCTTCTTTCCTCTCATTCCTCGCGGATCATCTTCGCCATGCTCCTCCAAAGTTCTTCCTTGTTCTTCTGTTCTTGCTCAGGGTGGAGTGGTGGGTTGGATCTTGGATCTGGTGGATGCGGTGGAGTGGAATTGTTCACTTCTCGGACACGGAAGCCGCTTTATAGGCACTGCGGAAGTGGCGAGAGGGCCTCGGCTACGGAAGTGGCGAGGGCCGCGGTCGATGGCATGGTTGGTGGCGAGGCGGGAACTTCCGCCGTCGCTTTTCAGCTTTTTTGCCCGGACGCACATGGTCTGCTCCCTTCTTTATCACCTTTTTGACTCTTCTGGTTTCTTCTCCTACAAGTTGATCGATTCCCTCCTTGCTGATTCAAACGCGGTGCGCAGCGCAAGGGAGATACGCTCGCATACTTCTCTTCTGGCTTCGAGAGGTCCTGGCTTCGAGAGGTTCTGGCTTCGAGAGGTTCTGGCTTCGAGAGGTGGCACCCTCGCGAGGCATTCATCCTCGCGAAGCGAAAACCTCGCGAAGCCTTTTTCCTCGCGAAGCGTCAAATCCTCGAGAGGCGTCTTCTAAGCCACATTTTGAGCTGGAGATGAAGAAATATGTGCCTTGGCGCACTGATCTGCAAAAAGTGGGTAACTGATGTAAAAAGCATTTAAAACCTTGACTGAACTTCTCAAATATGAGCAGATTTGGGGTTAGGATCATTGTTACTTGTCAGATTCTTTCAGTTAGTGCTTCACAGGTTACAATCTCGAGATCATAACTGCTAATACCAAAATTTGCTTTCAACTTACTCTCAGGAACTTCAGGTTAGTGCTTCACAGGTTACAATCCCGAGATCATAACTGCTAATGCAAAATTTTGCTTTCAAAATACTTGCTTCAAGTTAGTTTCACTGTTAGTGCTTAACATACCACCATCCCGAGATACTGGTAGCTAATGCGGAAATGCAGAAGTGCAGTTAAAACATGGCTCTTCAAGGATCAACTTATTCAGTTTCAGAGCCACTTTTATTATGAAGGTATTCCAACAGATCTGAGCAGAGACATATATGAACTATGTTTTGATACATGACTCTAACACAAGAGTTTGCAAGCATTATAGGCAGAAAAACTGCAAGATTCTCAATAGCATGAAAGATTGTTTAGGCAAAATTAAGCACTCCAAGAAACTTTTACTCGACAAGCAACTTCGAAAATATAGCCAAGAATAGATAGAAACTTTTGTAATCAAGGCATAGCAATGATATTTGTGGTGTCATAAGATTGGTGAATTGGAATGTGTTCACCTGGTTTAAGGGTCGAATCCTCGAGCAGTCTTCCTCTTGAAGCATAAAGCCCTCGAGAAGCATCTCCTCGCGAAGCATAAAGCCCTCGAGAAGCTTTCTCTTGAAGCAGAATCCCTCGAGAGGCCTTTTTCCTCTCGAAGTGACTTTCTACTCTTTGCTTGTAGGGATCTCTGCCAACCCACTTCACTCTCTTTTATTCAACAATCTGAAAAACAAAACAACAAACAAAAAGGAAAAGGAACATACAAAACAACAAAAAATAACTCTTGAAGGGAAATAGTATTTGAAAAGGATATCAGGCTGCCTCCCGATGAGCGCTTGTTTAAGGTCACGAGCCTGACCGTAGCTTCTTCTCACTGCTTCACAGCTTCAGAGGATGCATTGGGTACATCCTCTGACTCGTCATTCTCGCTTTCTTCAGGATCTTCAATGTCAATCTTCTCTCCTGCTAGGTAATGCTTCAGTCTCTGACCATTTACCTTGAAGGTACCTGCTGATGTGGTCTGGACTTCGAAAGCACCATTTCCCAAGTCCTTCTTCACTATGCAAGGACCAAACCATCTTGACTTGAATTTTCCAGCAAACAAATGCAACTTGGAGTCATACACCAATACTTGCTGTCCAATGCTGAACTCCTTCCTGAGGATATGTTTATCATGCCATTTCTTGGTCTTCTCCTTGTAAATCTTGGAACTCTCATATGCATCATGCCTCAGCTCTGCAAGCTCACACATCTGCAGTTTCCTTGCACTTCCAGCTTTCTTCATGTCGAGGTTTAGTTTCCTAATAGCCCATTGAGCTCTGTGCTCTAACTCGACAGGCAAATGGCATGCTTTACCATATACAAGCCTGAAGGGCGATATTCCAATAGGTGTCTTGTATCCAGTTCTTTATGCCCACGGGGTATCAGGCAATTTCAGGGACCAATCTGCTCTGGACTTGGACACAACCTTTTCAAGGATCTGCTTAATTTCTCTATTGGATAACTCAACCTATCCATTGTCTTGAGGATGATAGGGTGTAGTAACTCTGTGATTCTTCACACCATACTTGCTCAACAGCTTCTCTAGCTGTTCATTGTTGAAGTGGGCTCCTCCATCACTGATCACAACTCTGGGAACTCCAAATCTGGGGAAAATTACAGTTTTGAACAGCTTGCAGACTGACTTGGAATCTGCACTGATAGTTGGTACCGCTTCAACCCATTTGGACACATAATCCACTGCTACAAGGATATACTTGAAGCCTCGAGAGGAAGGTAGAGGCCCAACAAAATCAATTCCCCATACATCAAACAGTTCAACTTCAAGAATGCCTTGCTGAGGCATTTCATTCCTTCTCGAGATTTTCCCAGTTCTCTGGCAAGGATCACACTGCTTGACAAAATCATGAACATCTTTGAACATGCTAGGCCAATAAAATCCAGCTTGAAGAATCTTTGCTTGAGTTTTCATTACTCCAGCATGGCCTCCATACATGCCAGAATGACATGGGAACATCACATCATGAGTTTCTTCAGAGGGCACACATCTCCTCACTATACTGTCTGCACAATGCTTGTAGAGGAATGGTTCATCCCAGTAATAGCTCTTAGCTTCATGCATGAATTTCTTTTTCTGCTGGTAGGACAAATCAGCTGGCATAATTTTACACTCTAGGTAATTCACAATGTCAGCATACCACGGAGTCTTGGCTTCGCGCGAGACGTCGACCCTCGCGAGGCATCCCTCGTGAAGCATTTCCTCGAGAAGCACATCTCGCGAAGCATCTCCTCGCGAAGCTTGAAGAGTTAGATCGTCCTAAGGCCTCCCTCGTGAGGCTTCAAGAAGCCCTCGCGAGGCATTTACTCCCATCAGTTGCTCTCTAGGGATGTTGTCTTCTATTTTTCTAGTTTCAGAGCAACTTATTCTTGACAAATGATCAGCTACCACATTCTCAGAACCTTTCTTATCCTTGATCTCAATATCAAACTCGTGAAGCAGGAGAATCCATCTGATTAGCCTTGGCTTGGCGTCCTTCTTGCTGACAAGATATCTTATTGCTGCATGATCAGTGAAGACAGTACATTTGTGCCCAACTAGATAAGGTCTGAACTTGTCAAATGCGAATACCACTACAAGCAATTCTTTTTCAGTAGTAGAGTAGTTGATCTGGGCATCATCTAGAGTTTTGCTGGCATAGTGGATCACATGCTGAGCTTTCCCCTTTTTCTGGCCCAGAACTGCTCCAACTGCAAAATCACTTGCATCACACGTCAACTCAAAGGGTAGGGTCCAATCTGGAGGCTGCACAATTGGAGCAGAAATAAGAGTTTGCTTCAACTGGTTAAAGGAGACAAGCTTCATCAAAGTGGAATTTGACATCTTGACTGAGCAGTTTGGTTAGAGGCTTTGCAATGCTAGAGAAATCCTTAATGAATCTCCTGTAAAATCCAGCATGTCCAAGGAAACTCTGTATTCCTTTTACATTTTCAGGGGTTGGTAACTTAGCAATCACATCAACTTTTGATTTATCCACTTCAATGCCTCTAGAGGATATCAGGTGTCCAAGCACAATGCCTTCAGTGACTAAAAAGTGGCATTTTCCCATTTCAATATCAAGTTCTGCTCTGAGCATCTATGCAGGACTGCTGCCAGGTTCTTTAAGCAGGTGACAAAATATTTTCCATAGACAGTGAAATCATCCATGAAAACTTCCATAATTTTCTCAATATAGTCAGAGAATATTGATGTCATGCACCTCTGAAAGGTTCCTGGGGCATTACACAGACCAAATGGCAATCTTTTGTATGCAAACGTTCCATATGGACATGTGAATGTAGTTTTTTCTTGATCTGCTGGATGGATGGGAATCTGAAGAAATTCAGAGTATCCATCAAGGTAACAATAGAACTCTTGCCCTGCTAACCTCTCCAACATCTGATCCATAAATGGCAAAGGGAAATGATCCTTCCTAGTTGCCTTGTTTAATTTCCTGAAATCATTGACCATTCTCCATCCAGTAACTGGTCTTGTGGTCATCAATTTTCCTTCTTCATTTTCAACCACTGTATAGCCTCCTTTCTTGGGCACTATGTGGATAGGACTCACCCACTCGCTGTCAGAGATGGGGTAACTTTGTGGGGCTGCATTCTTTTCCAACATAAGTTGATATATTTGACTGGTCAGGCTATCAAGCTTTGCTTCAAGGGCTTCTAGGCTTCCATGTTGCATAACTATTGGCTGAGGAGGCTGCATTGCTCTTTCATTTTTCCAGGAGAAATTGTGTGAAGCCATGCTCTCAATCAATTCAAAAGCTTCATCCAGAGTCTTGTTCATTATACCTCCTCCAGCAGCAGAATCTACAAAGGATCTGGTCTGATCTGTTAGACCCTTGTAGAATGTCTACAGGATTAGCCACTGCTCTTGGCCATGGTTAGGACACATTCTAATCAGGCCTTGGTACCTCTGCCAGGCATCATATAAACTCTCACCTTGATATTGCACAAATCTGGTAATTTTGTCTCTACAATCAGCTGCTTTGGTGGGGGGAAAGTATTTCTCAAAGAAAGCTTGCACCAGATGTTCCCAAGTGTCCCTAGCATGAGTAGGCAAGGCATGGAACCATAACTTAGCACTACCTGACAGGGAAAAGAGAATAGCTGCATCCTAATGGCTTCAGGAGGCACACCATTGTGCTTGAGGGTGTTACAGTACTCTAAGAAATTTCTGATATGTTCATGAGGACTCTCCAAGGCAGAACCTTTGAAGGGGTTGTGCTGAACCATATTGATTAGGGCTGGCTTGATTTCCCAGTTGTTTGCTTGAATAGCAGGCATAACCACTTCAGAGGTGGCTACATGGTCTTTAGGGATCCAGAGGTCTCTCAACTTCCTGTCTCCCATCTTGGGAGCTGGCAGTCCTTCTTCTACGGCTGTCGAGGTAACTGCCCTTCTTCTATTTGCAAGAAACGTTCTTTCAGGCTCAGGATCAAAGGGGGCTAACGGTGAATCTTCAGATGTCTGCATACACGAGTTAACCAAATTGCACGAAGGAGATCATGTTTCCACTACACACAAGCACAAACAAGAACTTTATCAAGGGGTAGTGAACTAAATCCCCTAATAACCGTTCTAAATGCAAGATTAAGAGGCTAAGAGTAACAAAGCAAACAGATTTATCACAGAGGTGAACTACGAGGAAAGAAACACAACCAAGGCTACTGTACTCTGAAAAGCAATCAATATTTGATCCCCGGCAACGGCGCCAGTTTTGATCGGTTGTGGTTTAGGGGGGTTTTGTCGTTCTCTCCACAGGGATCAAAATCTTATTGGTGCTTTTCCTTTCCAGAAGCTTGGCACAACGAAAAGGTGGGTTGGTGTTTTACGGATCTAGGCTAGTTCTTGCGGATCAAGCAATAGAAATTAAAATGGTGACAGCAAAGGGGAGGCTAAGGAAGAGTGTTTCATGGACAGCAAAGGGGAGGCTAAGGAAGATCTCGCGGACAGCAAAGGGGAGGCTAAGGAAGAGTGTTTCACGGACAGCAAAGGGGAGGCTAAGGAAGAGTGGATCGTCAAACATAACAAAACTCAAAACTTAAGCAAGGTGGAGGCTAAGGGAGAGTCAACCAACACATAACATGAACAGCAGCAAAATGGGGCTAAGGAAGAGTTCACAAGCAACAAAGTCACAGCACGATTACTAAGTTCACACAAACAGAGCGATTCAGAGAGTTACAGAGAGTTTTCACCGAAGGGTTTGGAGAGGATCGAATCAGTTTGTCGCGGCGGTAGCAGAGGAAGCAGAGGCGGGAGGCTAAGGAAGATACAGACGAAGTAGAAGCAAGGAAGTAGACAGGGACAGATACGGATCAAGGGCTTCTTCTTTCCTCTCGTTCCTCGCGGATCGTCTTCGCCATGCTTCTCCAAAGTTCTTCCTTGTTCTTCTGTTCTTGCTCAGGGTGGAGTGGTTGGTTGGATCTTGGATCTGGTGGATGCGGTGGAGTGGAGTTGTTCACTTCTCGGACACGGAAGCCGCTTTATAGGCGTTGCGGAAGTGGCGAGAGGGCCTCGGCTACGGAAGTGGCGAGGGCCGCGGTCGATGGCGTGGTTGGTGGCGAGGCGGGAACTTCCGCCGTCGCTTTTCAGCTTTTTTGCCCGGACGCACATGGTCTGCTCCCTTCTTTATCACCTTTTTGACTCTTCTGGTTTCTTCTCCTCCAAGTTGATCGATTCCCTCCTTGCTGATTCAAACGCGTGCGCAGCGCAAGGAAGATACGCTCGCATACTTCTCTTCTGGCTTCGAGAGGTCCTGGCTTCGAGAGGTTCTGGCTTCGAGAGGTTCTGGCTTCGAGAGGTGGCACCCTTGCGAGGCATTCATCCTCGCGAAGCGAAACCCTCGCGAAGCCTTTTTCCTCGCGAAGCCTTTTTCCTCGCGAAGCCTTTTTCCTCGCGAAGCGTCAAATCCTCGGGAGGCGTCTTCTAAGCCACATTTTGAGCTGGAGATGAAGAAATATGTGCCTTGGCGCACTGATCTGCAAAAAGTGGATAACTGATGTAAAAAGCATTTAAAACCTTGACTGAACTTCTCAAATATGAGCAGATTTGGGGTTTTGGACGTCGAAAAGATGTGCATAATTCAGAGTGATCAGGCACAAAGCAAGATAAATAAATATAGCATCCAAGTATCAAACAATCATAGGCATGTATTCCTAATTTAGTCGTACGTGCTTGCAATAAGAACTTGCATGCCATCTTTTGTCCTGCCATCCGGTTTCAGCCAGGCCAATTAAGGAACAAATGGCAATTAAGGTCATCCGTTTAATAGAACACCGGAGCAAAGCATTAACACACAATGAATACATGTAACCCTCGAGTTGCCAACCATTCCCATCGATGTCCCCGTTTCTGTCACTCGGGGTCTCCGGTTCCGGTTGACAACAAGTGCATATAATTAGTAGATAGGACCCAAAACATCAATTATACTCATGGAAACATAAAGTGTTCAGATCTGAAATCATGGCACCCGGGCCCAAAGTGACAAGCATTAAGCATAACTAATTGTACCAACGATGATTAACACAAATAGAGGATACTAGGCATCATGCCCTAACAATTTGGCATCGAATTACATGAGCAATCTTATTCAATCCCTTCCATCCCCTTGCCTACAGCAGGGAACTACTCACGCATGGATGGGGATGACATGGATAGTTGATGGAGATGCATTGGCGGTGATGATGGCGGCGATCTCCACTCTGGCAGGATGCCGAAATAGCGATCCTGGACACCGAATTTAGGGTTCGTGATGGCAGCGGAGCTCCGTAAGGGTTCTAGAAAAAGTGTTCGGGGGCTCGCATTTTTAGGTCGAAAGGGGGCTTATAAGCGAAGGGGGGCCAAGAGACGAGGTCCCAGGAGCAGGGGCGGCCCCCTGCCGCGGCCTGGACCCCACCCGCGGGTGGGACCCGCCCCTGCTCCTGGGGTGGCCCCCCCTCGCAGTCTTCTGGCACCGTGACTCTTTTCCCTCAAAAATACTTTTTCTGATTTGTCTGGAATTTTCTGCGAACTTCTGAACCATGCACAAAAGAAAGATACCAAATGCAATTCTGCTGGAAACAGCATCAGTTCGGGTGGTTCCAAACAATTCAATGAAAATTAGAGGTAAAACAATAGCAAAGTGTTTGGAAAAGTAGATACGTTTGCGACGTATCAACTCCCCCAAGCTTAGCTTATTGCTTGTCCTCAAGCAATTCAGTTGACAAACTGGATGCGATAAAAGAAACTTTGACAAACACCTTTGCTTCATTTAGAGCATAGAAGTTTGAACCATGATCAATATTTTAATAAGCACATGAAAGAAGTTACAAAAATAATAGAACTTAAGCAATCATAGAGACTTATGCAAAACTCACAATATGCTAACAAGTAATAATTTAAACATGCAAACAAGTAACACCGATCCAATGCATATAACTAGGCATGGTAAAGTGATCTCTCGCTTGCCCCTTTTGTGGGGCAAAACATAAATGCTGGGCACCTCTTGAGACATTAAACGGTGACTAGGTGTAAAGTTTTCAGTATTGAGAAGTATCTCAAACATGCTACAATCATTAAAACTTTGGGACAAAGCACATTATACTCAGAATGACAGCAATGCTCTATAAGATGGTACTCAAAGAAGGGTGATGACTCAACATAAATATAAAAGAAAGGCCCTTCGCAGAGGGAAGCAGGGATTAATCATGTGCTAGAGCTTTTTATTTTTATAAGCAGAAGTAAAACAGTTTTGAGAGATGCATGCTTTCGTCAACGATTTCACAACAGAGAGGCTTTCTAGTCCCCCATAACAAGCAAGGCTTTTAGACTTGTGAGAGCAGCTGGTTTTTTAGAGGAGCGAGTACGCTCCTCTTTCTCCCTGGTTTCACCACTGTCCAATGTTTAGAGCTGATTTCTTAGATTTTCATTGCGCGGAGGAGAATGGTGAGTTATATTTATATTTTGCTTAAGCTGCTCTCAGGTTGATTCAGGTGAGGACGTAATCCATCAACACCGGGTGAAAGGGAGGAAATGACCTTGCTTGTCACAAGTTATATCTAGCCCTCTACTGCTTCCTCATGAGCTAAAAACAGAGACATAAAAAGAAGCATTTTTGAATAATTTAAAGGTAGCACATGACAAATTTACTTGGAGTGGCAAGGAAATACCACATGTAGGAAGATATAGTGGACTCAAATGAAATACTTTTGGCTTAAGGAATATGGATGCACAGATGGACCATTACACCCAGTGCAAGTGGAGGCTAGCAAAAAACTCGGGAGCGACTGATGCATGTAAAATGCATACATGAACTTTGCATTGTATTACTTATATTTCAATCATATTCGCATCATATAAGGGTTATATCATTGTTTTATATTGATTTTGGGAATATTTCACAGTTTACCTATTTTTCTGGAATTAACCCTGCACTGGCAGAAAACCCTATTTTCTATATTTTGATGTTTCGGGGACCCAAACGACGTCCGAATGACCTAGAAATTTATGAGTATCAGTTTTTGGAAGGAACGAAGCGTAGGAGTGAAGGAAGTGAACAAGCGGAGACCCGAGGGCTAAGATAGGTGGGCCCACACGACCAGATTCCTTGGCTGCGTGGGGCCCACTATCCTGGGCCTCGAGCCTCCGATGCCGTCGATCTTTTCCCCGAGCCTCGTCTTGACCTAAAAACGACTATAAAAATAGTCTCCCAAAGCCTTTCGGAAGGGAGCGCCGCCGAAACACAGAAACCACGAAACAGAGACCTGGAGTTGCAGATTGGAGGGGGAAAACTTCGGCGGGGTGCTGCCGGCGTGGTCTCCATCTCCTCCAACGACTTCTCCACCGTCTCCATGATGAAGAAGGAGTAGTCCACCACTGGACTATGGGTTTGTGGAAGTAACTTATGTATCTCTCCTCTCTTGAGCTTCACTAATTAGCACCGTATGAGCTGCTGAACATGATTACGGTCATCTATGTAATACCTTTGTGGTGGATCTTTTTATGAGTTAATATATGTTTGAGATTGCAATAGTTTTGTTTCAGTTATGAAAGTAGATGCATATTATGTACCCCGTTCTTGTTTACTTGTTTTGATCAAGCATGTGTATGAGAGCGTGTGAGGGGGAACGTATGCATTAGATGGAGTAACGGGGGGTGGCTAGTGCGGTGAAAGTGACAGAAGTTCCGCGATCCACTTTGGATATTTTACCTTACTTTGTTGCCTCACTAGGGATAAAGAAAAATACCTTGCTACCGGAGATGTGGGTGTGACCTTGCCACTTCTCCATGACTAGATCTAGCATGTTCTTATTTTAACTTCATGTCATAGAACTTAAAGCTATACTCTGATTTATCTTAATTACCGAGGTGCTAAGATTTAGTTCACATCTTGGTGGAGTATAAGAGAGACTAATAAACAAAAGATCTCTATGTTAGGACATGATGCCCATATAATTAGTAACTTGTCATGAAACCACTTTATTAAAGAGAGAGTGCATTTGTGAAACCATTAATCCCGGTCCATTTTTAATCATAATAAACACCTTTCCGACAATTTTTATCCATTTTCCATTTTCTGCCATTTAAAAATCCAAAAATACTTTTACATCTTGCATTCACAATACAAAACCCAAAAATATCATCCATTATTGTTTCCACCATCCTTGCATATTTATTTATCATCATTGCATATTTATTTATTGTTTTGCATTCATTATCTTTTCATATCATTCTCACACCTTGTGCTTTACAACCACTTGTTAAGGTTGAGGGCACAAAACAAGTTACTTTGTTTTATAGGTTTTTAAGAGAAGGATAAGAAGATAAATCTTTCACTACTGATTCCCCGAGAGTTCGAGATTAAACCCTCGAGTCACCCCTCATGGGGAAAACTGTCTTTCCTATACTATACACTCTGCACTTGGAGTCTCAACCTAACAATATTCTTTTAACGCAGGTAACTACGTTAAAGGCCATCAAGACGTTTTCTGGCGCCGTTGCCGGGGAATCATTGCTGTGAAGATTTGTCCAACTAGTTTCAAGCCACTGATACGTGTCAAACGTATCTATAATTTTTGATTGTTCCATGCTTGTTTTATATCAAATGCCACATATGTTTATTATGTTTTATATCATTTTATAGATTTATTGGACTAACCTATTAATAGTGGCAAAAATGCACAATGTTCTTGTTTTAAACTTTGATGTGTAGGAATTACTTGAAAATTCATAAGAGTGCAAAAAGGAAACCTTGTTGGAGTCGAATTGGACTTTCCTGAAATCTGTCTGAGAACTATTTTCGAAGATGGCCCCGTACCGACCCGAAGACGACGTCAAATCAAAAAAGCTTGGTCGCGAAAGGTCGGATAATTTTCTGCCAATTGTTTTAGACCAAAAATTCGGCCCAATCCGAGTCCGGACAGCCAAGATATCCCCATTTTACTAAAGCCCAAAAATATTTTGACGGGAATTCGGGAATCTTTATAAAAAGAGGAAACCTAGGTCACAAAGGACCACGAATTTTCCTCATCCTAGGCAGCCGCCTAGGGTCAGAGGACCTCCTCCATACCAGCATCATCTCCAAGCTTGAAGTGGGGCCAAGGGCCGCCGCCGCCGGCGGCCATCGTCACCGTCGGGCTGCCGCCGTCGCCGCCGCCGGGCTGCCGCCGCAGCAATCGCCGGGCTGCTGCGCCATCACCGGGCTGCATCCACCGCCGGGCTGCCGCCTCCTCACCGGGCTGGTGCCCCCAAATGCTGCCGCCGTTGCCGTGGCCACCATCGGCCACGATCTCCCCTCCGGGCTGCACCTCTCCATCAAGCTCCTACTCACCATGGCCATGCGTGAGTAGTCTCCACCGGAACTGAGGCTTATACAAGTAGCTATGTTGTTATCTCTCTCCCATGATGTGATCTTCGTTGTGATCATGAGCTTTGTTAGTATAGTTGAATACATAATGTTTCCCTATGTGTAATGGATATGATGTTGTCAAGTGTTGTTCTTTAGTACAATTTCCGGAGTCACCGTTGTGATCACGGTATCTCGGTAATAGTGTGGGTGCCGTGTGTGACTCTATGGATAATAGATTGGAAGGATCTTCATCATGAGTTTTTTTCTTTATTGTTGGATTGAATAGATCATGAGGTTTCTTGATGGTTGTGTTATTGAAGAAAGAGACTATTCAAGAAATAGGTTGTGGTATTTGCTAGTACTATCTTTCGATGCGGATAGTGACAGCATGAAGTGTCCATAGATGTGGAATACGAACTTTAAGGTGTGCTTTTCATAGCCCTACGCAATTCTCATCCTATTTTGTCCACAAAAGAATGATCTCCGAGTAATGTCTATCATGCATGTGTTTTTGTGGGAACTATCATGTGTTTAATTATGTTAATGATATTGAGAGTAGTCACTAGTGAAAGTATGAAGCCTAGGCCTTGTTTCCAAGCATTGATACACCATTTTTTGTTACTTTTGTCACTTGTTTGCTTGCTGCCATTTTTATTACAGAATTACAAAATCACCTTTTACCATCCATATCACTTCCATTTTACCATCTCTTCGCCGAACTAGTGCACCTATACAACTGACAATTGTATTAGGTGTGTTGGGGACACAATAGACTTCTTGTATCTTAATTGTAGGATTGCTTGAGAGAGAATACGTTTAACCTCTTCCTCCCGTGGATTCGATAAACCTTGGGTTACTCACTTAAGGGAAAATTGCCACTGTCCTACAAACCTCTGCGCTTGGAGGCCCAACAAGTCTACAAGAATAGAAGCGTGTAGTAGACATCAAGCTCTTTTCTGGCATCGTTGCCGGGGAGGTAAGGTAAACGGCACTCACATCCTCCGGCAACTAAGCTCTTTTCTGGTGCCGTTGCCGGGGAGGTGAGTGCTTGAAGGTATCTTCTTTAGATCTTGCGATTAAATCTTTTTGTTTCTTGTTTTTATTTCACTAGTTAGGCTTAATGGAAAACAACAAAAAAATGAGAGAGCTTTATAAACTCTATCTTGAAATTGTTCATGATGCTTTTGAAGAGAAAATTAAAAAACCCATGAAACTTTATTTGCATAACAATCATAGCAATGTTATTACTATAATTTCTTTGAATGCCATTGTTGCTAATGCTATGGAAAATTTCAAGCTTGGGGATGCCGGTTTTGATGAATATGATCTTTTTAGTCCCCCAAGCTTGATGGAGGAAATTTGCTTTGATGATACTATGCCTCCTATATATGATGATTATTATGATGAATATGATACTTTCAGTCCACCTACTATGAGGAAAAAGTTTATTATGATTATGATATGCCTCCTATTTATGATGATTACAATGATGGCTATGATAGTTTTACTCCCACTATTACTAATGAGAATGATTTTACTTATGTGGAGAGTAATAATAATACTTTTATGCATATGAATCATGAGAAAAATGCTATATGTGATGGTTATGTTATTGAGTTTTCTTATGATTCTACTGAAAGTTATTGTGAGAGAGGGAAGCGTGGTTATATAAATTTTCATCTTATGAAGTTTCCCCTCTTTATGTTGAAGATTTTAATGTTGCACTTGCTTTGCCTTCTTGTGCTTAATGCTTTATGCTCCAATGATTTATTTTCTTACAAGATGCCTATGCATAGGAAGAGAGTTAGACTTAAATGTGTTTGATATTTGCTTCTTGATGCTCTCTTTTGTGTTCCAACTCTTATTCTTATGAGAGCATCATTAAAATTATCATGCCTAGCTACAAGGCTTAAAAGAAAAGCGCTCTTGGGAGGCAACCCATGTTTCTCTACTTTCAGTTTGTTTTTGTTTTTTCTTGAGTCATGAAGTTGTAGCCTCTGTAGCAACTTCATTGTATCTTTTTATTTTGGTTTTTTATGCCAAGTTTAGCCTCTAATGCATTGAAAGTGCGAGGTATTGTTTTGCTATCCAGAAACAGATTTCTGTCCATCACTGTTCGAAAATCCAAAAATTCTCTGAATTTTATATTTTTCTGATATTTTTAGACAGTAAGCCTGATACTTTTATCTATCTTTCATTAGTTTTGAGTGTTCTGATTTGAGTTACATAAGTATCTCGAAAAATTCAATCTTTACAGACTATTCAGTTTTTGACAGATTATGCTTTTATTTGTATTCGTCTCTTTTATTATCGCAAATGTGATACTCTAGAAAATGAGTGCCACATTGAGGCTTAGTAAACAGTAGCTAATTCCCAATAAAGTTGTTTGCAATTTGTCTTGAATTGAATACATGTGCATTTTAATTTATGAGCACTAACCCTCTAATCAGTTTATGAGAAGTTTTGTGTGAAGGGAGTTTTTAAGTTCAAAGGAGAGGATAATGAAGAAATTGAAGATGGATCAGAGCTCAAGGTTGGGGATGCCCCCACGGCACCCCCTATGAATATCAAGAACCATCAACCGTCTAAGCTTGGTGATGCCCAAGGCATCCCCTCCTCTTCATCGACTATCATAAGGTCGTTTTCGTTGAACTAAGTTTTTATCACTTTACATATTATGTGCTATGCTTGGAGCATCTTTTACTTTTAGTTTTGTTTGTTTGCTGCTTATATCTTTGTTGGATCCTAGCTTTATTTGTATGGGAGAGAGACACGCTCCGCTTTTTCGTTTGAATACTCTTTTGTTTCGCTTATATCTTTTTGAGTATTCTTAGCTACTGTCTGTTTGCTAGTAAGCTATCATTTTTAGCTTTTATCTTATTTAGAGATGCTAGTAGTTGTTGTTAAACTCTCTTGTTCTTCACTTATATTTTTAGAGAGTTGCTGTGCTTGCTTGTTTAATTTGTTAGAGCGATAAAATGCTATCCATGTGATATTGGAATGAAATGAAATCCTGCATAGTCTTGTAGATCATAGTGTGGATACTTGATGCTTCTCAATTGTTTTGAGATATTAAGATGAATGCTTAAACTTGCTGGTTATTTGAGTGGAAATTGATTAGTAAAGAAATACTGTTGAAAACTTGAAACTGTTTGGTGTTTCGTAGTTGTTAATTCATTAAGCTAATCTTTCCATCAAAAGAATTGTTTGGTCAACGTGGGAGACGGTGTGGAGCTTTTATGGTTATGAATGACTAATATCTTATGTTACTCTATTACCGGTTAATGTTAGATGTTTGCTTCAAATACCTTCTTTGCTAAGCCCAAAAATTCGTACTGAGTGTATGGTTCACTCGTGCATCCAAATCCCAAAGCCAAATTATCTTGCCAGCTGAGTCCACCATATCTACCTATGCATGGTATTTCTTGTCAGTCCAAGTAACTTTGTCATGTGCTATCTTTAAAAATTCAAAATACTCCTTTTTGTGCCTCTGCTTTTAAGCTCATGAGAGAGCTGTGGAGAGCTAGATATAACTTGTGACGAGCAAGGTCATTTCCACCCTTTCACCCGGTGTCGATGGATTACGTCTTCACTTGAATCAACCTGAGATCAGCTTAAGCAAAATATAAATATAACTCACCATTCTCCTCCGCGCAATGAAAATCTGAGAAATCAGCTCAAAACATTGGACAGTGGTGAAACCAAGGAGAAAGAGGAGCGTACTCGCTCCTCTAAAAACCAGCTGCTCTCACAAGTCTAAAAGTCTTGCTTGTTATGGGGGACTAGATAGCTTCTCTGTTGTGAAGTCGTTGACGAAAGCATGCACGTCTTAAAATTGTTTTACTTCTGTTTCATAAAAATAAAAAGCTCTAGCACATGATTAATCCCTGTTTCCCTCTGCGAAGGGCCTTTTTTTTACTTTTAATGTTGAGTCAGTTTTTCTTTTCCTTCTATCTCCACCAAAGCAAACATCTAGCATTGACCCTGGGTATTATTAATCATATTCCATCGTCAGATTAAACATGAATCTTTATATTGACTTTACCGTTAGAAGTTGAAGCTTTTTGCTAAAACTTATATTTTTTTGTTTTGATTCTCAAACACTTTTGTCATGGAATTTCTACCTTTGAGAATTAATCAATTATGTGGATCACATTGCTTTCATGAATTTAACGTACTATTTATGAAAGGTTTTGCTTGAATGACTCAACTTGGTTACTCATTGCTTTCTTGTTATCAACTATAGATTTGTCTTGTATCACTTCATTCACATCCTATGCTTTACATTACTATCTTGATCATGATTATGTGTTTGCATGTCTCATAAAAAATTGTTTTTTTATCACTTATCTACTCGAGGACGAGTAGGAGTTAAGTTTGGGATGCTGATACGAGTCAAACGTATCTATAATTTTTTATTGTTCCATGCTTATTTTATATCAAATGCCATATATGTTTATTATGTTTTATATTATTTTACGGATTTATTGGACTAACCTATTAATAGTGGCAAAAGTGCACAATGTTCTTGTTTTAAACTTTGATGTGCAGAAATTACTTGGAAATTGATAAGAGTGCAAAAAGGAAACCTTGTTGGAGTCGAATTGGACTTTCCTGAAATCTGTCTGAAAACTATTTTCGAAGATGGCCCCGTACCGACCCAAAGACGATGTCACATCAAAAAATCTTGATCGCAAAAGTTGTGGGGAATTTTCTGCCAATCGTTCTAGACCTAAAATTCGGCTCAATCCGAGTCCGGACAGCCTAAATATCCCCGTTTTACTGAAGCCCAAAAATCTGGTGACAGGAATTCAGGAATTTTTATAAAGAGAGGAAACCTAGGTCACAAAGGACCACGAATTTTTCTCATCCTAGGCCGCCGCCTAGGGCTAGAGGACCTCCTCCATACAAGCACCATCTCCAAGCTTGAAGGGGGGCCAAGGGCCGCTGCTGCCTCCGGCCATCGTCACCGCTGGGCTGCCGCCGCCGTCGGGCGCCGCCGCCATCGCCAGGCTGCAGCCACTGCCGAGCGCCGCTGCCGCCGGGCTGCCGCCTCCTCTCCGGGCTGGTGCCCCCCAAAGGCCACCGCCGTTGCCGTGGCCGCCGTCGGCCACCATCTGCCCTCCGGGCTGTACCTCTCCATCAAGCTCCTACTCACCATGGCCATACGTGAGTAGTCTTCACCGGGGCTGAGGCTTATACAAGTAGTTATGTGGTTATCTATCTCTCCCATGATGTGATCTTCGTTGTGATCATGAGCTTTGTTAGTATAGTTGAATACATGATATTTCCCTATGTGTAATGGATATGATGTTGTTCAAGTGGTGTTATTTAGTACAATTTCCGGAGTCACCGTTGTGATCACGATATCTCGGTGACAGTGTGGGTACCGTGTGTGACTCTATGGATAATAGATTGGAAGGATCTTCATCATGAGTTTGTTCTTTATTGTTGGATTGAATAGATCATGAGGTTTCTTGATGGTTCTGTTATTGAAGAAAGAGACTATTAAAGAAATAGGTTGTGGTGTTTGTTAGTACTATCTTTGAATGCGGATAGTGACAGCATGAAGTGTCAATAGATGTGGAATACAAACTTTAAGGTGTGCTTTTTGTAGCGCTAAACAATTCTCATCCTATTTGATCCACAAAAGAATGATCTCCGAGTAATGTCTACCATGCATGTGTTTAATTATGTTAATGATGTTGAGAGTAGTCAGTAGTGAAAGTATGAAGTCTAGGCCTTGTTTCCAAGCATTGATACACCGTTTTTAGTTACTTTTGTCACTTGTTTGCTTGCTGCTATTTTTATTACAGAATTACAAAATCACCTTTTACCATCCATATCACTTGCATTTTACCATCTCTTCGCCGAACTAGTGCACCTATACAACTGACAATTGTATTAGGTGTGTTGGGGACACAAGAGACTTCTTGTATCTTAATTGCAGGATTGTTTGAGAGAGGATACGTTCAACCTCTTCCTCCCATGGATTCGATAAACCTTGGGTTACTCACTTAAGGGAAAATTGCCGCTGTCCTACAAACCTCTGCGCTTGGAAGCCCAACAAGTCTACAAGAATAGAAGCGTGTAGTAGACATCAGCCACGCACCACACTTTCTGGTTCCGTTTCCTAAGGACTAGTAGAAGAGTATCTTACAACAAAGTCAACTTCATCACCAACTTGTGCAAACACCTAAGCTTGGGGAGGTTGCACCTATGTGAGCATCATCTTATCCATCTTTACCTTCAAAGCATTTTATTTTGTTTTGTTATTGTCTTGCATATCATATTTATATTTCGGTTTGCATATTTTATTTTCAGTTTTTGCATTTTGTGTTGCATTTGTTATTTCGTTTTGCATTGTTTAGTGTCATTTTATTTTCAGTTTTGCATAAAAATTAAAAACACATAAAAACTTGCAATCATGGTTCTTGGAAACAAACAAGAAGTGAGTCCTCCATTAAGTTCCATTTCTAATTTTAAGCAACATCCTGGAGAAACATTAAAAGATGCTTGGGTAAGAATTAATAGGATACACTATGAAGATCCTACACCTTGTGAAGATGAAAAGCTAAATCTTTACTTTTATTATGGAATAGATCTTTGGTATCAAAATACTTTAGATGGGGCTACATGTGGAAGTTTTGTCTTGTCAACACCACCTTGTGCAGATATGACACTTAGAAGATTTTTTGGTAGCTTTGTGGGTAGTAAGAAAAAGGTGGAGGATACCACAGTAGCACTTGCATTATCTAAAGATAAATTTGAAGCCAAATTAGAGAAACTACCAAATAAAGAGGATTTTGAACAACTAGCATCTTATTCTGAAAACATTATTCCCAGGATAGACAATGAATTAGTTAATGTTATGCATAAACTAAGATTATGTGAGAGACAATTTCTTGAAAAAGATGTTTACCTCAACAGAATTGAGGAAAAGTTGGTTCGTGTTAGTGATTCATTAAGGAAAAACCCATCATTTAAACATATGAAGGAAGCTCCTGTTAAGAAACAAGTTTGGGTTAAAAAAGAGAAAAAAGTTGAGGAAGTTAAAATGCTTAGTGAAGTCAAGGAACCATTACTTGACTTAGAGAATTGTAGCTTGCATGAATTAATATCTATCTTACAAAAATTTGCAAGTGATCCTTCCATCAACTCTAACCAAGCAGGTTTTGGTTCTTATATTGCTAATCATGTTTTAAAAGAAAAGATTGCTAGGTACAACCAAGAAGCTATGATACCACCTAAACTTGGGGATATATGGATTCCCAAAGTACTAGTAACCATTGGAAAAGAGACACACCATGATATATTAGATCTAGGATCTAGTGTCTCTGTTTTGTCTAAAGAATTATATGAAATTCTTGAATTAAAGAATCTTGAAAAATGCTCTATTGAACTTGCACTTGCTGATGATTCCATTAAACATGCTTTAGGAAAAGTAAGTGATGTTATGGTAGAGTTGCATATGACATTTGTACATGTTGATTTTCTAATCATGGATATGGGGAATAAAACCTCTAGTCCAATTATTCTTGGAAGACCTTTTCTTCGTACCACAGGTGCTATCATTGATTCAAAAGAAGGAAATGTGAAGTTTCAGTTTCCACACAAGAAGTGCATGGAACACTTCCCAAGGAAGAGGGACACATAAAAGTTCAAGCTCCCTCATGAGCTTCGTCCACAATAAATATCAAGTAAGAAGCCTAGCTACATGGCTATAAAGAAAGCGCTTTACGGGAGGCAACCCGGTTGTTTTTTTTTATTTTCTTTGTGTCCTCTTGCTATAACAAGAGACTTAGTTTTTTGTTTTGTTTCTGAAATTTTTAATAAAGTGCCAAGTTTTACCTATTTTTGTTTGAAAAAGTTGCTTTTTGCATTCGGAGATTTTATTCCAGCACGAATCTGTGCATGGTATGATTTTTAATTCCTATTATGTAACTCTAAATGAGCTGATATTTTAACTGCAGCTGCAACTTTTCATCCTATGTAAGAATGAATTTTTTCAGATTTTTTAGAAATATTTAATTAGTGTAGAAAAATGCGTTTTGCTGCTGCTATTTTTCTGGACAGATTCTGTCCCATTTTGTTTGATGCATTCTTTGAACTTTTAACTTGAATTTTTTTGATCCAATTGAGTTTATAAGTAGGCATACAACATTATACACTTCCTGGACATTCATATGAATTTTTGTTTAAGGATTTTATGCAGCAAGCAATTCATTTGTCTATCACTACTAATGTCATCCCATAGAAAAGTAATGGGAGAAACGGTGTTTTGAAGTTTTTCACAGAGATTAGAGGAGATGCACCAAGAGCTATCCAAGGATGTTGAAGACCATAAGCTGGGGGATGTCAAGACAACCCCACTGGACCAAAACACTCTCGGTTTGCACACGTCTAACTTCTGTTTTTCGATCAATGCACTTTATCGCATAAACTTGGAGCGTCTTTTATTTACTTTTTATTTCGGTTTGATTTTTGTTTGTCTTGAGACCACCACTATCATTTATACATGAGAGAGCTACTGGAAATTTGGGTTGAATTAAGTTGGATGCTATTAAAAGATTGGGAAAGGGATGTTTGAGTTGATTCAAAAAGATACATATAGTTGCATGATTCATGTGCTTTTTAATGAGTATTAATTTGCGAGTGTTTTATCAAGAGCTATCTTCTATTCATGTTTTGATGCTGAATGTTACTTTACTTTGTTTAACATGGATTGGTTAGTTCTATGGACACTTATGCATGCATTTAGACGGTCAACTTTCTCCCTCTTGCTAGCCCAAAAATTTCCAACAAGTAAAAACTTGTTTTCCAACACCTTCAACCAAAGTTTTTCCAGTGAGTCCACCATATCTACCTATTAGCTTTATGCTATTCCGAGTATGTTTATCATGTTATTTTGTATTATCTGTACTTCTGAATTAAAATGCTTATGTTATTGATTGTTATGGGAAAAGTTGGTTAGAAAGCTCTCACGAACTTGATGGACACCTTACTTTTATTGCACTTAATAAACATGAACCATTGTGATTAAAATTATGAAGTTGTGAGCTTGAAAAGAGTTTTGGTTGGGAGTTAGCTCATATGTGTTGTCACATGGCAAGCTTTCAACGTGCTCTTAATTATATTTAGTTGATATCATGTACTTTTGTTTATGGATGCTTATCATGGTGCCAAATAAATGCGGAAACTTAGTATGTTTGAGGAGTTTGTATAAATGGCTAGAGAGACGCCTGGGCTGCTAATCTAAGCCATGCATCATTCATGGTTGAAATTTACTTACATGCTATGGTGAACCTTCAGTGATGCACCTCACAATAAAAAGCTATACCAATAGTAAATAAAAAAGGGTGTTGAGATTGTTCATTTTGTTTGTTTGTCTTGTCATTTTGATATGGTCTTGTTCCATGTCCTGGGACAAGAGATACCCCAGTTGACGCTCTTGATGACGCTATTATATTACTTACAATGACCTTAACTTGAACTTGCTTTGTGGCCCTAGTTGAGTAACACCGTGGTGTAGGTACTCGTATTCACGGGGCATGAGGCATTCAACCCATACTTTGTCAAGCACACTACTCATATATGCTTTCACTTTAAACTTTAACCATTCAAGATGCTATGATAGGGGTAATGAGAGCTTCACACCAATGAATACCACATTGCAAACATTAACTTAAGTAGAAACATTTGGAAGTTAGATGAAACTTATTTATGTTTTACCTCTACTCATTTATATATCTTTCCAAAGTGTCCACCTTTTATATTCAGATTTACAAGAGTACTCTATGACCATTATAGGATGTTTTCTTCTATGTTACACTTTGTGAATTATCATTGAACATCCTTACATTGAATATTTGATATCACTTCATAATCTATCTTGTATATTGCTACTCCTTTGAAGAATGAATCATTTGACTCTATGTAGCAATAGTAATCATCTTTGATATCCATTGATAGTATTAAAAAGCAAAGTCCATGTTAGTTTTATCACCTTCATACTCAAGGACGAGTATAGGTTAAGCTTGGGGATGTTGATGCATGTAAAATGCATACATGAACTTTGCATTGTATTACTTATATTTCAATCAAATTTGCATCATATAAGGGTTATATCATTGTTTTATATTGATTTTGGGAATATTTCACAGTTTCCCTATTTTTCTGGAATTAACCCTGCACTAGCAGAAAACCCTATTTCAATCCCTTCCATCCCCTTGCCTACAGCAGGGAACTACTCACACATGGATGGGGATGACATGGATGGTTGATGGAGAGGCATTGGCGGTGACGATGGCGGCGATCTCCACTCTGGCAGGGTGCCGGAACAGCGATCCTGGACCCCAAATTTAGGGTTCGCGATGGCGGCGGAGCTTCGTAAGGATTCTGGAAAAAGTGTTCGGGGGCTCGCGTTTTTAGGTCGAAAGGGGGGCCGAGAGACGAGGTCCCAGGAGCAGGGGCGGCCCCCTGCCGCGGCCTGGACCCCACCCGCGGGTGGGACCCGCCCCTGCTCCTGGGGTGGCCCCCCTTGCAGTCTTCTGGCTCCGTGACTCTTTTCCCTCAAAAATACTTTTTCTGATTTTTCTGGAATTTTCCGCAAACTTCTGAACCATGCACAAAAGAAAGACACCAAATGCAATTCTGCTGGAAACAACGTCAGTTCGGGTTAGTTCCAAACAATTCATTGAAAATTAGAGGTAAAACAATAGCAAAGTGTTTGGAAAAGTAGATACGTTTGCGACGTATCAACTCCCCCAAGCTTAGCTTATTGCTTGTCCTCAAGCAATTCAGTTGACAAACTGGATGAGATAAAAGAAACTTTGACAAACACCTTTGCTTCATTTAGAGCATAGAAGTTTAAACCATGATCAGTATTTTAATAAGCACATGAAAGAAGTTACAAAAACAATAGAACTTAAGCAATCATAGAGACTTATGCAAAACTCACAATATGCTAACAAGTAATAATTTAAACATGCAAACAAGTAACACCGATCCAATGCATATAACTAGGCATGGTAAAGTGATCTCTCGCTTGCCCCTTTTGTGGGGCAAAACATAAATGCCGGGCACCTCTTGAGACATTAAATGGTGACTAGGTGTAAAGTTTTCAGAATTGAGAAGTATCTCAAACATGCTACAATCATTAAAACTTTGGGACAAAGCACATTATACTCAGAATGACATCAATGCTCTATAAGATGGTACTCAAAGAAGGGTGACGACTCAACATAAATATAAAAGAAAGGCCCTTCGCAGAGGGAAGCAGGGATTAATCATGTGCTAGAGCTTTTTATTTTTATAAGCAGAAGTAAAACAGCTTTGAGAGATGCATGCTTGGTTGATGTGTTAGAACGGTAAAATGCTATGCATGTGGTAGTGATATGAAGTAGAAAAAAAACCTGCATAGTCTTGTAGATCACTATGTGGATAATTTTATACTTTTCAATTGTTTTGAGACATTAAAATAACTAATGGTTAAAATGTGTTGGTTAATGGTGTTAGAGCTGATTAGTGAAGATGTGTTAGTAAAGCGTGGCAGCCGTACTTTTCTAAACTAAACAACCTAAGTCAACAATGCTAATGTGTCATGAATTATACTAAGTTGAAAATGAGTTCCTAGTGGATAGTTACTTCAACGGTCGGGGAAGCCAACGGGGCACTTGTGTCGCCGCCACGATCCCTCTCGGGGTGTCTCTAACCATTTGTAGAACATTGAAACTGCTAGTTGTTTGCAATATACGAAATGCATTGTTGAGTTTTGTTTTTTCGCATGTCCATTTCCATATTTTGCTAGCCTCTTCGGTGCTGCGCAACGCCCTTTTTCACATTGAGATTGGTGCATACTTCGCGAGTACATCCAACTCCGTGGGAGAACTTCATCCTATTCTCCTACACATAAGCCAACTATCTCCCTCAAAACAGCCACCATACCTACCTATCACGGCATTTCCATAGCCGTTACGAGATACATTGCCACGCAAAACCCTGACCCCCGAAGGATTTTCCAAAATACGATACAGAGCTCCGCCGCCATCGCCATCAAGTTTCGGGGGTCAGATTGCTCCTGTTCCGGCACCCTGTAGGGACGGGGATCGGCCCCCGGAGCCATCTTCATCGCCACCGCTACCTCCGGGATATGTTGTGAGTAGTTCCCCCATGGACTACGGGTCATGGCAGTAGCTAGTTAGTAGTCTCTCTCCCTTGTGCCTCCATGTTTATGATCTTGTGAGCTGCCTATCATGATCAAGATCGACTATTGTAATGTTATATGATGTGTTTGCCGGGATATGATGGATTATGATGTTACGATCATATTGTGCATGGTTCTTATATGTTAATTTATGTTCTTGCGTGCTCTCCGATCTAATGGGTTAATGGAATCTCATATTAGGGTTTGTTGTATGTTGATAGATCTAATGGTAGGGTTTGCCGGAGTGACAGAAACCTAAAACCCCAAGTTAGATCTTGAGATGTATGGGATGAAGGAGGACCTTTTATTTTTGTAAATGCTATGGTTGGGCTTTGCCTTAATGAATGCTCAGTAATTGCGGATGCTTGCTAACGTTCCAATCATATAGACGTATAATCACAAGTTGTGAGAGCGCGTGTGTTGTGGCCTCTCCCACTTATTTTAAGTTACTGTCCTTTTATGCATTAACTCTTTAGATCTCCAAGAGAGGGTATTTATGCTAGATAGTGGGTTCATGCCCCCTTTTGTTCCAGGGCACGAGTGACAGAAACGTCTAAGGGCGAGGGTGTGCTGTTGCTACTAAGGGTAAAACAGTGGTGTTAAAGTCTATTTTGATATTTAATATAGCTTACATCATGCGCTTTACTTAATGCAAATATCTGTTGCTTGCAACTTAATACCGATGGGTGACAGGCTAGATAGCGATCCCACGGTGGACTTTTTAGACAAAGATGCAGTTGGATTCAGCGGTCTTTGTTCTTTGTCGTGATGCCTACATGAATATTAGCATAAACACTTTGTTATAACTATATTAAGTTTGTGTCATAATCTTGTCAATTGCCTAGCTGTAATTTGTTTACCCATCATATGCATTTTTATGGAGAGACGCCACTAGTGAACCCTTCGGCCCTGGTCCATCTTTCACCATCATTGCTTTCGTGTTACTTTTACTACTGCTTTCAAATCACTGCTACTTTCACCCCTCTTGTGTTACTTGTGTTTCTCCAGGTGTGGCTGAATTGACAACTCAGCTGCGAAGACCTTTAGGTATTCTTTGGCTCCCCTTGTGTCGAATCAATAAATTGGGTTACACTACCCGTGAAGACTACTGCGATCCCCTATACTTGTGGGATATCAAGAGTTTTCTGGCGCCGTTGCCGGGGAGCCATATCTCTACTTATTGGTTCACTTGGGAAGTACTCACTTTCTTTATACTCTCTTTATTGTTATTGTTATCAATGGTTAACTTCTTTGAAACTATATCTTATTGGCAAGGCGGATTCACGGAGGATCAACAAGAATATTATAAGGAATACCGCTTGTCACAAAAAGGGATACACTTATGGAAAATAATTAATACTTTGAACAATTATGCTAGAGACTTGTGCTTAAATTATGATATATCTTATTGCTGTGATGAGTCTAGTTGTAGCATGAATTTTAAACACCTTCCTTTTCAATGTGCTGGTAATGATAATGAAACCTTAGCATCTTATGCTAAGGGAAACTATGATTTTTATGATGTGGAACCTATTGAAGAATTTATTGCGTGGAAGGGTGCTTATGAAATTTCTTCTTTGATTGAAAATGATGATGATGCTCCTTATAAATCTGAAAGTTTTGCTATACTTAATTACTGCATGGATAATTACAAAGATGAAAATTGCTATATTACTGAATATCTCAAGGGTTTATCTCCCCCAGAAGAAGAGACTAATGCCGTGTAGGAGCCTATGGAAGAAGAAATTGTTGAAACTGGAAGCTCGTTGGATGAAAATGAGGAGGAGAGTGACAAACAAGAGGAGGAAGAATGGAGTAGCTACCCATCTCTACCTTCTAATGAGAGTAACTCTCTAACTCATACATTATTTGATTGTCCTCCTTCCTTACAAAAGGAGAATGAATGTTATGATCCCATTGATTCATTTGAAACATCCCTTTTTGATAAAAATGATCTTATTATATATGATAATCCGTGCTATATTGATAAATATTATGATAATCCTTTATTTACTCCAACCATTGAGATGCATGATAATGAAGAGTTGTGCTTAGAAAGTCTATATGATAAAGCTCTTGATGATGGTCCTATGTTACTTGATAATAAAAATTATAATGCTATTAAAAGTGGGTTTGATCCCACTATTTTTGAGATGGACCAAAATTATGTGCTTGTAGATCATGAAAAGCCTGTTTTAAGTGATAATTATATTGTTGAGTTTGTTCATGATGCTACTGAAAATTATTATGAGAGAGGAAAATATGGTTGTTGGAGTTCTCGTGTTACTAAAACACCTCTCTTTATGCTAAAACTTTCGAAGTTAAACTTGCTTTACGTTCCTATGCTTAATGCTCTGTGCTTCATTGATCTATTTTCTTATAAAATGCCTATGCATAGGAAGAGAGTTAGACTTAAATGTGTTTGATAATTCCCTCATGATGCTCTCCCTTGCGTTTCAATACTTATTCTTATTTGAGCATCATTGAAAATACTGGGCCTAGCTAAAAGGCTATAAAGAAAAGCGCTTGTTGGGAGGCAACCCATCTTTTATTTTCAGTTTGCTTTTTGCTTTTCTTGAGTCATGAAGTTATTACCTCTGTAGAAACTTCATTGTATCTTTTTCTTTTGGTTTTTTGTGCCAAGTTTAGCCTCTAATGCATTGAAAGTGCGAGGTATTGTTTTGCTGTCCAAAAACAGATTCTGTGCGCCTGTTGCACGAAAATCCTAAAATCTCCAGAATTTTATCTTTTTCTGATAATTTTTTATAGCAAGCCTGACGCTTTTTTCTATATTTCGTTAGTTTTGAGTTTTCTGATTTGAGTGGCATAAGTATCTCGAAAAATTCGATCTTTACAGACTGTTCAGATTTTGACAGATTCTGCTTTTATTTTGCATTTGTCTCTTTACCATCGTCATATGTGATACTCTAGGGGTAGAGTGCCACATTGAGGCTTAGTAAACAGTAGCTAATGTCCAATGAAGTTGGTTTGCAATTTGTACTAAGTTGAACACATGTGCATTTTAATTTATGAGCACTAACCCTCTAATCAAATTATGAGAAGTTTTGTGTAAAGTGAGTTTTTAAGTTCCAAAGGAGAGGAATATGAAGAAATCGAGGATGGATCAGAGCTCAAGCTTTGGGATTCCCCCATGGCACCCCCTCTACATATCAAGAACTATCAAGATTCAAAGCTTGGGGATGCCCAAGGCACCCCCTCATCTTCATCGACTATCATAAGGTCGTCTTCGTTGAATTTTGTTTTTATCACTTTACATATTATGTGCTATGCTTGGAGCATCTTTTTTACTTTCAGTTTTGTTTGTTTGTTTGCTGGTCATATCTTTGTTGGATCCTAGCTTTATTTGTGTGGGAGAGAGACATGCTCCGTTTTCATTTGAATACTCCTTTTCTTCGCTTATATCTTGTTGATTATTCTTAGCTACTGTTTGTTTGCTAGTAAGCTTTCGCTTTTAGCTTTTATCTTATTTAGAGCTGCTAGCAGTTGTTGTTAAACTCTCTTGTTATTCTCTTATATTTTTTAGAGAGTTGTTTTGGTTGCTTGGTTGATGTGTTAGAATGGTAAAATGCTATGCATGTGGTAGTGATATGAAGTAGGAAAAAAACCTGCATAGTCTTGTAGATCACTATGTGGATAATTTTATACTTTTCAATTGTTTTGAGAAATTAAAATAACTAATGGTTAAAATGTATTGGTTAATGGGTTGAAAGAACAAACAATGCCCGGATGTCGCCTAGAGGGGGGGTGAATAGGCGATTAAAACTTTTTCTAATTAGGGGCTTGAAAATTGCGGAATAAAACTATGTGTTTAAATTAACAAGCCAACAACCTAATAATCTAGGTTCACCTATGTGCACCAACAACTTATGCTAAGCAATTCAAGCAACAAGGTGATAGCAAGATATGAACTTCAAGCACGAAGGCTATCACAATGTAAATTGCATAAGTAAAGCTCGGGTATAGAAATAACCGAGGCACGCGGAGACGAGGATATATTCCCGAGTTCCTCCTTGTTAAGGGAGTACGTCTCGTTGGAGGGGTGTGAGCTCGCCACAAGAGGCCTACTCAAGATGCCACAAAGGCCTCACCCTATTCTCCGATGAACCTCACCTAAGGGATTGGTTCACCTTCCACTATCGGAATCCTTCAAGGTGGATTCCGGAGCCCTTTACAACTCTTCTTGGGGCACACACCCACAACTCAATTGGGGCTCCCAAACTCGTGCCGAATCTTCACAACTCGAAGGCTTCACGGTACCTCCAACCGTCTAGGGTACACAATGCACCCAAGAGGCAACAGGCTCTTGGGAACACAATGCACCCAAGAGTAACAAGCTTCTCAACGTCGATCTTCACGTATCACTGTAGTGAGAGCAACCCGATGCAACAAATGCAAGAGGCAAGAACACACAAAGTGGTCAAGTCCTTCACTCCCAAATTCCAACCAAGCAACAAATGCTTTGGGGGGAATAGGAGAGGAAGAACAAAGGGGATGAACACAAAGCAACCCCAAATCTAGATCCACAAGGTTCTCCTCACTTTAGAAGAGATTTTGATTGGTGGAATGGTAGATCTAGATCTCCTCTCTTGAAACCCTAAATTTGGGCAAGAATCATTGGAGGGGAAGAGAGGAATCAAGCTCACAAAGATTAGAACAAAGGGAAGAGTAAGAACAAGTGAGCAAGGTGTGTAACCAGGTTTTGGGGGGGGGGGGGGAGGCTTTTTATAGCCTCCCCCAAAAACTAGCCGTTGGAGCATGTCCAGGCCGGAGACTCCGGAGTAAGTGACCGGAGACTCCGGCCTTTTGGGTCATCGGGGAGGCCGGAGATTCCGGTCCTTGGAGCCAGAGACTCCGGTCAGGCCGGAGACTCCGGGCACCCTCCGGGGAAGCTCCGGACCCCTATCCAGAGGCGCACCACACAGATGCAAAAGGGCTGAGGAAAAATGAGGGCCGGAGATTCCGGGTCCTCGGGCCGGAGACTCCGGTGGGCCGGAGACTCCGGTGGGCCGGAGACTCCGGTCCTTCTCCGGGGAAACTCCGGACCCCTATATAGAACCGCACCACAGAAGACACAAACGGCAGCGAAAACAGGGGGACCGGAGACTCCGGTCCTTTGGGGCGGAGACTCCGGTGTGACCGGAGACTCCGGACCATCTCCGGGCTAGATCAAAAATAGTGAAAACCAGAACTGCCATAACTTTTGCAAATGAAGTCCGAATCGAGTGAATCCAATTTTGTTGGAAAGAGGACGACAAGAGCTTACCCTACAAAAACAAGCAAAGGAGATTGTGCGGAGGGTTGGAAGGGTGAAACCTTCCACACGGAAGAACCGGCAAAATCTCCAAAACCGAAAATGCAAAATAAGACGCATATGAAAACGGTTTTCGGTGAACTTAGCCTTGTCATGACAAGCACGACAAGCACCAAGACCACACTACGATAAGAGCCAAATAAGAACCAATAAAGATGATTGTAAGGATGCAAGGATGCAAAGGTTTGAGCTCTCCACGAACGATACGATCATGATACTCGGTCGAGAGCCCCTCTTGATAGTACGGCTATCTATCCTATAACCCGGTCTCTCAACTAACATCATGAGACCGGTAAAATAAAAGCCCTACCAAGATCATACCTTTGCCTTGCGCATTAATCCACTTGAGGTCGATGGAGATGATCTTCATCTCCTCAAGGCGAACCATCTTCTTGATTGCGCTTCGCTTGGTGAAGATTCACATGTGGCTCCCCCATACACCAAGATGGGGGAAGCACCACTTCGGCATATCTTCACTTGGCCTTTATCTTGATGACAAACACCTTGGCCTTGATCAACAAATGATCTCCTTCCCTTAACCTTGACTCCAACACATGGAGAACAAGCAAGACCTTGACTCCAACACATGGAGACAAGCAAGCTAATGGACACCTACAAATATAGCTCAATGCAAATATTAGTCCATAGAGATTGTCATTAATTACCAAAACCATGCATGGGGGCAACCATGCACTTTCAGGTGCTAGAGCTGATTAGTGGAGATGTGTTAGTAAAGCGTGGAGCCGTACTTTTCTGAACTAAACAACCTAAGTCAACAATGCTAATGTGTCATGAATTCTACTAAGTTGAAAATGAGTTCCTAGTGGGTAGTTACTGCAACGGTCGGGGAAGCCAACGGGGCACTTGTGTCGCCTCCATGATCCCTCTCGGGGTGTCTCTAACCGTTTGTGGAACATTGCAACTGCTAGTTGTTTGCAATATACGAAATGCATTGTTGAGTTTTGTTTTTTGGCACTTCCACTTCCATATTTTGCTAGCCTCTTCGGTGCTGCGCAACGCCCTTTCTCACATTGAGATTGGTGCATACTTCGCGAGTACATCCAACTCCGTGGGAGAACTTCATCCTGCTCTCCTACACATAAGCCAACTATCTCCCTCAAAACAGCCACCATACCTACCTATCACGGCATTTCCATAGCCGTTCCAAGATACATTGCCATGCAACATCCATCATTACATTACATGACTTGATGTCATTCTTCATTACCATATAGTTTGCTTGATCATTGAGTTAGTGTGTTGCGTGGCCTGCCACATGTTCTACATTTTTTCCACACTACGCTCAATCATGCATACTTTCTTTTATACATCATGTATTAGTCTTATGAGTTATGAGTACCAAAAGTGTGATGATCATCTTGTAAAAATAGAGTGTTGCCCCTACCTGTGAGCATATTGAAAAGAGTCCAAAGTGGCCACATAAAAGAGTCCAAAAGAGACCAATGAGAGAAAATTTAAAAGAGCCACGGAGGCCACAATTGTAAAAAAAAGAGAAATATAAAAGAGAGACGGGGCAGCACTACTATCCTTTATTCCACACTTGTGCTAGTTAGCACCTACACTTCATTATAGAGAGTTTTCATGTTTCATTTGTATAACTATGTGGGGAATTAACGTTATAGAACTTGGCTTGTATATTCCAAGGATGAGCCTCCTCAAGTGAGCTCTAGGTCTTCATGAGCAAGCAAGTTGGATGCACCCCCACCAGTTCCATTGGAGAGCTTTCATACACTTATAGCTCTATGTGCATCCGTTGCATGGCAATCACTACTCCTCATACAGTGTCAACTACGGGACTTCCTTCTGTCTTGTGGTTACCCTCTCCACTGTTTGAGCCTTTCTTTTTGGACCTCCAAACCTCCATTATTCTTCTCTTTGCCATAACACCATGGTGCCAAAGCCACTTCTTACTTGCACTAGTTGAGTAGACTTCGAAACAGTTGATTTGTGAAGTAGATGGATTAGGATACTTGACTTGAGCTTGGCTATTTCCATGAATGACTAATTAGATGCTTTGAAGAATGATTGATACTTTACATTGGAGACATAATTTGCAATTCTCCTTTCTAAACCTTATGTATGGTTCCATGTCTCCAACGCACTTATTCATGAAAAGTTTCTAGCATTTGTTAGCTAGCGTTTGTTAATCATTGTTTGCTTAATGTCAACTATAGACAATTGTTTTGGATCACCTTCATTCACATCCTATGCTTTACATTACTATCTTGATCATGTTTGTGTTGGTTGCACGTCTCATCAAAAATTATTTTTTTATCACTTACCTACTCGAGGACGAGTAGGAGTTAAGCTTGGGGATGCTGATACGTCTCAAACGTATCTATAATTTTTGAGTGATCCATGCTAGTTTTGTGATGTTGTCACATGTTTTTAATATCATATTACATCATTTTTATGCATTTTGTCGGACTAACCTATTGACAAGATGCCCAGTGCCAGTTCCCTGTTTTTGTGCTGAAATTGTTGCAGAAAGTTACTTCTGAAAATATTCTCGGAATCGGACGAAAATTTACGACGATTTTTTATTGGACAAATAAGGACCGAAGCCAGAAGGGCAGGTCCAGCTGAGGCCCAGAAGGCCCCCCGCGGGTACCAGCCGCGGCCCAGGGGGAGGCGGCGGCCGCAGGTCGCCCCTGCCCCTCGGGCACCCCCTCGGTCGCCTCCGACGCCTATAAAATCTTCCCCGACGCAAAACCCTGGCCCCCGAAGGATTTTCCCAAATACGATACAGAGCTACGCCGCCATCGCCGTCAAGTTTCGGGGGTCAGATTGCTCCTGTTCCGGCACCCTGCCGGGACGGGGATCGGCCCCCGGAGCCATCTTCATCGCCACCGCTGCCTCCGGGATGTGTTGTGAGTAGTTCCCCCATGGACTACGGGTCATGGCAGTAGCTAGTTGGTAGTCTCTCTCCCTTGTGCCTCCATGTTTATGATCTTGTGAGTTGCCTATCATGATCAAGATCGACTATTGTAATGCTATATGATGTGTTTGCTGGGATCCGATGGATTATGATGTTATGATCAGATTGTGCATGGTTCTTATATGTTAATTTATGTTCTTGCATGCTCTCCGATCTAATGGTTAATGGAATCCCATATTAGGGTTTGTTGTATGTTGATAGATCTAATGGTAGGGTTTGCCGGAGTGACAGAAACCTAAAACCCTGAGTTAGATCCTGAGATGTATGGGATGAAGGAGGACCTTTTATGTTTGTTAATGCTATGGTTGGGCTTTGCCTTAATGAATGCTTAGTAGTTGACGTTCCAATCATATAGATGTGTAATCACTAGTTGTGAGAGCGCGTGTGCTGTGGCCTCTCCCACTTATTTTAAGTTACAGTCCTTTTATGCATTAACTCTTTAGATCTCCAAGAGAGGGTATTTATGCTAGATAGTGGGTTCATGCCCCCTTTTGTTCCTGGGCACGAGTGACAGAAACGTCTAAGGGCGAGGGTGTGTTGTTGCTACTAAGGGTAAAACCGCGGTGTTAAAGTCTATTTTGATATTTAATATTGCTTACTTCATGCGCTTTACTTAATGCAAATATCTGTTGCTTGCAACTTAATACCGATGGGTGACAGGCTGGATAGCGATCCCACGGTGGACTTTTTAGACAAAGATGCAGTTGGATTCAGCGGTCTTTGTTCTTTGTCGTGATGCCTACATGAATATTACCTTGAACACTTTGTTATAACTAGATTAAGTTTGTGTCATAATCTTGTCAATTGCCTAGCTGTAATTTGTTTACCCATCATATGCATTTTTATGGAGAGACGCCACTAGTGAACCCTTCGGCCCTGGTCCATCTTTCACCATCATTGCTTTCGTGTTACTTTTACTTCTGCTTTCAAATCACTGCTATTTTCACCCCTCTTGTGTTACTTGTGTTTCTCCAGGTGTGGCTGAATTGACAACTCAGCTGCGAAGACCTTTAGGTATTCTTTGGCTCCCCTTGTGTCGAATCAATAAATTGGGTTACACTACCCGTGAAGACTACTGCGATCCCCTATACTTGTGGGATATCAAGGGCCGAGATAGGTGGGCCCACACGGCCAGATTCCTTGGCCGCGTGGGGCCCACTATCCTGGGCCTCGAGCCTCCGATGCCGTCGATCTTTTTCTCCGAGCCTCGTCTTGACCTAAAAACGACTATAAAAATAGTCTCCCGACGCCTTTCGGAAGGGAGCGCCGCCGAAACACAGAAACCACGAAACAGAGACCTGGAGTTGCAGATTGGAGGGGGAAAACTCCGGCGGGGTGCTGCCGGCGTGGTCTCCATCTCCTCCAACGACTTCTCCACCGTCTCCATGATAAAGAAGGAGTAGTCCACCCCTGGACTATGGGTTTGTGGAAGTAACTTATGTATCTCTCCTCTCTTGAGCTTCACTAATTAGCACCGTATGAGCTGCTGAACATGATTACGGTCATCTATGTAATACCTTTGTGGTGGATCTTTTTATGAGTTAATATATGTTTGAGATTGCAATAGTTTTGTTTCAGTTATGAAAGTAGATGCATATTATGTACCCCGTGTTGGGAATATTCCCTAGAGGCAATAATAAAATGGTTTATTAGCATATTCATGTTTATGATAATTGTTTATTCTCCATGCTATAATTGTATTAAATGGAAACTGTTGGGAATATGCCCTAGAGGCAATAATAAAATGGTTTATTAAGCATATTCACGTTTATGATAATAGTTTATTATCCATACTATAATTGTATTAAATGGAAACATAATACATGTGTGGAATATAAACACCCGGAGTCCCTAGTGAGCCTCTACAGGACTAGTTCGTTGATCAAGAGATAGTTAGAGTTTCCTAACTATGGACTTGTTATAGTCACTTGATAACGGAGTCATATCATTAGGAGTAATGGTGTGATGGACATGACCCAAATAAAGAGTTGCAATTAATCGTGTCACAGAAGTTTTGTTGTCAACACTTTTAATATGCCAAATATAGTTTCCTTAGACCATGAGATTATATCACTCCCGTTCACCGGAGGAATACTTTGTGGACATCAAACGTCACTTCGTAACTGGGTGATTATAAAGGTGGCTTTCAGGTATCTCCGATGGTGGGTTGTTGGGTGATATGAATCAAGAGTGGGATTTGTCCCTCCATGTGACGGAGAAGATATCTCCAGGCCTTCTCGGTAATATAGCATCAAAAGTCTGCAGACATGTGATTAGGTTGTAATCACCGGGATCCTATATTATGGACGAGTAAAGAGAACTTGCCGGTAACGAGATTAAACTAGACATGGGGATGTCAACGATTATATCTCGGGCAAGTAAAATATCGTGAGACAAAGGGAATCATATATGAGATTAATTGAATCTCCGGCATCGTGGTTCAATCGAGAAAAGGTTTTCGTTGAGTGTATAGGAATTAATATGGGCATCCCGGTCCCGCTATTAATTATTGATATGATCATGTCTATACATTCTCGAACCCGTAGGGTCACACACTTAACGTTCCGATGAAATTAGGTTTTGCGATGAATTAAATGATGAAACGAACGAATGGTGATTCGGAGTCTCGGATGGGATCCCATACGTCACGAGAGGTTCCGGAGGAGTCCGGAGAATAAGATTCATATATGGAAAGTGGTTTCCGGAGGTTTCGGAAAAGTTCCGGAAATTATTTATAGGGTACCGGAAGGTTCCGGAATGTTCTAGAAGGTTCTAGAAGTGGGACCACATATTGTATGGGGCCCACATGGACCAAAGGGGTGCTGCTGGCCATTTGGGCCAGCCGCACCACCTAATGGCCCACATGGGCATGCGGCATAGGAAAGGGGGGGAATCCCACTCCTAGTTGGACTAGGAGTTGGGCCCTCCACCCTTTAGGAAAGGGGGCCCAAGGAGGAGTCCTAGATGGACTCCAACTTGGGGGGCAAGGCAAGAGGGGGCCGGCCGGCCCCTGCCCTAGCCCTAGCCGCCACCTATAAATAGGGGGGAGGGAGGGGTGCGGCACACCCTTGAGGCTGCCGCCCCACACACCCAGCCGCACCACCTCCACCCCAAAACCCTAACCCTAGCCGCACCCCTTACCCCGAAGGGCTGCTGCCACCTCTCCTCCATCTAGAGCTGCCGCACCACCTCTCCCCGAAGGGCTGCTGCGCCACCTCCTCCTCTCCCTCTCCTCTTGCTTGGCTTGGCGAAGCCCTGCTCGCGGAGATCGTCATCATCACCGGCACTACCGTCGTGCTGCTGAGATCATCAAGGCCACGTCCTCTCGCTTGCGGGATCAAGGAGTCGACGTCTTCATCGAGCCGTACGTGTGGACGCCGTGGAGGTGCTGCCCGTTGCTGCACTTCACCGGATTGGATCTCGAGGATAATACATCTCCTCGCGACTAGACGAGTCTAGTTGCGGGGATCGACTAGCCAACCCCTGCACCGACAAACTGCTTTTGTTGATCTTCAAGGCTAAGAGATTGGATCTCACCTTCGCTATCTTCATCTCATAGATCTAGATCCTTGGGGTTTATTCCGCTTGCCGAGTAGGAAAATTTTTGTTTTTTATGCTGCGACCCCATCAGAAACATAATACATGTGTGGAATATAAACACCAGGAGTCCCTAGTGAGCCTCTACAGGACTAGTTCGTTGATCAAGGGATAGTTAGAGTTTCCTAACCATAGGACTTGTTATAGTCACTTGATAACGGAGTCACATCATTGGGAGAATGATATGATGGACATGACCCAAACAATAAAGAGTTGCAATTAATCGTGTCACTGAGTTTATTGTCAACACTTCAGTATATGCCAAGTATAGTTTCCTTAGACCATGAGATTATATCACTCCCGTCTACCGGAGGAATACTTTGTGGGCATCAAACGTCACTTCGTAACTGGGTGATTATAAAGGTGGCTTTCAGGTATCTCCGGCGGTGGGTTGTTGGGTGATATGTATCAAGAGTGGGATTTGTCCCTCCATGTGACGGAGAAGATATCTCCAGGCCTTCTTGGTAATATAGCATCTGGAAAGTTTGCAAACATGTGATTAAGAGTAATCACGGAGATCCCATATTATGGACGAGTAAAGAGAACTTGCCGGTAACGAGATTAAACTAGACATGGGGATGTCAACGATTAAATCTCGGGCAAGTAAAATATCGTGAGACAAAGGGAATCGTATATGAGATTAATTGAATCTCCGGCATCATGGTTCAATCGAGAAAGAGTTTCGTTGAGTGTATAGGAATTAACTAGCAAACATGCCCGTGCATTGCAACGGAAGCGGAAAAAAATTGATCATAAAAGCGGCACGATCCAAATTTATGACAAAGTCGATCGACCCGCATAACCCTAACCTTTATTCACTCCTTTGTCTTAATAGTCAATAGTAAATATGCATGTGCATTGTAACGAGTTTAATTTTTGAGTAAAATTTTTAAGCCATGTAAAATATGAGACGGGACGAAACTTTCTTAACAGGGACACAACAATTGTGAAGAATTAGGATCACTTTCTGGTTGGATCGTACTACAATAAAAAATGGCAGGTATTTCTTGGTTGTTGTCATCCCAACTTGTCTTACCATCGAGATGAAGTTTACATGGCGCCGCATCTATTTGACTGCCTCATCTATATTGTAATTATTTTTTAAAAATCTATTAAAATATGAAGTAGTCCTATACTCCTATTTTTGTAAAAAAAAAAACTACCGTGCAACCGCATCGGCGGCTCACGGTATTTCCCGCGACGGCTACTCCCTTTACTGTCACCGGTGGCATATTTATCTCCAGCGGCCAATATCGTCCGGCCGAGTCTCCTTCACGGCTCCAATCGTTGCATGTAGTGGACCTGCACACTACCATATCATCCAGAGGAAAGGAAATCACACAAAATATCAAAATATCATGTAAGCACATATGAAAACAATGCTAATTCAGCTGAATTAATAATAATCAAAAGGAAAAGAATACGTCGGTCGATCATGTGCGTTCTCAAAAGTACAAATAAGCAACTATACGATGCCAGTCAAAAATAACAAATTAGAGTGCACCTTGCTTTGCAGAATACCTGTGGCCAACCGGCCAACCCTTCTAGACACTAGGATTGATTGCCAGTCCAATCCCACCATCTCGACGGTTGCTAGGTTTCCAGGCTTTACTGCGCGCACACTCCTCTCGTGTGCTCTGCTGCTGCTCTTCTCCGCTGACCGCTGGACGGCGACACCGCGGCCCCAGCCCGCCTCCGCTGGCCCCGCGACTCCCTGGCGGCCCTGCTCTAGACTCCAGATCTCCGGTCCGATCCTCCCGTACCTGCGCGCCGCCGCGGCTGCACCCCGCCACGGCGATCGGCCTCCCGAAATTGCCGAACCCTCACCCTATCTCTCCGAGGTAGGTGTCCAGTCCACCATGCTTGCTTATCTCACCGTGGTTAGAGAATTTTCACCAGAAACGTAATCCCGGGATCGTGCGGTGAGATGTCCATTTTCAATGTCGTTTGCCGTCCAGTGATCATGGTCTGTTGAATTGGTGTGTGGCTAGTAAATGGATAGCCTAGCGCAGCCGTTTAATTTTTGTACTGTTTGGTGTTGGACTGTTGGCGATTGGTGGCGAGATTGTACTGATGCAGAGGGAGCTAGCTGCCTAGTATAGTTAGTAGCTCTGCAATAGTATAATCTGATACTTCGTATCTCGTCCTGTTCAGTTCCTAGCACACGAAAGAAAAAGCGTAAAGTCCCCCAACTGGTCATAATTTTATAGAGCCAAAACCTCAATTGGTCATATACTCCAAGAAGACCAAATTTCCGGACCTGGTTTTATGTTTGGTGTTGTCGTTGCCGCTCTGTTTAGTCGGTCTCAGACCTGGTTTTACGTTCGATTCTGTTATTCTTTCCTGGTTCTTATGTAGACATTTTGTTCCTTTGCCCAATATGATATATGCCTGCAACCTGTTCGACGGATTCTCTAAACCAAATTTAACCAGTGGTAAGCACGGAATAATGTCTGAATCATAACGAATTTACCCATATTTCCTAAACCAAACTTCTTATTATCTATTTCGAACAGCTACCGATCGTTTGCTATGTTTTGGGCTGGAACAGTTCCACTATCTTTTTTGACCCTAATCGTTCTCCATGCAGCAGATTAGTAGGCATTTTGGGAGATGAGAAGATTCTTTCCATTCTGCTCGTTCACAAGCAATGCCGGGAACGACAAACCAGCCCCAGGACATGATAAAAGGAATGAGAACAAATTGAATGAGGGTGGGACTAATGGTGCTTCCCATTCCCCTGATACTAGGGCATTCAGGTCAAGAAGTCGGCATGGAAAACTGAGGAGCGAGGAATCACCCAATCCGCAGCTCAGGCGATGCCTGTCGTTCACAACCAGAGTAATTGATCGTTCTTTGGATGAACGCGCAATGAGCTTTTCAGGCGATATTCCATGTTCCATGGTTGATAGTTCTGACATGCCTCGTCATGTTGCTGATGTTGAGTAAGTGGCTTGATTACTGTAAAAACATCAACTATGCAATAATATGGTACCACCTTGCCACTCCCTGTATGCAAAAATGTGGAAACACCATCTATCATTTTTGTGCTATATACATTTAAAAGTGGAATAATAACGCTATATTAGATTCAGTGCATTGGATGAAATGAAAGCAATCTGTGCAGACATAATCTGCAGCCACCAGTTCATTCTTTGAATTAAAGTCTTGTTGGCCATGTACCATAACGTTGTTGTTACACTATCTCTTTTGCTGTAGTCATGACATAATTCTGTTCAAGATACCTGCATGTTATTCTTTCGAGTAGGCTGTCTAGAAAATGTTAGTAATACAGGTTAATTAATGTCTGCAGGTGCTACTCATGGTCACCAGAAAAACATCCTAATATAGGGGAATACATGATAAAGGTTCCGAGAGGACATGACATACAGGAAACTGATTCACCACGTTCAAGAGGCTACTCATGCTCATCAACAGGACACTCCCCCCTTAGCTCTCCTATTGCATTAAAATGCAGACCTGCTAGGTTGACAAATTTACTGCACAAGAATGAAGTGCTAGATCTGTACATTGATGGGGAGCAAGAAGCAGACAGATCAAATGAAAAACATAAGCAGAAATTCCCCACCAGAACGGCAGCTTCTCATTTGGGACGTGGACGGCCACCTTGACCTCATTCTACAGCTCCATCTTCACCAAAATCTTGCAAAGAAATATATGAGAACTACTATAACATCGAGAAGAATGATGCCTGCCACCATCAACTTGCTCAGGAAGGGACAAAGGGCACCTTGAAGGTTACATCTATGTGTTATTTAGATGGAAATGGCACAAGTCTATTTGAAGGATCTTCTGATAATTTTTCGCACCCAGAGGAGTGTAAATTACAAAGCATGACAACAGTAGAAGATATCTATGAGGACTCACGAGATCTTCAACCTCCATGCTTCTATGGATCTTCAGTGGATCCTTTTTCAGGAACTAACTCAAGATGCTTTGCTGCCGATACTTATTTTCATGATGGAACTTATGGTTTTGATGACAAAAACTTGGAACAAGATACTGATGATAAGTTGCTTAGAAGAGCTGAAGAATTGGATGCGTGCTTTATGGTTCCTTCTAAAGAAGCGAGTGAGCTTAAAATGCTCCGGGATAAGAGGCTGAACTCAAATGACTTTATGCAGCTGGTCCACAGTTTGATTGAAGACAGAAAACAGTTGGGACTCGAACTGTCTTCACAGATTAAGGCACGTCTTACAGAAAGGTTTGTAGCCAAAGAACAATATAAGCGATCCAAGCTAGAGTTAAACACCAGAACTAGAAGGCTGGAGAATGAGAAGACTGATGCACAAAGTACCTTGGAACTGGAGCTTGACAGAAGGTCAAATGATTGGTCAGCCAAGCTGGCAAGATTTCAATCAGAAGAACAGAGACTACGTGATAGAGTAAGGGAGCTAGCAGAGCAGAATGTGTCATTTCAGAGAGAAGTTACTTTGCTTGAATCGAATAGAGTTGATGCTTCTAACAGGATTACAAGTTTGGAACTGAAAAACAAACAACTGAATGATGAGCTGGAAAAAGTTCTGAATGAGCACAACACTCTATACAGATCCTCAGTAGAGTTGCACGATAGCCTTGGAAAAGCTGCAGAAGAAAGGGACCGAATCCAAGAATGCTTAAAATCCAGGGAAGATAACAGCAGGGAATTACACAAGGTGATTGCAAGGTTACAAAGGGAATCTAGTCAGCAGGATAAAACAATAATTGGGCTGAGACAAGGATTTAGTTCTGAATTGGAAAAGAGATCTGTTGGAAGTAGCGAAAGCATCAACAGGATGCAAATGGAACTTCTGAGACTTACTGGAGTTGAGCAAAAGCTGAGAAAAGAAATTCAGTCCTGTACCCTTGAAGTAGACTGTCTTAGGCAAGAGAACATAGGGATTTTAAATCGTCTACAAAGCAGCGGGAGTGAATTAAGCTTATCCTCACTTCGTCTTGAACAGGAGCTTCTCGCTAGAGTGGACAACTTGCAGATTCAAGGCTTGGCATTACTTGATGATACTAGTTGGCTTTGTGGCAAGTTGTTGGACGTGATGAAATCTAAGAGTGAGAATATTGGCAGTGTTAATGCACTAGCAGCCATAGAATACACTTTGAAGTACCAGAACATAAAAGAAGGAATAGATAATTTAGCACTTGGTCTGAGAAAAATGAAATCTCTGTTGGTTGAAAAGCACAATGAAGACAGCACAGTGGGTATTCCTTTGAGGCATGATACCTCATATAGGGTATGAATCCTCCTTAGAATTTCAATGTTCTTGAGTAACAGTTGTCCAGTGGGTTTATGATTTTTCTGTAGAGAACGATATGAAATACACTAATAACATTATTTTAAACTCATATAGTAAAACATGCTCTGCCATGAAATTTGTTCTGAAGGAATCTGTCAATTTATACCAGACTATACTATTATGAAGCTAAGTAGCTGAAAGAAGTATATAGCATTTAAAACTCACAGTAGTCTGGTGAAGTTAGTAGCAGAAGCTGAAACCAAACCACGCTTTCTTATTTTCTTCTTCTGCAATGTAGGATGACTTCGAAATTAAGCTGAAAGAAGAAGCTCTGCTCAATAGAGTATTAAAGGAGAAGCTATTGTCAAGGGAACTGGAGATTGAACAACTACAGTCAGATATAGCATCTCTAGGACGGATCCAAGATGTCATGCAAAATGAGATCCATAGAGCTCAGGATGAATTATGTTGCATGACTCACAAGTCCAAGCATTTTGAACTTGAGGTAACCTTTACATCCCCCACACCCCTTACTCGCCCACCACCACCACCACCACACATACACACACACACACACACACAGAGAAAACAAATATAAAATAATATTTCAGTAATTCTGCATTGTAGAAGTAATTTCAAAGTGCACTTCCACCTGCTATTAATGTTCATGAGCTTATCCCATTCAAATCGTCAGTTCTGTTATTTTCTGCCATCATGTATTAGTGTGACTGTGTGAGGCCCACGTCCATTTTCAGATACTAAAAGAGCCCACATGCATGTTTACTATTCACGGCACTAATTAAGCTATTACGGTGATTATGTTGGCTTATATCTTAAATGGTGTAGAACAAGATCCAAAATCAGATGATGGTGTATCTACTTATAAGTTCAGCAAATCTGCTCTCGTCATGTATTATCCTCTAATGATGAATGGTCAAATGTCATGAAGCTACATTGTGATCTAATCCCCATGTTTCCAGACTTGTTTTTTGCTTCAGTTAATAAATTAGTAGAGAGAAAGGGCTTCTGCCCTCTGGTAAAGAAAATTGCACAAAATTCTAATGTCACAGCAAATCTATATCTAAAATTGTGCAAATCCTGCTAATTAATCATCTCATAGCATATGCTTGTGCATGTCAAATCTATATCTAAAATTGTGCAAATCCCTGCTAATTCTCATAGCATATGCTTGTGCATGTCACTAACATTACATTTGGTTACAACTTGCAGGTTTTGAAGAAAGACGAGAACATTAACCAGATACAACAGGATTTTCAGGGAATCTGCAAATGAGTTGATTGCTCTCCGGTGCACACTTAAATCAGTAAGCGAAGAGAGGGATGCCTTGTGGCAGGAAATGAAGCATTTGCGAAAAGCTGTTAGTGTGTTGCAAAACGATGTTGCCTCATTCAAGCAGAAGATCAAGTCACTTGACGAAGACATACAGCTCAAGGAAGGTGAGATACTGCTGCGCGAGGGTGAGATCTCCATACTACGGGACAGTATCGACCGGCCACTCGATATCATCTGCAGTCCTCGGTCAATGAAACAGTTTGACATGGAGTGAATTTGCATATAAGAAATTGGAGAAGTTGGATTCTCAAATAGCCTTTTCCTTCCGTCTCTTTAAAAAAATCACACTTCACATCGTAGCACTCTTTAGACAACGTTCTCTGTGAATAGTAAATAGGCAGCTTCCATCCTTTTTGTTGCGCCATGACCATGCACCTGTGTTGCTACTCTCATTTAGTTTTATGGTACTGCATTTTGCATTTTGTCTGCAATTGTCTATTGAAAAGGAATGTCAGATCGTTTTGAGTTACAGTTGTCTAAACCACGCGTTACCTTCCATTTAATCAGATATTCAGATCGATCCAAGTTCTACTTGTTGATCTGTGAACCAGCGACTACTCCCTCCGTATCTTTTTAGGTGGCGTTCATGTTTTCCATGCTTCAACTTTGACCACCAATTTCACCCGTAAAATATGTGACACAAAAAATTACAACGTAAAAAACTTTTTTCACATATAACTCATATTTTATTAGTAAATTTTTTGTAGCAAATAACTCATATTTTATTAGTAAAATTGATGGTCAAATGTAACGCACGTAAAACAAGGACACCGCCTAAATTGGGACAAGGTAAGTAGATCAGATTAGATACCAGCTCATAAAAACACATCACATGTCGAGTCACATGTTTCCTTTCACTTTAATAAAACGATCAAAGAAGAGCATCTTTTTGCATATATTAATCTTGTTTGCTACAAATTCCATAAGTTATTTAGCCCATGAAGGGGAAACCAAATGTCTCTCAAGGTTACAAATGATAGATATAAGGATGAATTTTTAGGGAGAACACAAGCTAAAAAGGGGGACAAGATCTCCTTAAAATCGCCTGACCTGTAGATGTAGATCTGCAAAGAAAACAGGCAACCCAATAAACAACTGCTGCAGTAAATTTCAGTACATAGATCGCAAAGCATAGGCCTAGTTCAATAGAAGACTCAAATCACGAGACAGACCTTAAGCAGATTTCCATCAATTATGATCTTCCTCGTCGTGCTTGTAGCGCAACTAACAAACCAGTCACTGCTGATCGACTCGGACAGGTCTGTGAGGCTTCGGTGCTGAAATGTGTGGGAGAAAGTCATCGTACAGAAGATTAGATGACATGGCGAAAGCTTTTTTGATGCTTTTATGTTACTATAATCCAACAATATCAGTTGTTCTAATTCGAATTGAAAGTGAATCTCACTGATTGGATTTATCTACTAACTGCTGTGAGACCCAACTACATATCAACAAAAACCGGTCGAGTTTGAATTTTAAGCAACATTTTAACATACAACTGAGAATTCTAACATGCAAAAGAACAAACCATTCGGGTTTCCTTGTTCATAGAAATTCCTGAAGAGAGCTACGGCTTCTTCTGCCATTATCCCCCGGGTACATTTAAAACCTCTTGGTCTGGTATATTGCCTCCTAGCAAAAGAAACATATAAGACAACGTTAGCTGTACAATCAGTGAGTAACCTAATTACCTAATATAATCCAGTCTTACAAGAATGCATGACAAGTTGCGAACTCAATAACCATATCATTATATGGCATGCATGCAAGAAAGATTACGCAAGGCCCAACTTTGCCATGACACATCATCATTTGGCATATTGAAATACTTGTAGAAAGGCGTTAGCATTCAGAGTATAAAAGTATTTGTTCTCATGAGCAGACAGCTTCCAGTTTGCTGCTAATATTTCCCTCACCCTGTCAAATCATCCGATGAAGAACTCTCATGCAGTGACATGACTGATCCACATCCTCCGAATTTATCATTCGCGCAACCGAAATACACTTCCCTTATTCCTAACAAAAAAACAGAATTTCTTATACTGGTTAACATAGTTATAACACGAAAGTTTGAACTATCAAGATATTCAGACCTAGTATTGACAAGGCCGATGCACACATTATGCAGGGCTCACATGTGACGTAGAGGTCGCATCCTGCGAACTTCTCGGCGACTAGTGGCTGGTCAAGGCCAATACTCTGCCACTCCCGGAGAAGGACATCAATTGCTTCCATCTCAGCATGCCTGGTAGCCTTAAAATTGAAATATCATCTTTCAGTGAAAAACCACAAAAACATTTCAAAGCACAAATATCCAGCACAGATAATAATAGCATACATTCCGGGTGGCATTGGTCCTGTTGCTACCAGAGGAAATAACCTTCCCGTTCTCCACAATCACACACCTATCTTGACAGGGATAGAACAATACAATCAGCACATTAGGAACTGCATATTACCTAGTGACCTGTAACACTATTCAAGGGAAACTGGAGCATACCCTACAGGAACCTCAAGATTGTCCAGCGCAAACTTGGCCTACAAAAGCAAACCCAACTTTTTTATTTTTTATTCGAGCAACCGGCAGTAGCTCTGCCTCTTCATAAATAGAAAAAGAATCAACAAGTTAATGAGGAAAAGCAACCAAAAACTGATACAACTGGCTCGGCCCGCGTATAACAACTAGGCCTGGAGCCCCACACTCGACGACAACACAATAAACGTAACCAGCAAGCTCACCAACAAAAACACCCAAAAACCAATGGATATTTGATGTGACCAGATGACACAACTCTGTGAAAAGATGTCCTTGCAATGCTGGAGAGGCAGAGACACACTACAACCTCATCGAGCTGACCAGATCCGGCACTACCCACATAAACAAAGGGCACATGACTCCCGCTAAGCTTCAGAAGCACGAAGGACACCCTACGAAGAACCGAGGCTCTAATCACCACCGAAAATCTGCTACGACAACAAACCGCCGCCAACACCGCAACAAGGAGATAATCTAAACCCACTATGGGTGGGGTGGATCTGGGCCACCCATGCCTTGATGTAGGCCTGTGCATTCGTCTTACTTGGTTATTTCGGTTCTTTCAAAATGGTTTTTCGGTAAATACAATATTATGATTTTGGTAAATACATATTTACACTTGCTTGTATGTTTGATGACTAAAATTCCTCACTGATCACTCTCTATACACAGGTTGTATACATAATTATATTATATATGATGGTTGCTTGTTTTTTTCTTTTTGTGGAGCAAATATGTGCCTGCACGATGTGCATTTTTTTTCCTGCTCCGATAGGCTTGGAATGAAGGAGGGCTTAAGAAGAAAAAACACTATGTTGCAAGCTCTTAGGTGTTTCTGTGATTTGGCAACGTTGAGAAAAATCATTATTTTTTGCTTCGATTAATTCCGTTAACCATTGGTTTTGTCAGTCTTTACCGAGAATACTGAATCTTAAATGTTTAGTAGATCCTTTACCGTACCGACAACCAGAAACTGAACTACGCGAAATTTTGGGTTTGGTTCGGTTTCCATCTGCATAGCCCTACCTCGATGACAACGACAGCATGCAACAATCCTTGAGCTGTCCTCAATGTAATGTGCTGTCGACGCCGATTCTGAGGTGGCGACCCCGGCTTACATTTGACCTCTACGCTGCGCCATCCACCATGAACTGCAGTCCTTGACCACCGCACCGACACCCGGGGCTTTCACACAAGCTCACTCAAAAGAGACGACCCCACCATGGACCAACTCCCAGTGAGGCCGAGGCAGTGGATGCCGGGCGCTACCCACAAAAGGCGATGCAGTGACGTGGCCTAAGGGGCGAAGTCATGTAGTTTTTTTCAGAATGCCTTAAACTCTACTTATCTAGCTTAAGGTCTGAGATTAAATTATTTTTCTTCTCCCAACAGCCAGCCTGATATTATGCTGTCAACTCTACTCAGTAGTTTTCTTTAGAACGCCTTCACATTTTGCTGCAATGTTAATTGACTTATGTAGGTTTGATAAACCCATATTACACTCAATCATGCGTACTGATTACTGAACCATCTAAAGCATCTGCAGGTTTACCTAAGAATGGAGCTAATCTACCAAACTAGTTCGAGAGAGCTGATCTGACACATTTGCTAACACTTCCGGCTGTATATAAACTACACAAAATAAAAATTTCTCCCTATCAATCTATCTGATGAGGAGGCAGTGTAAATTGCCTCTACGATAGGATGCCCCATTGCATGCTTTCCTCAAAAATATTTGGGCTTGCCTCTTTCAGGCAAGAAGTTGCAGAAGGAAGTGTTCTTGCCGTACATCTCAGCAGTTGAAAAAAGAACCAACTTCACTTCTGATTTCATGACATGGGTGGCAGGCTGACTCTGGCAAAATCTGTGTTATATGCTCTTCCGGCGATTGAGGAGATTAACAAAATTATGGTCTGACTTCTGATATCAAGTTGCATTCTCAGTGGGTGATCGAGGAGATTAACAAAATTATATGGAAGGGGAAAGTAAGGAAAATGGCTCTGACTGTTTGGTGGCTTCGGATACAGTGTGCAGAAGTATTGAAGGAGGTTTTGGGAACCTCCTATCTCTTCTGTAACACCTGTGCGTGGACGGGTATTGGGTCATGCATACATGGGCTATGGGCCCAATGGACTGAAGTTGTGGAGTTGGTCGATGTCTACAAAGAGGAGCACAAGCAGCAGTCACAGAATCGAAGAGAATAGACCAAGGCGTTTGCCTCCCTGCTTCCCCGTCTCCTGCTCTGTATCCCCACCCCCTTGCTTTGCTTTTCCCATCTAAACTCTGAATCTTTCAGTGAATCTTGACATATTGGGTCTCACGTCCTAGCAAATCAGCTAGAGGCCAGGGGACATGACAGTTGGTATCAGAGCCAACAAAAAACCACCACCTCAATTCCTGCTCTCCACATGTTCGACGAAATGTCAAGCCACCGTGAGCCAGTCCGCAGCTGCGTTCTGCATGTCACTATTACCCACTTGATCTATCCAGTGACGGAGGAGGTACTTGAACAGATCCTTGATGTGTATGGAGTGAATGATTTGTGCCTATTGCAGCAACCCACACATTTGGAGGTGTTTGTGGAGTTCCAGTCATGGCACGAGGCGAGCCAAGCTAGAGGGGCACTGCATGGCCGGTGCATCTACGATGGTTGCTGCCTCATGGACATCCAGCACGCCCCACCATCGATCAGTGTTCACAGGCTGCCCAACTCCGAATTGGTCGTGGTCGATTGGGATCGAGTGGAGCTGGAGCCACTTGCCTGTTCTCCGACTCCATTGGCTTCCACCCCAGAAACGCCCTTTACAGCAATCACATCCACAATCGACCCCATCGTCGACAAGGCCCTCGACTGTGAGGTGATGGTCGCCTTGCCGGCACCCCGAGACGCCTCGACACCGACTACTACCAATGTCGAGGAGGCTCACGAGGGTGATGACATCTTTCGTGCTTCTGCGGGCTGCATCATGGTTCCCACAAGTTGTTCGATGTTATGTCCATGTGACAACGACGACAAGCGCATCACTCATCAGGTGCCGATGCATGGACCCACTGACAAGAGCCTTTGGGCTAGCTGTGTGCCATGCCCAGTCCCATGGACGTCTTTCCTGTGTGATGGAGACGGCGAGCGACTAACTACCTCCTGGCTTGCAACTCAAGGTATATTCAAGAAATGTCCAAATGCCATTGTGAAGAACTGGGATCCTGGTGGCATGTTGCAATCAGGCATTGCTCCTCTTGCTTTTCCGAGATGTTGCTTGCAGTGGGAACAATTGGGGTTTCGCAAGTTTAGCTCAGTTTGCAAGGAAACCTCTATTATTACACACCAATGGCATCCAAGTTTACCTCTTTACAATATATCTAATACACAACGGGTGATGCATAAGTCTTGTTGTTTTACTTGGTCATCCTGGAGGTATTATTGGAGTGGCGAGTTACTCGGATTTCAGAGCAATACAGGTACACATGCCTTATGTGATGCACGAAGCAGAACATGTGTTGCACCGCAGCCGTTGTCGGGGAATTGGTCCATCTGTTACCTGGCTGGAGTGCGATTGACACAATCAACAGCAAAAATGAGGCAGCACACTAAGGAGCTATTTGCGGAGATTTGCTGGCATGACTTAAATAAGGTTGAGGTTCCTATTTGCGGAGATTTGCTGGCTCTTCCACAAGGTGATGTCGTCTGGGGGTTCCGGTCTAGAGCATGGTTGCCCAATTATCATCGCAAGCAGCAGAAGCATGGTGGTATTAATATTCATTCTGGGTGCAAGGACTATATTTTCATTTTGGATGGATGGATGTCAGAATGGGAAATGCTTATTGGTTACATCTGATCCAATCATGGAAGCCTCAATTGATTTTGCTATGTTGTGTTGACACAACCCATACTTGGGAACTAAGGGCCGTTGTAAACGTGGGAGCCAAATGCAGTAAGTATACTGGAAAGGATATTGTGCCAGTACTGGACCATGAGCAGAACGCTACTATCCTTGTGATGATTTCAGAACTCGTCTTGTCTCTGCAAGGACTACAGGGGCTTGATCTTTTGACTGTTTGTGAACCTCAAGGTGGGTACTGGATAGCTATCATGGAGGGTGCACACGTACAATGGGATCTTGGTGGGCTCTTGTCGAGTGTGAGTGGTGAACAGGAGTCGGACCATATTGAACGATCATGGAGGATGCAGATGATTGGTGCTCGAGGATACAAACTGATCATAGGCACGAATGACTTGTCAACACCTTAGGATCCAGGTATAGTCGCAATCTATGAGTCAATTGTACCAGTTTGTGTGCCCATGCGACCTCAATGCCGAAGTGGGAGTTACAAACTATCGCAACCTGAGCTCGCCATTGCTTGGGGACAAGCAATGTTTTGCCCGGGCGGTAGTGTAACACCTGTGCGTGGATGGGTATTGGGTCATGCATACATGGGCTATGGGCCCAATGGACTGAAGTTGTGGAGTTGGTCGATGTCTACAAAGAGGAGCACAAGCAGCAGTCACAGCATCGAAGAGAATAGACCAAGGCGTTTGCCTCCCTGCTTCCCCGTCTCCTGCTCTGTATCCCCACCCCCTTGCTTTGCTTTTCCCATCTAAACTCTGAATCTTTCAGTGAATCTTGACATATTGGGTCTCACGTCCTAGCAAATCAGCTAGAGGCCAGGGGACATGACATCTTCTTCTTCCTCCCTTGCGAACCTCCTACCGATCCCCCCCCCCCCCCCCCCCCCCCCCCCCCCCTTCTTGTAATTCTTGCTCTCTGTTGTAACTTTAGGCGAGTTCTCTTGGGCTCGGTTTTTAATGAAAAATCGAAGGTAGTGTCCTCCCCCCCGTTCGGTTCAGAAAAAAAAAAAAAGAGCTCACCTGAAGATTTGAGCCATACCTGATCGAGCGCGAGCTCCATAAACCCGTTCGCCGCCATTGTTTTGGGAAGGAAGGGTCGCCAAGGCGAGCGAGCGCAGGAAGGCCGAAGGCGGACCGGCGGCGCGGCCACGCGGGGATGCGGCGAGGAGACGAACTGCTCTCCGAAGGTGGGCCCACTCGGAAGTGCTCGTCCAGGTTTCGCTCCTAGTTTTTGTTCTCTTTTCAGGCCGTGGGCCGGGCCATGAAGCCCTGAAAGCCCAGCCAATAGCGTTAGTCTCACTTGTAACCGAAGGAGAGAATTGCCACAATACCTTCCAGAATTTTACTACTGCCTTTGTTTGAACCCTGAATCTGACTACTGCCTTTGTTTGAACCCTGCCCAACGGCCGCCGCCACCGCTCTGCCCGGCCGCCCCCGTGCGCAGCTGCCGCGGCCCGGCCGCCAGCCGCCCCGCCTCTGCCAGTTCCCGAGCTCTCCTAGCCCGGCCGTTGCCCTGCCCTGCCTGGCCGCCGCCGCCGCCTGCTCGGCCGTCGCCCTGCCTGGCCCGGCTGTTGTCCTGCCCGGCCGCCGACGCCCTGGCGGGGGTGCTGGAAGGTGGTCGTCAGGGCTAGGCTCACCGGAACCGGACAGGATCTGCCGAAGACGGACGGGATCGAGAGGAGTGGGGAGGGAAGAGGGAGACGCGGGGATTGGGGGAAATGGGGTGCTAACTGTTTTTTATCAAGAAAATTGCTCAATGTCTTTTAGCACACTTCGGTGAAAAGCCATCCAATGCTCGCTGAATAATATCAAACCACTAGGTAGCAGGTAGCAGCATGCACACAGACTTAGCTCACAAATCAAGCAAATTCGTGGTCATCAGACGGAGCAGATCGTTGATTGCATCGCGCTCGAGGAGAAGAGCAGCAAACAGCAAGACAATAGTGCAGGCTTGCAGCCGGAGACGATGGTGGAGATCTGGAGGAGCGCAGCAGGCGAGCAGCTGGCCGGCGAGCGGGAGAGATCTGGCGGGCGGCGGAGGGCTGCCTTGCGTCAGCCTAGAAGAGCGGGGCCGCGCGTGTCTCCGAGTCAGGGGAACTAATCCAGGAGCGGCGGGAGGAGCATGCTAGAGAAGGAAGTCAAGGGAGGAGTAGTTTAGGGCCGTGGCCCGGGGGGTGGCGACCGACGTCGGCGGCGGCGGCGCCGGCGTGCGCTATCGAGACAGATGAGGAGGATCGAGCGAAGGGAACTGGAAAGAATCCTGGGGAAAGAGAGGGCGGAGGTACGCTCGGGGCAAAACTGGGTGGGGTTTGGTGGGCGGCTCGCGAGCCGACCGAGCCAAGCCTCGAGCCTGCCGAGCCGAGCCGCGAGCCTCATTTTCAGAAACATTTCACTGCCAAGCCGAGCCAGGCTCGGCTCGAGTTTTAACGAGCCTGCTCGAGCCATCCGGCTCGGCTCGGCTCGATTTCACCCCTACGCGTGGGATTGGGGGAGATGGATGGGGCGCGGGTTTGGATTGGTAGCTAGGATTTCACCGTGTGGCCAAAACGAGTGAGACGCGGATGTGGTGGTCGTCCCCTCTGATTTGTGGACCTTGTGCGCACTGTGCCCCACCCGTCATCGACCCATCCAGCCAGCCGAAAAGTAAAACAAAATTCACTGTTTAGCACGCATCCAACGGCCGAGAATCGCCTGGAGGGGCAGATGGGGGCATCACGCGGGTATGCTAGGAGCCTTTAGGGCTCATTTGGTAACTGGAATCCCGGGGGGATCCCGGCCTTTTCCCGGGGTGTATTTTCCCCTAGTTCGGAGGTCGGGAACAGAATCCCGGAGTTTTACACATGATTCCTCAGATTCCCGACCGGGATTATTTTCCCTGGGTATTTCTCCCCCCGCAACCAAATGAGCCTTTATAGTAGTAATAATAGCATAGCTGTCAATGGTGGTAAGAGCAACTCCAGCCGCCCCCCACGAGCACTTTTTGGCCGTCGGCGGACGAAAATCCTTCCAGTCGTGCCCCCAGAACGTTGTTTTTCGCCGGATTAGAGCAAAAGATTCCCCCGGCGTCCCAAGCCGAACCCAGCGCGCTGGGTTCGGCCTGGGGGCGCCGACAAACTTTGCATGCAACAAAAAGCCCCACTGTCAGCCACTAAACTGCCCTCTCTCTCCTCATTTTCCTCCCCACCGTCTCTCTCCTCCTTTCCTCTCCCGCACACTCTCTCTCCTCCTGCCTTGATTTTCTGCTCGCACAGTGCTGCCCCGGCCGCCCCTCGCGCCGCCCGGCCACTCGCCTCCTGCTCGTCGTCCGCTCGTCTCCAGCTCGCCGCTCTGCTCGCACCGGAGCTGGAGGCCGGGAGGCCTCGCCCCGCTCCTCCCCACGCGCCGGCCTCGCCTCTCCTTTTTCTTCCCACCATGACGGTCGTGCGGCGCGTGGCCGAGTCCGACGACCAGCGCCGACGATCTCTGCTCCGCCTTTCTCCCGCTCCTCGCGTCGGCTGCGCGCCCCCGCCGCCTCGCGCCGGCCCGGCCGCTCCTCTCGTCGCGCGGATGCGCGCCCCCGCCGCCTCGCGCCGCGCTGTCCCGGTCGCTCCTCTCGTCGGCTGCGCGCCCCCGCCGCCTCGCGCCGCCCCGGTCGCTCCTCGCGTCGCGCGGATGTGCGACCCCGCCGCCTCGCGTCGCGCGGATGCGCGCCACCGCCGCGCCGCGCCGCCCCGGCCGCTCCTCTCGTCGCCCGCTGCCCGCCCCCGCCGCCTCGCGCCGCCCCGGCCGCTTGTTGTGCCACGGACGTCCAGGATGCGGACGGCGGGCGGGCTAGCTGGAGCTCGCCCTCGTTGGCGACCTCGTCGCCTCGCCAAGCTCCGCCTCTGGTCGCCCTCCTCTGCCTCGAGCTGGCGCCTCAAGCATTCCATCCCATGCGCGAGATCGAGCTCGAGCTCGACCTCGACCTCGCGGCGGACACGGACGGCGAGCGGGCTGGAGGTGGACCGGGCCGTGGTGCTCGCCATGGAGCTCGCCCCCGGCGGTGACCTCCTCTCCTCTCCTAGAGGCGGACGCGGACGCGGTGCTCGCCATGGTGCCCGCGGAGGTGTCCGAGAAGCCGTCCAGGAGCTTCGCGGTGGCCGTCGCGCGCGGCGAGGAGGACGCGCAGGTCGGCGGCGGCGCCACGCCTGCCCTCGAGGATGAGCGTCATGGCAAAGGTCTCGTGCTTCTCCTCTGCTCCATCTTCTCGGTGGCGACATGTCCAAGGAGGCGCGGGAGATGAAGAAAACCGTTGAGATGCGCCCCTCTGCTACTTCTTGGGTCGGGGACGGCTGGGAAAAATCCCAAACCCAGAGCTAAATCCTCCGCTGGCGCCCCCCCAGACCCGCCGGCAATTCGCCCTGGGGGGCACCAACGGCTGGAGTTGCTCTTAGGCCACACGGCCGTCCGAACCAAGAATCGTAGCTCGTCGCGCCCATCGGCTGCTCGTTGCCACCGAACGTGCAACAACCCATGGCGCCTGCTGGGCTAGGGATATGCATGTAGTCATGGGCATATGTCTGTCCGTATGGATGGTCATCATCGATCGCATGCACCTACGTACTGTACTGGTACAACGTTAGGAGACAGAAGCAGCTAGATTGGAATCACAGCATAATAGAAATCAGTTGGAGGACAAGTGAGGGAGATGGCTACCTGATGGAACTTGTCCCGCTAAATTGAAACCTCGCGCAAACTGAGTCACGCAGTAAGAATCGGTGCTCGCCTTGCTCGAAAGTCACCTATACGGCTATATACCATGGCGGCATTAGTAGCTTTCTCCTTCTTCTTCGACGCAGAGCCACTCCGCAAGCCCGGCATGCCCACGCGCAGGACGCTTTCATGTTGTCACCACCAAGCCGCTGGCGCGTGAACAACGATAGTTTTTTTTTGCGGGTAAAGAATTGAGTGATAGCGCCGACAGCTTCGTGTACATATAGGTCAACCCCGTCTACAGCGAGGATTGCTATGAGGAGAAGATGCTGCTCGATGGCGTCCACAGCGAGGAGCAGATGCAACTCGACGTCGTTTGCCCGAGCCAGGCCGCGAGAGAGAGAGAGCCAAGATACCCGTGGAGACCAGCTCGTGTTGGAGGAGGGCGGCTAGACGCGGCGTGCTAGCTGTTGGAGGTGGGGGGAACAGCGGAGCTGATGAGGGGGCGGGTTCCCGACGGCAAGGTAACATGGGGCACAGGTGGTGGCGGCGGGAAAAGAGTTGGGCGGCGCCGCTGGTGCAGCTAGGCTGTTTTCCGGCAGAAGGTACGGGAGCAGACCAGCAAACCTCGAGCTTCGACCTGGAGACCAATCAAATTGACATCCTACCCAGGCGGCCGACTCCCGGGCTATGTTCTTTATTAACGAGAGTTGGAACTCAGCCCGGCTGTGGATTCCATAACACACACGGGAGGTAGAGGCGGACCGCGAACCCCACACGGACGACGGACGACGAAACCACACGATCGAGAAGCACGACGTAAAAAAAACATACATACGAACCAAAGAAGCCTTAGTGCCTTTATTATTAAGGTAAAGATATGGGCATCCCGGTCCCGCTATTAATTATTGATATGATCATGTCTATGCATTCTCGAACCCGTAGGGTCACACACTTAACGCTCCGATGAAGTTAGGTTTAGCGATGAATTAAATGATGGAATGAACGAATGTTGATTCGGAGTCCCGGATGAGATCATGGACATCACGAGGAGTTCCGGAGGAGTCCGGAGAATAAGATTCATATAAGGAAAGTGGTTTCCGGAGATATCGGAAAAGTTCCGGAATATTTTAGTAGGGTACCGGAAGGTTCCGGAATATTCTAGAAGAGTCTAGAAGGGGACCCACATGGACCAAAGGGGTGGTGCAGCAACCCTAATGGGCTAGCCGCACCAGCCCTAGGCCCACATGGGCTAAGTCGGTTGGGACAAAAGGGGGAAGTCCGACTCCTAGTTGAACTAGGAGTCCGGCCCCTTTCCTTTAGGAAAGGCCCAAGCCGAGTCCCAAGGGGACTCAACTTGGGGGCCAAGCAAGGGGGCCGGCCGGCCCCAACCCTAACCCTGGCCGCCGCCTATATAAAGGGGTGAGGGGAGGGGTGCGGCACACCACAAGGTGCCACCCCAAGTTGCCCTAGCCGCACCCCCCACCTAAACCCTAACCCTAGCCGAGTGCCACCCCTCCCAGAGGGTTGCCGCCATCACCACCACCTCCACCTCAGCCGCACCACTGCACCCCTATGCCCTAGGGTTGCTGTGCCTCCTCCTCTCCCTCTCCCTCTCACACATCTTAGGCGAAGCCCTGTCGGACAGAGTACGACACCATCATCACCGGCACCACCATCGTGTTGTTGAGATCATCAAGGCCACGTCTACCTTGCTTGCGGGATCAAGGAGTCGACGTCTTCATCGAGCTGTACGTGTGGATACCGCGGAGGTGCTGCCCGTTGCGGCACTTCGACGGATTGGATCTCGAGGATAATACATCTCCTCGCGACTAGACGAGTCTAGTTGCGGGGATCGACTAGCCAACCCCTGCACCGACAAAACACGTTTGTTCGATCTTCAAGGGTAAAGATTTGATCTCCTTCGCGCTACTTGCATCTAGTAGATCTAGATCATTGGGGTTTATTCCGCTTGTTCCGTAGGAAATTTTTTGTTTTCTATGCAACGACCCCTTCAGTGGTATCAGAGCCTAGATCTATTCGTAGATGTTGGTGCGATTAGAACACAAGGAGTTGTGGGTGTTGATATTTTACTAGATGACCCGTTGCGCCACTAGCGCAAATGCCGGAAGCGAGACTATATATTAGCCTTAGCTTGTGTGTGTTTTGCATATATGGTGTTGTCCGCACAGATTTCTGCGACTCTCATGCCGCGAACATCGATACCCCTTGGGACTATGGAGGTTGGTCATTAGGATTTGTTCGGTTCCCCTCGTTGCGTCGATTGGCGTAAATACTGGAATTATGCCAAATTTATTTCCATATAAAAATCATTGTAAGGTATACCTAAGTGCGTCGCCCCATATGTCCTTGGGCTTGAATCGAAATCATACCGAAATCTATTTCCACATGAGGCCATGTTTAGTAACGCTAAGTTGTGTTTAAAATCTGTGAATTTTATTTTATTTTGTCTTTATGACATAATCATGTTGTGGCAAATGGTTAATGCCTTAACGGGTGTATAGAAAGGTATATTTTGTTACTGTTAGCTGTAGCTATTCCTCAAAAAAAAAAAGCAAATCATAATAACATGCCATCATCAGTGGTGAACACACGCTTAATCGATCGATTGTTTGTATGTCAATGCAACAACAATTAAGTGGATGCACATTTTGTAAATTGCGATCAGCTTTATCCTACTCGACTTGTGCGGGCTTCCTCGCGCGCATGTGATGCATCTAAAATGCATACATGAACTTTGCACTATAATACTTATATTCCATTCATATTTGCATCATATAAGGGGTATATTACTGTTATTTAATGATTTTTGGTAATTAATAATGATTTCCCCTTTTTATGGATTTAATCCTGTGCAGGCAGAAAACCCCTATTTCTTTCTTTATTTGTTTCAGGACCTTAACGACGTCATAATGAGCTATAAATTTACGGGGGTCATTATTTTGGAAGGAGGAAGACATTGGAGCGAAAGAAGCAAGCGAAAGGAGGCCGGAGGGCCAAAATAGGGGGCCCCATGCGGCTACAGTACCAGGCCGCGTGGGCCCACCTAATTCAGCCCTCGTGGCCCCGTTTGCGTAGATCCTTCGCCCAGAAGCATCCTCGTGACCTAAAAACGCCTATATAAAGGGTCCCCCGACGTTCTTCAAAAGGAGAGCCGCCACATAAGAGAAACAAGAAACAGAGACCAGGAGGCTGCAGATTGGAGGGGGAAAACTCCGGCGGAGCCCTGCCGGAGAGGTCTCCTTCTACTCCATCGACATCTCCACCGTCTCCATGATGAAGAGGGAGTAGTCCACCTCTGGACTATGGGTTTGTGGCAGTAGCATATGTATCTCTCTCTCTCTTGAGCTTCACTAATTAGCACCGTATGAGTTGCTGAACATAATTACGGTCACCGTTGTATTACCACTGTGGTGGATCTTTATATGAGTTAATATATGTTGAGATTGCAATGTTATATTTCAGTTATGAAAGTAGATGCATATTATGTACCCCGTTCTTGTATCCTTGTTATGATCAAGCATGTTTATGAGAGCGTGTGTGGGGGAACGTGTGCATTAGTTGGAGTAACGGGGTGGTGAAGTGATAAGCTGACAACTTAATATCATGATCCATTGGGTGTTTACCTTACTTTGTTACCTCACTAGGGATAAACCAAAATACCATGTTGTAGGGTAGGAGGAGTGACATGCCTCTACCTAAGACTAGATCCATCATGTGTTTATTTTCACTTCATGTCATTAATCTTAAAGCTATACTCTGATGTTATCTTAATTACTAAGGTGCATGATTTAGTTCACATCTTGGTGGAGTATAAGTGAGACTAATAATCAAAAGGTCTCTATGTTAGGACGTGATGCCCATATAATTAGTAACATGTCATTAACCTTGTTTGCAATCTCATATGTTAAATCTATGTCTACTCATTTGCCACACTATATTAAAGAGAGAGTGCATGTGTGAAACCATGAACCCCGGTCCATTTTTAATCATAAGAAACACTTTTCCAACCACTTTTAAGCATCTTTTACATTCAGCCATTTTAAAATCAGAAAATACAAAAACACTTTTACTTCTTGCATTCACATATAAAAATCCCAAAAATACCATCCATCATCATTACTATCATCCTTGCATACTTATTCACCACCATTGCATTTTTATTTACTGTTTTGCATTCATTATCATCTTAATATCATTCTCACACCTTGTGCTTGACAACCACTTGGTGAGGTTGAGGGCACAAAGCAAACTATTTTGTTTGCAGGAAATCTAGAGAAGGACAAGAAGATAAAACCCACACTACTGATTCCCCGAGAGTTCGATATTAAACCCTCGAGTCACCTTCTTGGGGAAAAACTACCACTTCTACATACTCTGCACTTGGAGGCTCAACCTATCCCTAATATATTATCTTCCTTTCAGGGTATCAAGAGTACTTGTTGGCGTTGTTGAGGGAGAAGAACACTCTCATCAATCCCGTCATCAAAGGTTTTTCTGGCGCCGTTGCCGGGGAATCATAGCTAGAAGGTTTTGTCCAAGGATATCACAACAAAGTCAACTTCATCACCAACTTGTGCTAACACCTAAGCTTGGGGAGGTTGCACCTACGTGAGCATCATCTTGTCCATCTTTACCTTCAAGCATTTTATTTTGTTTTGTTATTGTCTTGCATATCATTTTTAGATTTCGGTTTGCATATTTTATTTTCAGTTTTGCATTTTTTTTTGCATTAGTTAATTCGGTTTGCATTGTTTTAGTGTCATTTTATTTTCAGTTTTGCATAAAAAATCAAAAACACATAAAAATCTGCTAAAATGGGTGATAGGACTAAGTTGTGTGACTACACAAATACTCCAAATGATCAATATATTGCTAAACCTATTACCACACCTGAGATACAAGCTGATAGTTTTAGAGTAAGTATTGATTTACTACACTTGATAACTAAGAAACAATTTGGTGATAAGAGAAAAGAAGACTGTCTGGATCATCTGAATAATTTTGTCAGTATTTGTTCTACACTAAACCTCAAGGAACCTGATATTGTAATGCCAAAATTATTTCCTTTTTCATTAAAAGGAGAGGCAAGAGAATGGATATGTTCACTACCACCTGCTACAACTAAGACTTGGAGAGAATTGGAAAAGGATTTCATTAGAAAAAATTGTCCCTCTTTTAAAGATTGGCTACATAAAAACAAACTGACCAATTCTATGGACAATGAGCAAGAAACTAGAAGTGAGGAAGTACCCCCTGTTAAAAAACAAGTTTGGGTCAAAAAGGAAAAGAAAGTTAATGATCCTTTGCTTAATTTGGAGAATAGTAGCTTGCATGAATTAATATCTATCTTACAAAAATTTGCAAGTGATCCTTCTATTGATGTTAACAAATCTGGTTTTGGTTCCTATATTGCTAATCATGTCTTGAAAGAAAAAATTGCTAATACAATCAAGAAGCTATGATACCACCTAAGCTTGGGGATGTATGGATCCCCAAGGTGCTAGTAACTATTGGAAAAGAGACACATCATGCCATACTTGATCTAGGATCTAGTGTCTCTGTTTTATCTAAACAATTATATGAAGCACTTGAATTAAAGAATCTTGAAAAATGCTCTATTGGACTTGCACTTGCTGATAATACCATTAAACATGCTTTAGGAAAAGTAAGTGATGTTATGGTAGAGTTACATATGACTTTTGTACCTGTGGATTTTCTAATCATGGATATGGAGAATAAAACCTCTAGTCCTATTATTCTTGGAAGACCTTTTCTTCGTACCACAGGGGCTATTATTGATTCAAAGTAAGGGAATGTGAAGTTTCAGTTTCCACATAAGAAATGCATGGAACACTTCCCAAGGATGAAGGGCACAACTTTTAAGCTCCCTCATGAGCTTCATCTTCGGTAAAACAACAAGTAAGTAAGCCTAGCTATATGGCTATAAAGAAAGCGCTTTACGGGAGGCAACCCGGTTGTTTTTATTTGGATTTTCTTTGTGTCCTCTTGCTGTAACAAGAGATTGTTTTCTTAGTTTAGTTTCTGGAATTTTTAATAAAGTGTCAAGTTTACCCATTTTGGTTTGAAAAAGTTGCTATTTCTATGTCGGAGATTTTATTCCTGCACAGAGTCTGTGCACGGTTTGATTTTTCATTCTTATTATGTAAATCTTAATGAGCTGAGATTTTTACTGTAACTTCAACTTTTCATCCTCTGTATGCCTGAATTGTTTCAGAATTTTTCGACAAGTTTAAGTAGAACAGAAAAATACGTTTTTCTGCTGCTGTTTTTCTGGACAGATTCTGTCCCATATTGTTTTATGCATAGTTTGAACTATTGAGTTGATCCAATTAAGTTTATGAGTAGGCATAAAACATTATACACTCTCTGATCATTCATATGAATTTTAGTCCATGGATTATATGCAGCAAGAAACTTGTTTGTTTATCTCTACTAATATCACCCCGCAGAAAAGACATGGGAGAAATTGTGTTTTGAAGTTTTTTCACACGGATTGGAGGAGATGCACCATGAGTTATCAAAGGATGGTTAAAACCATAAGCTTGGGGATGTGAACATCCCCACTGAACCTACACACTCTCGGTTTGCATACGTCTAACTTCTGTTTTTCTATCAATGCACTTTATCGCATAAACTTGGAGCGTCTTTTTGTTTGTTTTTTCTTTGATTTTTATTTTGTGAGACCACCACACTATCATTTATATATGAGAAAGCTACTGGAAATATGGGTTGAAATATCTTGCATGCTTTTATTGTATTGGGAAAAGGGATGTCTAAGTTGATTTTTAATGACACATATAGTTGCATGATTCATGAGCCTCTTTATGAGTAATAATTTGCAAATGCTTTATCATGAGCTATCTTTTATTCATGTTTTGATGCTGTATGTTATTTCACCTTGTTTGACATGAATTAGTTAGTTCTATGGACACTCATGCATGCATCTAGATGGTCATCTTTCTCCCTTTTGCTAGCCCAAAAATTCCAACAAGTAAAAACTTGTTTCCAACACCTTCAACCCAAGTTTTTCCAGTGAGTCCACCATATCTACCTATTAGCTTTATGCTATTCCAAGTATGTTTATCATGTTATATGTGTTATCTATACCTCTAAATGAAAATGATGATGTTATTTATTGTAATGGGAAAAGTTGGTTAAAAAGCTCTCGCGAACTTGATGCACACTTTACTTTTATTGCATTCAATAAAGATGAGCCATTGTGATTAATATTATGAAGATAGTGGCTTGATAAATGTTTAAGGTTGGGAGTTAGCCCATATGTGCTGTCACATGCAAAGCTTTCAACATGTTCCATCATTTGTTTAGTTGATATCATGTACTTTTGTTTATGGATGCCTATCATGACAAAATAATGTGGAAATAGAGTTAAGTTTAAATGAGTTTGTATAAATGGTTAGAGAGAAACCTGGGCCGCTAATCTAAGCCATGCATCATTCATTGTGGAAATTTACTTACATGCTATTTTGAACTCTCTGTGATACACCCTACAATAAAAAGCTATATCAAGTGGTAAATGAAGAGGGTGTTGAGGTTGTTCATTATGTTTGTTTGTCTTGTTGTTTTGATGTGGGCTTGATCCATATCATGGGACAAGAGGTACCCCAGTTGAGACTCTTGATGATACCATTATTACTTACAATGATAGATAACTTAAACTTGCTTTGTTTCCCAAGTTGAGTAATCATGGTGTAGGTACGTGTATTCAAGGGGCATGAGACATCTAACCTTTACTTTATCAAGGCCACTACTCATATTTGCTTTCACATGTAAACTTTAATCATTCAAGATGCTATGATAGGGGAATGAGAGCTTTACACCAAGTATTACCATTGCAATCAATAACTTAAGTAGAATAGTTTGGAGGATAGATGAAACTTATGCATGTTTGACCTCTACTTATTTATATATCTTTTCCAAAGTGTCTATCTTTTATATTCAAATTTTCATCTACACTCTATGGACCTCAAGTATGCAGAAGTAAGAATGTCCATATTACTATCTTTATGTTACACCTTGTGAACTATCATTGAACATCCTTGCATTGAATACTTGATATCACTTTATAAACTGTTTGCATATTGCTACTTCTTTGAAATAATGAATCATTTGACTTTATGTAGCAGTAGCAATCATCTTTTATATCTATGTTGTGATTATATTGCAAAGTTCATGTTAGTTTTATCACTTTCATACTCGAGGACGAGCATGAGTTAAGCTTGGGGATGTTGATGCATCTAAAATGCATACATGAACTTTGCACTATAATACTTATATTCCATTCATATTTGTATCATATAAGGGGTATATTACTGTTATTTAATGATTTTTGGTAATTAATAATCATTTCCCCTTTTTATGGAATTAATCCTGCGCAGGCAGAAAACCCCTATTTCTTTCTTTATTTGTTTCAGGACCTTAACGACGTCATAATGAGCTATAAATTTACGGGGGTCATTATTTTGGAAGGAGGAAGACATTGGAGCGAAAGAAGCAAGCGAAAGGAGGGCGGAGGGCCAAAATAGGGGGCCCCACGCGGCTATAGTACCAGGCCGCATGGGCCCACCTAATTCAGCCCTCGTGGCCCCGTTTGCGTAGATCCTTCGCCCAGAAGCATCCTCGTGACATAAAAAGAGAAAGGAGAGCCGCCACACCTTAATCATGCTTCTTTGAAAGGAGAGCCGCCACAGAAAGGAGAGCCGCCACAGAAGAGAAACAAGAAACAGAGACCAGGAGGCTGCAGATTGGAGGGGGAAAACTCCGGCGGAGCCCTACCGGAGAGGTCTCCTTCTTCTCCATCGACATCTCCACCGTCTCCATGATGAAGAGGGAGTAGTCCACCTCTGGACTATGGGTTTGTGGCAGTAGCATATGTATCTCTCTCTCTTGAGATTCACTAATTAGCACCGTATGAGCTGTTGAACATGATTACGGTCACCGTTGTATTACCATTGTGGTGGATATTTATATGAGTTAATATATGTTGAGATTGCAATGTTATATTTCAGTTATGAAAGTAGATGCATATTATGTACCCCGTTCTTGTATCCTTGTTATGATCATGTAACAGCCCTAACTTGGTAATGAAAAATACGAAGAATTTTTCCACTTTTTGTTTCCATGTTTGCATCATAGCATCCATATTCAGTTGCTAATTCTAGCATCCATTTGGAAACAAATTGAAATGGGGAGGTCAACTCCCAATATCCAAACCAAAGACCATTGCTCAACATGTCAACAAACTAAATGAACTTCCAAATTGTTTAGGAAGTTCCAACTTGGCTTTATAACCAATTCTCAGTTTCTAAATATTGCCAAATGAGAAATAAATATGAGAATTCCAAATTGGCTAAATTCCTTTCTAATTGTGAAACCAAGTTAAACATTCCAAAAATTCAAACTAAAATCATGGAGAGCTTCAATGTTATTGTTAGAGCCTCCATGAATAATTTCACTATTTTTGGAATTGTTTAAGTGCTTCAAATCAATACAATTTGGAAATTGTCAAAAATAAATCTATTTAAAGGCTGTGAACAAAGGTTGGCCAAAACATTTTATTTTGTCAAACCAAATTTTGTGGGGCACCTAAAGGTCAATTGGAGCCTATATGAATTTTGGTGGAATTTATAAAAATGGCCTGGTGTCTCTTTTAAATCGCCAAAGCTTGTTGGGGACCTTTCTGCAATTATAGAAATTGGACCAGGGGGTTTTCGCGAATCCTTGCTTTCTCATCTCTCCTCCACAGGGCCGACCATGGCCACTGGCGCCATGCCGTGGCCATGCCGCCGATGCTGGCTTCCCCGCGCTCCACCTGCTCCCCCTGGTGGACCAAGACACGCGTGGACGACGCCCCCCTACCTCCTCCCATTTCCTCCCCCTGCTCCTCGTTTCCCTCCTCTCTCGCGCCGAGCTCCCGTTGCCTCGCTCGCCGCCGTAGTGCCGTCGCTGGAGGACCTCGAGGGCAGATCGAAGCCCGCGGAAGGTTGCGCCTCTTCTCCCTCTCCGTGGTGGTCCAAGGAATCGACAAGGGAGGCGCCGGAGGTCCACATTGTCGCCGTCCTTCCCCGACATCGTCCGCCCCCTGCCGCCACTCACCGGCCCGATTCCGGCGAGTTCCGCCTCCCCCTCGCCGCGCCGGCCCCACCGGTCAACTCAGGGTGAGCTCCTCTCGGTCTTGGCCCTCTCCCGCGTTTTCTCCCCTCTTCCCCGCCGTCGATCCACCGGCGACCACCATCGCGCCTCCGCCACCGTGCACCCGGCCAGAACCCGGCCTGACCGGCCTGAGGCCGGTTGGCTCGGGCTGGTGGCCGGCCTGCGCACCCGGCCTGGGCCGACTGTGGGCCGGACCGTTCGGCCACTGTCCCGGCCTGGACACCCGGCCCGGACTCGTTTTGGGCCGGCCAAAGGCCGGATCGTTCGGCCACTTGCCCGGCCTTTTTCCCGGCCTGGACGGCTTGAGGCCGGCCCGTCTGGGAAACTTGTTTTCCTTTTTAATTTGAAACAATTTTTGATAATCGATAACTATTTGAAAAAAATGCTTCAAATGCGACGATTCAAATTTCAAACTGTTCAGTAAAACAAACTCCACCAATTGGAATCATTGGAACCTTCTTTTGGATTTGTATTCTTTTGGTTATTTAAGAATTCCTAAAATGGGTTAGATAATACCTAATTTGGGAAATTCACAACTTAATAAATATGTATCCAAAATTGATGAATAAAATATCAAAGTGATCAACATGTCAAATGCTATCAAACCATGTACTTATCACCTCATGATCACAAATTCTTATTTGATGTTATTCATAACTTGTTTAAATGAATTAAATTCCATTATTTAATTTAATTGCTATTTATTCATCAGTGCTCCGAAAATTACAAATAAAGTACCAAAATGATCGGAATGACAAACGCTACCCATTTCATGTCATGTTCATGCATATTGAGCCACTTATCTAATAATTTAATAATTTATAACGAATGTGGTCATTAAGTTAAATATGGGGTGTTTCCAAATAATTGCGCTAATTATTTGGCTCTCCATTTACTTTTGCTATTAAATCTATATATGGAATCCTTGCATGAAATGGACATGTCATCATGTGATTGAGAATTGCACTTGTCCTCGTGTGATTTATTTGTTCTTTGTGTTATTTTTGGGTATTGATAGATTCCGGAGTCGAGGTTAACGCTACCTACCCCGACGAGCCGGACTACACGCCCCGGCAGCAAGGCAAGAGATAACCTAACCTTCTTGGCATACTAGCATCCTATGATTTTATCAAATTATTTTATCCACCATAATATTGCATGCGATTCAAATATCATCTTTGTTCAAGACATAGATTATCCTATGAATGCATGTTTTTCCCCGAGCCAATCACATGTATCCCTACCTACGAACCTTAGTGTTGAAGTGTTGGCCGGAGACAAGAACATAATTGTTGTATTTATATGCTTAACTATGCTTAGCCATGCTTAGTCAAATGCTAGCAATGTCCGCTATTAAATTCCATAATTGTTGATGTTGATGGAATGGTTCGGACATGGAGGATATGTGGGGTGCTTAATTAAAATGCTAAGACGGCTTGGGTGAGTTGCCATCGGGGATGGTGTTTTGCCTCACTCTTGCCCCTAGGTGCGAGTTCTTTACCTCTTGAACCAAGACGAGCGTGCTGCCATTGGTGGGTGTATGGGCACCCTACTAACTGAATAACTTGTGCGGGCATATCCAAGGGTCCTCTAGTTCGGTTTTCCATTGGCGTGTGAGTTGGAAGATGATGTTGATGAGGATTTGTGTTTAGGACGTGGCGACGGGGCAGGGGATGAAATAGGCTGGGTAAACTTGCCCTGTGGCCACTGATGACTCTTGGATAGTCTCACACGAGGTAAAGGTTTAACCGCGCCCGCTTGCCGGCCTTCCCCGGAAGAGGTCCACTCAGGTGAGCCGGACGGTACCAATGGGTAAATTAGTACACCCCTGCAGGGTTTAATCTTTTCGAAAAGCCGTGTCCGCGGTTATGGACAACTTGGGAATAGACGATAAGATCATAGAGAACCTTAATCTAATTGATATGGCAGCTAAAGGTTGCATAACCAACGTGTGGTAAAGGTTCATTTCCTCGAGGGTGATTCGAGGGGGTGCCTTGGTGGAAATGAGTGGGTTTGGCTACAAGTTGGTTCACCGAGAACCGAAGAGGAAAAGATTTCTCTCTTACCCCTTTATAAACTATTCTGAGTAGACGAATGCCATGTGTCATTTATGGTTCGGTTTATGAAAATTAGCTTTATGCAAAAGAAATACATATAAAGCTTTAGAACCACCATCAGTCATTGGGCCTATATCGCCCTACTAAACTTGCGAGTACATCGTACTCAGTCTCTCTTTGCTTCCTTTATATTTGTATTTTCAGAGGAGGACGACACCGAGCAGCTAGGTGGGTTCTACGTGGACATCGACTAGTAGTCCGGGGTTCCCAGGTGGCAGCTTGGGACCGTGGAGCAAGCTGGCTGGGTTTATTTATGTGTAGGCCTCTTAGGCCCTATATTTGGATCTTGTTGTACTAGACAACACTACTTCGCTTCCGCTTGTTGAATTGATGGTCTGTGACCTTTGATGTGTAATATTTGTATCTTTCTCATATATGAGTTGCTATATGAGTTTTGTGTCGTAGAGTCTGCAATGTGCCAGTTTGTTCCGCAGTCTTGGTCTCTTTGCTATACGTGAAAGCGATGTCCGAGCTTATGGCATGATTAAGGTGTTGTGTGCCGATGATGTATTCCGAGCACGCTTGCCAATGAGTTTTGGCCTGGGATTGGTAAACCCAGTAACCCTCGATTGTGTAGCATGACCGGTTACACAACGTTTCACTGTATAGCTCGGGGGTCGGGGCGTTACAGATCAAGCATGTTTATGAGAGCGTGTGTGGGGGAACGTGTGCATTAGTTGGAGTAACGGGGGTGGTGAAGTGATAAGCTGGCAACTTAATATCATGATCCATTGGGTGTTTACCTTACTTTGTTACCTCACTAGGGATAAACCAAAATACCATGTTGTAGGGTAGGAGGAGTGACATGCCTCTACCTAAGACTAGATCCATCATGTGTTTATTTTCACTTCATGTCATTAATCTTAAAGCTATACTCTGATGTTATCTTAATTACTAAGGTGCATGATTTAGTTCACATCTTGGTGGAGTATAAGTGAGACTAATAATCAAAAGGTCTCTATGTTAGAACGTGATGCCCATATAATTAGTAACATGTCATTAACCTTGTTTGTAATCTCATATGTTAAATCTATGTCTACTCATTTGCCACACTATATTAAAGAGAGAGTGCATGTGTGAAACCATGAACCCCGGTCCATTTTTAATCATAAGAAACACTTTTCCAACCACTTTTAAGCATCTTTTACATTCAGCCATTTTAAAATCAGAAAATACAAAAACACTTTTACTTCTTGCATTCACATATAAAACCCCAACCATCCATCATCATTACTATCATCCTTGCATACTTATTCACCACCATTGCATTTTATTTACTGTTTTGCATTCATTATCATCTTAATATCATTCTCACACCTTGTGCTTGACAACCACTTGGTGAGGTTGAGGGCACAAAGCAATCTATTTTGTTTGCAGGAAATCTAGAGAAGGACAAGAAGATAAAACCCACACTACTGATTCCCCGAGAGTTCGATATTAAACCCTCGAGTCACCTTCTTGGGAAAAACTACCACTTCTACATACTCTACACTTGGAGGCTCAACCTATCCCTAATATATTATCTTCCTTTCAGGGTATCAAGAGTACTTGTTGGCGTTGTTGAGGGAGAAGAACACTCTCATCAATCCCGTCATCAGCATGGCTGCTCGCCATTCGATGCGGTAGTTGTGAAACTGTTTGCACCTCTTTCCTTACGCACTACGTTCATTTTATCCTCATCCTCGTTCATGTTGGCAGCACAACAAGAAGGGCATGAAATTTAAGTGGGGTTGTGTGGCTGAGTCTAAGAGAGCTCTACCATCCCGTCCGTTGCTTCCCTCGACTCGAGTGAAAACCCTAAACATCACGAGTGGTGTTGTCGCCTCTCCTCTCACAAGTCCCCCCCACATCACCTGCCTCCTCCTTTTTTTACCTTTCTCTCCCCTGTGCCACTTGCCTCCTCTGTAGCCGAAACTACTTTCTCATGTGCGCGTGATCCGCGTCAACGCGTGGGTGGGGCCCACCCATGATCTTCTTCCGCTCATCTCCTTCCTCATGTTTTCTTCCTCCCGTCCCCATCCCCGACTGATGCAAAGGCGCGAGCCGGAGCCATGGCTGGGGGGGGTGTGGGGGTGCGCGGTCACCGGCGCCGGAGAAGAAGGGTGGGGTTAGAGGGATGGTCGGGGCGGCGGCGGACCGGCGGAGGAGGAGATTCGAGCATGTCAGGGTGGCAAGGCGAGCAGCGGTAGGCGGTTCAGCCGGCGGCAACAACGGTGCGCCCTTCTTCTTTTGTCATTTCGCTGTCCAAAATTCCCCAGCCGCAGTCAGAAACCGAGTGACTGCTCGCGTGCGCGCGTAAGCCGTTAGCTAGCACATCCCCTCGATAGCTCACGGAGACGATGTAGAAGGTGTATATTTTTTTGCTTCTTGACAGTCACAAATTAAATCATAATAATATGCCACCAGCGATAAACAATCATAATAATATGCCACAACAGTTTTGTAAATTTCAATCAACTTTATGAGTTTGAATTTGCACGGAACTTTTATATGTACTTCAACTTTGATGATGTCAATTACCCTAAGGCTTCATGTTAAAATAATTTTGACCGTATGGTTAGTACTTAAATATTTACATTACATTTAAACTATTGTGTTGACACAAAATTCCAAAATAAAATCACTATCTCAATAGGAGTATTATATCACTATCTCAATAGTTGTATTATGTAAAGAGGAAAGCAAAACATAATCAACAACATAAATTCAGAGGCAAAGGGACCCAACTGAGTGGTATACATGATCAAGTGAGATCATAAAGAAAAACCAAGACCATGGAAACAAAAAATACATGAAGACTGAACTAAGGCCCCGTTTGGTAGTAAAGTATTTTCTAAGTATTTGAAAGATACTGTTGTTTCTAGAAATACCATAGTCTTAGAAACATTGAGGTGTTTGGCTCTAATAAAAACTGCAGTTTTAAATACTGTACTATGCCCAAAACTGTGGTTTTTTCGCTGTATCTAAAAAAAGAGCCTCGGACCTCTTTTTTTTCTAAAACTGAGAAACGCTCGCTCGATGGACTCAGACGCCGAGAAGGCTTGAAGCACCTCCGTCGCATCCTTAATCACTCGCTAACCCACCCTGGCCCTTACTCCCTCGCGAGTGTTGCTATGTAGAAATCGATTGATCAAGAAAAGATACCTTATACAGTTTTTTTTTAGAAATGGAGGGTGCTCCCCCGGCCTCTGCATCCAAAGGATGCACACAGCTTTTTTTTATTAATAAAAACAGGAACCACATAGCCTTACAAAGAGATACATCAAACAACCGGAAGCCACCATCTAGGCGAAAAGTCGCTACACCTACAAGCTTGATGAAGGGGGTGGACCGATCAGAGCCACCACTCTGACCTCACTCACCAACGCACATCATCTAAATCCGGTGGCCTCATCAAGCCGCCCATCAGCGAGCTAGGAGCACCAACCGGTCCAGCCGACACTCGACGCACACCACTGCACACGCTGAGAATCGCCGCCGCCATCTTCCGCGTACCCATCTTCAGGAGAGATCAATGCAATAACCTTGTCAGGCCTGCCATCGACGTCGCCACGACGCCAGACAGCACATCCAATCTGCGCCACCGTGCGCGAGTCCTTCAAGTCGAGTCAAACGCCGAGACCCCGCTGCTCCATGCCGCCGAGACCCGTCGTCGACGACGCGAGAGAAGACACACCGCTCCACCTCTTGCCTCTTCCCTCCGGCACTGCTCCACAAACAATGCCCCCAAGAGGGAACACGACACAGAAGCGCCGCCATCGCCCGATCCAGAAGCCCAGATCTTAGGGTTTCCCCCGAAACAGCACGAGCAAGTTGACCATAGTTGCACGGCGATGCCTTCAACAAGGGAGCAGCGTAAACGCCGCCATCGCCCGCCATCCGAAGACGGCTCGGTTTTCACCGGCAACTATGTCAACCCGACTCGCAGCCAGGACTAGATGACGGAACGGATCCGCCGATCCAGCCGCGAACTCGGCCGGCCACGTCCGGCGAAGGACGAGACCACCACCGCCATGTCCAGGGCAGCCGCCCCGGCCGTCCTCGTGGTGCGGAGCCAAAACCAGGACCTCTTCCACGCAGCGCCCCGGACAGGATGAGCAGAGGACGGCCGCGCCGCCTCCCGCCCGCCGCCACCGCACAACCGCCATGGAGAGAAGATCTCGCCGCCGTTTGTCCGCCCCCACCGCCGGCAAGATCTAGATCAGGCCGCCGCCGACCCGGATCCCTCTGTCGCTTGAGGATACGCCGCCGCCGCCGCCGTGCCGCCCAGGCTTAGCCCTGGCGACGTCGCCGACGGCGGCGGAGGAGAGGGGGGCGGGGGTGGGCTCGAGGGGAGAGGAGGCGGGGCGCCCCGGTGCGGGCGCGGCGGCGCCGCACGGGGACGAGAGGGAGAGGGAGCTTCTACCTACCTTATACAGTTACACGTGAGTGTGTTGATTCGGCCAATTAACTGCACAAGCCAGCAGCAGAGCGATGATCTTGGTTCGGTTGAGCTAGCTCTCTACATGCCAAGTACCGGCCTAGCTATTCTCGACGTACTCGCCGGGAAGTATTCGAACGATTTGGGCCTGCAACAACAGCATATCCCCTCTTCACATTGCCGACGGCGAGCTGCCGCATGTAGGGCTCTACGTGGCAATCGAGATGCGGCAGACCTTGAGCTGCGGGATGATGTGTAGATGCTAGAGTTGCAGAAGTCGGCGTCGGCGCGATGGTCTTGGAGATGAGAAGCACTAGCATGACCAGCGGCAGAAGGAGCGGGTTGGTGTGTGCTCACGATGATGCCGTAACTGAGCAGGGTGAGAAACTATATTGCAGCATCCTGTTCTGTTCCTCTGCATTTCTTCAGTGCATCTGTGCATGTGACCCAGAGACCCTCACTCCCCTCAGAACGGATCAACCCACGCAACAACCACGCATGTAAGAGCCATGCACGCATTTGTCAGTCAAAACGGATCATGCATGCACCGTACGAATCGGTTAAAGGAACAGTAACACAATACTTACCAAGCGCCACAACAGTTCTTCTAAAACTAAGATATACCGCAGTATCAAGAAACTACAGTATTGCTTTGCCCGGCACTCAAATACTTCGTTACTGGAATACTATGGTTTTACAAAAATGGAGCTCCCAAACGGAGCCTAAGGGCTGCTACTCTGCCCTTTCCCAACCTCTCCACCTCCTCCCCCTTCGGTGGCCCTATCCCGACGTCGCCGCTGAATTTGCTCCCCTTGCCCGAAATCGCCACCGAAACTGCTCCCCTTTCTCCACCCGAGCTCCTCTTCCCCTCAGGTAGTTTAAGTCTGCAATTGGGCTTTTGCATGCTACTTACTGGTAATGAAATAATATGTGCAAACACCTGGTAATTTGATAGATGTGTAGACACCCCAAACTGAAATCAGGAGAACATCAATGTAACTAATAAAGGTACTCTTATATATCATAAAATCCAGTCTCCGGGAGACACCGATAAGTATGTTTCCTGACACCACAACACAAGGATCTAAATGGAAGTAGATCAAGCAAAACTGAACTAAGCACAAAGGCACGGCGTGGCAGAAATAAATGAACTCACTTTTGGGGGATTTGCTATAAGGACAAGAAAGATGCACTTGCATAGTACATAGAACAAAACATGGGATTCTACTATTTAGATAAAACATAGACTAATATAAAGGGATCATGTGCTCTCCTGTTATGACAGTAAGAAATCCAACAATATTGCACAAAAACTGAATTTCCATTCCTTGTTCTGTGGACCACTCGATTTTTTTTATTGTTAGCTGAACGTTCCAGCCCACTTTTCCTAAAGTACAGATCTGAATTATAACATCATACATTAATAATATGCAGGTATCCGCTGTAGTTTCTGTTGTACAGATGTAAGAAGCAACTTAAGAGGAAGATTGATAGTGGAGAGTATATGAAGATGATAGGAATACCAGCACAAGCAGGTCGAGGGAGAGAGCCGCTAGGGGAGCACAAGCTGATCCACCATTATTTCATCAGCAGGTTCCCTGCCACTCTGTTTTGGGTGACAGAAGAGGAGGGGTCGCCGGTGAGCAGGCCATGTACACTGTCACCAGGGAAGTCATGGGCGAAGATGTACCTACTCCGGGTGGTTAAAGAGTAGAATGTCATGCAACTAATATGAGAAAGAAGAGACAGTCTTGGAAAGCCAAAATACAGCTCGGTCACCAATAATTCAGAGAAGTTGCAATTTTTTTTGGAATGGCCAATCTGCAGTCTTCAAGAGCAATGGCATAAGGACTTTTAAACCTATCTTACGTAATATATGAAATAATGATGAGAATTAAAGTTAAATGTGTAACACATGTACATAAATAGTCATCGATCATTATCCTAATCCAGGTATTGTGATACATGAACTCAGCAAAATAAAAAAATGTCCTTACCTTTATCGGAATAAAATGCTCATCAGCATGGATATGAATGTAAAAGGTTGCCTAACCCTTAGCATCAGTCAAAACAAATTAATCTATGATGTCACTTCATAATCTTGAGAAAAAAGGGGAATGAAAAGGTCCAGCTCGCCTGCGGGAAGAGAAAAGACTGCAGGCACAGTTTACATAATTCAGTGGTCATAATGTCTCTATAAATAAATATAAGCAGGACAGTCATAATGCAATATAGATAAAAAAGGAAAACTGCAGGCGAAAGTCTTCATCACCAGACTCAGTTTACATGATTCAGTGGCCATAATGTTTCTGTAAGTAAATATAAGCAGGACAGTCATAAGGCAATATAGATAAAAAGAGAAAACTGCAGGCGAAAGTCTTCATCACCACATTAGCTTCAAAGCCAATCTAAATATTCAAATAGATAACCATTGGCTATCTATCAGTGGAAACATGCACAGCTGCATCGTTGAGCCTAAAATCAAAAGTAGCATAACCTTTCAGAGCTGTAACATTTACGTATCATGATTTAGCAACTGCAAGTGGGGTAGAAAAAAATCTAAACATACAATGAAACAAATGAAGCCCAAAACATGAGGATGTACCAAGACATTCTAAACTTAATTGACGTGCATGTTTTTTGTGATGGAATTTAGAACTCGAAAAAAGTATAAAAACAGTTATCAACAACAAAAACTACCTTCGCTAGGTAAGCCTCGTGTCATCTGTAACACTGAAAGTGAATATAACTCAAATTAGACATCATAAGCTTCTCGAGGATCTCAATAGCGCCTCGGTATGATGGGGAAAACTCACTATGCATGTATAGATGATCAAACCCACATGAAACCCAACATAATTGCCCAGACTTTGTCCTCCAAAATATGGAGGATTATCACTGTATTCTGCTCCTACACGAAACCGAATATACTTTGTCAGACTGAAGGTGAAATCAAAGCAGCACAATTAGATAAAGTTTAGACAGAGACATAATCTAGAAATGGGAAATTAAACAAGTTAGCATCTGGCAGATAGCAGCAAACCTAAGCAACAAATGGAGGAGCTACTTACGACACATGGCAGCAAACCTAAGATGCTGAGGTCCGAAGTCTAGCGGATTTAGGGCACACAGGTATAACTATGAGAGGTGGCTAAAATAATATGGATATCCCATGTTTCATTAGGCAAGAACAAGGCAAGAGTAAAACCAAAACTCCAAACACACTTCACTGTCCATATATCCATTTTTTGTCTACCACCTACACAAGTGAAAACAAATGTTTTGATTACTAATAGAGAAAAACTAAAAAAACTACAGGCAGGCACATAGTAAGAGAGAAGAAATATCAGATATAATAAAATGACTGCCCACCATAACAATCAATGTTGTAGATTTTCTTCACTTCTGTGAAACAGAATTTTCCTTGTGCTCCTCTTACGAGCCAGGATAAAGCGCCACATGATTTTCATAAAAGTTTCATGTTGGAAAAAATTGGAGAAAGTCTTGGTATAACTATTCATACAATATCAGCATAAAACGGCAATGAGCCAAGAGAGGCAATCTTTTCGGCAATTTCTAAAATGTTGTAGTGAACTAAAGAAAACACGCCGGAGGAGACATTCAAGTACAGCTTACAGGTAATCGGAAGAGATGGCGATGGTAAAACAGACCATTTCTAAAATGTTGCAGTGAACTAAAGAAAACGCGCCGGAGGAGACATTCAAGTAAAGCTTACAAGTCATCGGAAGAGATGACGATGGTAAAACAGACCAATAAGTAACTATTAAACCTCTATAGTTTGATTTAGAAAGGTTATCTTTTGCTGGCACAAAGAAATCATCTCTCTACAGCGGCTATGAACTACCTGCATCGGCATAAGATGCCCACCTCACTCACACTCCTTATTAGGATGAAGCTACGTAGTATATTAGGCCAGTACCTCAACCATATGGCAAGCTGTAGCTATTTATTTTCTTTGTACATATGTACAAAGGAGGACAGATTGACTTGGTTCTGTTAGGTATCCTTTTACTTTTCTGTGCACATAGAAGAAAACCTACTGTTAAGCTGAATCATGCACCCACATCCATCAAACAGCACCCAAAAAAATATTAAGCACTTCATGAACATAAAATGAAGATGAACAGATCGAGCATATGTCTTTACCCGTCAGAAGGCTCTCCTCCTTGGATAGATTAAATAGTCAGAATGTTATAATATAATAGAACTAATAAAAAGTCAATATCATAAATCAATAACCAAAATAGTTGTAAAGCCCTGCTTCTAATTAACTTGTATGAAATTACCATGTTGTTCTTCTTTTCTTAGGTGTACCTATGCACAATAACCTGATGTATTAATGGCTATAAGCTAGCTAAAATAGCAGGTTGGAAGGCATTGGTCCTCCACGGTGGTGCATGGTCAAGCACACAGTGAGTGCCTCTTACTTCAGAAATCCAAGAAAGGAATGCGCTTCGATTGCGTGGCCGAAGTGTACCCAACAGATCTACTATAAATTAAGCATCAGCCATAAGAAGTGGTGACGATAGGACTTGGTCATTCCTGCCTAGGTTCTAGGATCTAGTATCAGTATACTTATTAACAGTCCATAATAGGAAAAATAAGAAACCAGAGGCTCAAAATTGAAGAACTTGGCCATTCCTGCCTACTCCTCAGTGGCTACAAACACCTTTGGAAAGGAAGAAGGAACTAAGGTAGCAAAGAATAACTCAGATATGTTTTAAACGTAATGCTTGAGAGCTACAGATCTATATTACACTCCAATGAACCAAAATAATTGTGAACCTATAACAATTTTGCACAAGAACTTGGTTAAAGAGCAAGAGCGGCAAGTGTTCCCATACAAATTATAGCGACTACTGACCATACTAATCCATAAGTACAACTATTGACACACGATTCATTAGGTAACAACCCGACAAGAGTATAACCATAAGTATATACCCTGCATAAGCTATTGACACACCAAACATATCAAAACGTCAAGCTGCATATAAAAGAATTGTGCTGCATACACAACCTGAGGTTCAAAATGGTTTTAAACGCCAAAAAAATTCATGCTTTCGCCAGAATGAAATAACAATTGAGAGGGCAGAGTAATCACATGCACCTGAAACTTCTGTTGTGGAAACCAGCTTGGGAAGGGGGGCACACCAACAACAAGGCGAGGCATTTTCAAGAATGCCTCTGCACAAAACAGTTATTTAGCCACATGAACAAATAAAAGTATAGAAGAGAGGAGAGGCATGCACAAACTTCAAGCTAACTCGCAGCATTGCAACAACCCTTGAATCAATGGCAGCTGCCACCATATCCTCTTGCAGTCTTCAGAGTCCCAACCAATCCATGTTCCATTGTATCTGAAGCCAAAAAATATCAAGATATGAATGTGGTATTATTAGCTTGGTATATTGAAAATGATTGTTTCAGTTGGTGTGCTTGTGCAACTTATTCCTAATACAAATTGATGAGAAGCCAAAAAACAATTTCGACTTTCATGTAACTAATTTAGGGAAGGTGAACTAACTATTTGAAGCTACATAGAACGGAACTGCAGCGAGTGGCTCTGGGTCAAGAAACCAAACTACTAACGAATTTTGTATAACTAATTTGAGGAAGAGGGTGGAACTGCAGGGAGCACTACTTGTTGCAGGCTGGCGGAAAAGCAGGAAAACGCACACTACGAAAGAATTATATTAAAGCATTGATGATGTCGGGATATACCAAATAGGGGTATCATCGACATGTACATATTTCGGTATACCAGGGTGGCCCACTGGTGGTAATACCGGCAGGCTTACCCGGCGGCCCTGTATGCTGAAGCGTAAGGAGAAGGCAAAGCCGGCTAAGGAGGACCCAAGACGAAGGCCCAGTAACCATCCGACTTGGTGCACAAGACGAAGACAACGAAGCCGTGTTAGTCTGGACTCCTATTACCTTAGTCGGTGGACTTTCCTTGTAAGCCCTAGGTCCAGCCGCCTTTATAAGCCGGCCTACGGGACACCTTAGGGCAGAATCTCCACAGCCTCATACTTTCAGAAGCCCTAGACACCTTTCATTGTAATCGGCGCATATTGCCTTATAGTGAATTATAGCAGCACGTAGGGTTTCGCCACCGTTGCGAGATCCGAAGCTAAGTAAACCCTTTGTCATCCCGTCGCCGGAACACCCCACGTCTCGTAAACCCCTCTCTCTACCTAGCTCGATGGCACCCCTGCCGCGGCTAGATTCGACAATAGGACGACAGTTGGCGCCCACCGTGGGGCCAGAGGCATACAGGCGAAAATCCGGGCGGGATCCTTCATCGACATCATCATCATCGGCAAGATACATCTAGCCGGATCCTCTGATTCGGCATGATCGACTACTTCCCCTCCACTGCGTCTGGATCGCGTCTGGCTGGCTTCATCCGTTTCGGCATGGTCAAATTCGTCATCGACATCCAGATCGCATCTGGTCGAATCATGGGCTTCTACGCGCCATCTCCTGGAAGCTTCACCATCCAGAACAGTGTAAATCTCCAAAGTCAGATTGGGTCTCGAGATGCAACACAACAACAACTACTCGTCTGGTCGAAAGCCGGCTTGCCGTTTCTTGGGTGTTCCGTGGTTTTTGCTCAAACAGCAGAACGGATCCCCAGGCGGCAGCTAGCTCAACCAGGCAGGCTGTGTAGGCGGCATCGATCGATCGCATCTGCATACTGGCGTCACATGTGCGGGGACTAACAGGTCAAAGCACTAATTCGTGACTCCATCGATCAAAAGGCGGCCAGCTTCAAAGCATGTATCGAACACGTCGTGTCGGCAAGACGGCAACGCATAGCAAGATGGCATCATGCAAGTATCACGATGCGACTGGCTTGCCGAGCTTATGGCAGAAGCTGCCGGCGTGCAGTTTCGCCGTCGTCACCGTGGAAGATTGCATCCAAAAGTTACCCTCATACGTGTCCTGCACAAGGCACACACCATCGCGCCTCCGAAGCTGGATCCAATTCAATCTCGTAGTGTTCAAAATCTGTTTGGTGTGGTTCAATACTAGAAGGAGAGGGCGCGCTTTGCCGCGCCCGATTTGGCTTTTTTGTATTGTAAATTGTTTATTTCTTCAATTTTTTGTGGGATTGTACTCCCTCCGTTCACAGTTACTTTGAGTTCTAGATATAGTCAAAGTCAAAGTTTGTAATATTTAACCAAATATATAGAAAAAATATATCAACATTTGTACTATAATTTTAATAATATTAGAATCATCAGAAGATACATTTTCATATTATATACATTTGAACAGATTGATACATTTTCGTATATAATTGGTCAAAGTTTCAAGAGTTTAACTTCCAAAATACCCAGGACGCAATGTAATAAAAAACGGAGGGAGTAGTTGTGACCTGGAGCGAAGCACACATCTTTGGTTTTGTAGCTGGGTGATCGGGGTACTTATTAGTCCAACAACTTTTTGGGAATGTAATTTGGCAAAGCTGTGTGGCCTATATTACAAGTGACGGTCAACTTATCATCCTCCTTCTCAGCGGTGACACAATTGCAAGGAATAATTTGCACGGGTGAGAAAAGCGTGTCTACGCCACCATAATCTGATGTTTTGGTTCTGTGTAACACTGCATTATTTTTCATATAACAGGAGTTCGGCTGATCTTACTCATGGTGTTGAGTGCAATAACTTTACACGACATGAATCCAAAACATAATTATATAACATAACCAATCATTTGCCGAAGAGCAAGAAGTAGCCTTGAGAAATTCTCGAAACATCTTGCAATCTGGGCGACCTCTTACACCTTGACCGGTTGCATTATTGTTACTCGAGACATTGGCTCAGGAGCCTCTTCAACCTAGGCAAGCACACAGACTATATGTTATTTTCATCACAGATTACCAACCACATCAATATCCTCATTGTAGGGAGAACTGTTAATACATAAATTACATGTCATCTTTGACCAAACTTCAGAAAACCACAAAAAATCAGTAATGACAACTAAAGACCATAATAACCAGCACTTACAAACTCCTGACATGATGTGATAATTTCGGAGCAGATACTTGCAGATTACAGAGCATCGCCAAGTTGAATAATGTGCCACTCACGAGTTTGAGCACCGAGAGCTTGTCGAGATTGCGTCGAAATCTGCAATACATCGATCCAATATCCACACAGTCACGAGGACTCTGATCTAAGTTCTGAAACCCTGCTCAAAGGTTGATGAGATAACTGCATTATTCAAATAATTCTGTGCGTATAAAAATAACATCACAAAATGCTGCATCAAATCAAAATGTTTTTATACATACAACTGAAGCTGGGAAAAAGTATATCAAAGTTGCAAGAAATCATCTTGCGAGCCACACAACAAAATATTGCATCACTGAGATATATATATGACTGTGAATGTGTAAGGGGCTATGATTACCTCCAGCCAGGAAGCAAACAGAATGGCTACAATCTTGCTAGTGATAGAATTTCTATGATAATTTTCACTACGGGTAGTATCCTGTTAGCTAATTGATCATGCATAAATCATGTCAATATTTTCTATAAGGTGATGAATACCTATTCCCTATTCTCAAAGCTCCAAAGGCAGAGTTAATAAATTATACACAGAGAACCAGGGAAAATATAACCTTTCTCAAAGCCGCTAAGCCCCTTTGGTAGATCCCTGCAAATGAGAAGTTAGATACAGTCTACACATTGACTGCAGAAAGAAAAAGGAAATGAGAAGTTTAAACTAAAGAAGGAAAAAGGCAATATGGGAAACCAAGTCAAAATGTAGTGAGGAACTGAAATTTTCACTTAATGTAATGTAATTTTTTTAATAGGGTTAAGCAGGGAAAATATTAAGCATGCAGTCAAACATGTACATGCCTTCTTCCACAACTCGTAAAAAATTACAGATATCTTTGTTTACTCACAAAATCAGTAACTTTTTGAGTTTTCTATACATTTTTAAATTTCTTTTCATCATAAAGAACTTCAGTTTTCGAAACATACAAACTAAGACATATATGATCGAATATATATATAGAAGAATTATAGATGGTCTAGAAGATCTTGGTTATTCTTCACAATCAACTTTTTTCTCCCTTTTCTACCTCTGTTGTCCAAACTTTAAATGATCAGACAGAACACAAAAGTACTATACTATCTAATGAAGAATCGAAAAAATAAAATAAAATAAAATACTCGGTCAACTTTGCAAGAATCCTAAAAGGTAATCCTAATAATTTTGCTAACCAAACACCCCTACTTTTATTTGTAGGACAAAGAAAGTTATTCTTGAGCAGAACATTGGAATGAAAGGTGAAAGAGGAAGAGACAAGGGAGGAACTGCACCTCCATGTTAGTGAATGTGATGTCATTGGAGGGAGAAAGAAGAAGAGAAAGGAAGAAGGTACGGGCATTTTGGTCCTACATTTTGCATAATGCCAAATATAGGAGTATTGCAAAGTTGTAGTGGCATTTTCCCCATGAGCTAAACTGTAGGTCATAAGTCAGTTCTGTGAATCGTCAATATTGCAATCATATATCTAAGTTTTCCCTATTAAAATATGAAACAACAGAACTTAGGATCTGAAAAGGCAGCATTTAAAAAGAGCAAGGCGGTGCATTAGCGCACTTGATCTGAAAGAGGGTTTTAAGTTAACCAGGGAGCATGTCAAAATTTTAGTTAATCCCAGAACTAACATGGCAATGATTTATATCACAAGTATGTATTTGCCTACAATTTCAGAGACAAAGCAAGACATATTTAAGTAGCACTGAATGAGGAAAAAAGGAAATTAAAATACTAAATCGATGGCTACTATTGCAGATATGAGCAAGCATACGTTGTGCTGTTGATATTTCGTATTGTTGACATGTATGATAGATCAGTGACACTACTGACCTGCCAAGCCATAAGCAATCCCTATTTTAGGTAATGCTGAATTATGTAACCTCTCCCTTGACATGTTACACACAGTAGGTACAAATACTGCGTGCACAAATGCAAAAAATACACATTTAGCTGATAGCCCGTACGGTGTAGACTGTGCCAGGCTTCGTCCCAAACTTCATCCACTTCATTGTCAAGGACTTTTTGATCTTCTATAAATGCTCGGTATTGACTACTGAACAAACACCAAGAATTGAGAATATAATTGAGAATTTGAGATATAAAACATCTTGTCGAGCCTCTTTGCAGCTTCTGGTCTCTCTTGCCGGATCAAAGAAAGGCGATCCGCAATTGTGGAAAAAGAAAGGGATAGGTAGGTACAAATCATGATTGTTGCCGGTAACCAAAAAAGGACCCTCTCGTACTATGCAAAACAGTAATCACAGTTAAGAAAACTCATATGCATATGAGCAGAGAAGAAGTCAGTTAACACATCTAGCAAGAAGATTATCTTTAATGCAGCTCAAGGAAACATGGGGCAGTTCAATTGCACACAAATGAACAGGAATCAGAGGGAACACATTAGTTTCTATTTTGTTAGAACCTCAGGATTAAGGCAGGGAAAAAATAGTATAATGCGACATCAAATGCAATAGCTTCCTTAAACCTAACATGTTTAAATCATGGACTTGCACACTCGACTCAAAATGCAGCATTTCGCCTTGTTAAAATGTTTGCTGTGCTCGTATTGATATGAATATGGTGGAGCATGTCATCATGATCTACCGTGTGCAAGTGACAAGTACAGAACAAAACATAGAAGGTGGGAGATCATAGTAGTAGAGATCCTATACCCTCACCCAAGTCTTTCCTAGCCTGGTCTGTCTTTTCTTCCTTCCTCCTAAAGCCTCTTGTAGCGCAGTATGTTGTCTGCTTTTCAAGCTCCTCTCTGAAAAAGGAAACAAAAAACGCTGTATTAAATCGCTGACAATAACAATACTCCAATGGGTATGTATTTGTTAGGGAGGTGCATTTATTAGGGGTCATGCAAACAAGTGTAAGCTTCAAGATCATACTGGTCTAGCCGGTATCAGGTACAAAACCTGCTACAGGTCTACCAATTCAACTCTTTCAAATGAAAACACAAAAGGAACAGTCCTCCACATTAAAATCCTATATGAATTGATTTAGGGTATTAGGACAAGAAAGGCAGCGCTGCCTCCATGAATTGACACCATCTTCTCAGTCCTGCAGCCCCGCACTTAGAAAACAGGAAATCTTAGAACCAATCATGATGTCATTATAATATACGGTCAGAGAGAAAAACTACGACACCCGGATATGACGTTACAGACAAATCAGGCCAATAACATTGAAGCCCAAATACCAAATGATCAAATAAAATCTGACTGTTATGGTTAACGTTAGAATACAGTAGTCCATGTACTTCTCAAAACTGATCAAAGCAGCCATGTTTTCTAATCCTACATAGAGGATTCAAAGAATCTAATAGGTTATGGTGCCTCTTAGAGTAGCAAGCAAGCATGGTTAACTTCAATGGTCGAGAAACAGGTTGTGGAGTCGTAACTGACTGGCCTGGGTTCATCCCATGTAGAAATAAGACCGAACCATCATAATTTCTAGCAATTGCGCCCCAGCCCCCAAGCACCACTTGACGTATTTTCTGTAAATGCAACATCACAGTTAATTCAGCCAAGCTAGCAATTGCGCCTCAAGCTACACATTTCTATCATCAATGGAGACTCCCAATCTACAATTAAAACAAATCAAAAGAATTTAGCAAAAAGAGCTTTGTATGGCTGCTAGAAGTGGAGGGTTTCAGCGGGGAAGAAGATGGCCAAGAAGAGGATGCCCAGAACGACGAAGACCAGCCGGCCACCGTCGTAGTTCATCCTCCCGCCGTCGTTCTGATCCTTCCCGCGATCTAGGGTTAAGACCAGGCGGGGAAGGGAGCGGCCAGGGGGCGATGGCATGGAGTAGGGAGGGTTTCAGTGGGGAAGATTATGGCCAAGAAGAGGATGCCCAGTCGGCCGCTGCCGCAGTTCATCCCCGCCGCCATCCTGGTCCTGACAGCGATCTAGGGTTAGGACCGGGCAGGGAACGGAGCCACTAGGGGGGCGAGGAAAGAGAAGGGAGCGGCCAGAGGGACGAGGGCATGGAGGAGGAAGCCCATGATAGGGAGAGAAGTCGGGGGCTTACCAGGTCGCCGCCGCCGCCGAGTTTGAGCTCCGTCGCCTCCGCATCTTTTCCCCATTGGCGAGCGAGTCGAGCTCCATCACCACGGCGAGGAGGTGAGGTAGGCGACCAAACCCTGGAGGTGGTGGCCGTACGCGTCCTCGTCGGCGGCGATGCAAATGGCAAGGGCCGTTGCGGCCTTCTGCGGCTCCGCGCCGCCAACTCGTCCAGGCAACCCGTGCGTCGACGGCCAGTACCTTCCTGCCAGGGAGGGAGAGGAGTCAGGACAGGGTGGTGGACGGTGGGCTGGTGGCGGCTGAAGGTCAAGCGCGCTGCGTGCAGAACCGACTACAAACACTCACAGACAGATGGGCCTATGCGAGGCATCCGTCGAATTGACGCTCGCGTGCGAGAGACGCTCGGCAGCCCAGCGAGAAGCAAATCGTCTGCCGCTGACAGCCGGGCCCATGTGCCTTCCATGTGACACTGAATTGCGGGTCCAAGCCGTGGACGCACGAGAGGCCAGGGATTCCTACTCGGTTAGATGTTGTAGAGATATCTATGGAGATCACATTACACGTGGATAGTACAAGGATTCAATCAAGTCTGCTACACGACAAGACAAAGCATCATCAACACTTGCATGGATTTTCCGTCCAGAGCACTAATCGTGTACTGAGAATTGGTACCTGTACCTGCTCACGTATACTCAAAGCCAGCTGCCAATTCATGTTGGAATTTTTGGCCAATTTATCGTCGTGTCTAGCTTAATTGCTAACGCAACATGACGTCTTTTTGGCATAACCATCTTGCGTTTCGGCTTAATTGCCAACGTGACATGATGTTTTTTCGCGTTCTATCTTAATTGCTATTGGCCTGATGCTTTTCCGGCATGATTATCATCACCATTCACGATTGAATTTTTTTTTCCGCCGGATTAGGCGGATCCGCCGTCAGCTTTATCGTGTTTTGGCGTCTTCGCCAACACGGCACGGGCGGCACGCCTTTCCAGCATACACATCATCGCGGTCCGACTTAATTTGTCGTCGCGGCTTATTGTCATCGCGGTCCGACTTAATTTGTCGTCGCGGCTTATTGTCATCGCGGTCCGACTTAATTTGTCGTTGCGGCCTACTCGTCATCGCAGTCCGACTTAATTGCCGTCGCGGCCTACATCATCGTCGCATCTCGGCTTATGCGTCATCAACGCCAGGAGCACCAGAAAGCTAAGTTTTTCAGCAATTCTCTCGTTAACATTATATATGCTCATCAAATAAATTCTGGTTCGCTCTATGAGATCATGCCATCTTTTATTTCCCGATGATCATATATACATACTAAGCTATCAATGTCAACCCGAATTTGCTTCGTGCTAGTGGTTATGTTTCTGATGCTTTTTGGCCATGTTGCCTTACAAACTAATGTTTTATCCGCCTAAAACTATTCATCTGATCGCTTATGTGCTGGGTCGCCTAAGTAGGTGTTTCGGCACCAAAAGCCGGCGTTTGTTCTGGGTCTAAACAGCTTGGTATTGCATCCCTGTTGCCCAGCAAACGTTCCGTGCTGGAGGTTTGCTAACACACGAAATATGGCTAAAGTGCATAAGCCAGAAAACTTAAGGCCGGACCGCAGATAATCTGCAACCCAAAGTTTTTATTAAAAAGCTGTCGGCTTAGCCATTAAAATTGTTTAGCTTACATTAAAAGTACAGCTTAATGCAGTTATTGTCTATTATACAGGTGTTTTTGTTGCCGCTTCTTCAAGGACGTCTCCTGCAAGCCGACTCGTCTTCAGCCGCCTCCTGGGTTTTAAACAGATTGGCATTGCCCTGTTGCCCGGTGAGATGTATCCATCAAGCCTCACGCCGCCTTATTTCATAAGTTCGACATAAGCCTCGGGGGCTACATTCCGTCGAAACTTACAGTTTTGATGGATAGCTCGGGGGTTGCGTCGAGTCTCATGCCGCCATAATTCATAAGCCGACATGAGCCTCGGGGGCTACAACCATTGGATCTACAATGACGCAAGTTCTGCTAAGCATCGACCCGACTTTCGAGTACTTCGATTCGACGCTCGGGGGCTACAGCCATCGGATTTTCTGAGTCTCATGCCGCCTTACTTCATAAGCCGACATGAGCTTCGGGGCTACATCCACCTGGACGGAGATTTTTTCTTCATCCATTCTTTGGAATAAACTCGGTTCTGAAACATGCAAATTGACTGTGTTCCCAATGGAATAAAGCTAGCACCAGTGGGCAGAGTTCAATTCTGAAATCAGACCGGACGCGGTCTACATCAGAAGCATGGAAATCGGACAAGTTCCATTGGACATAAGCCGGCACGATTAAAAATCGATCAGTCCGGACGTCCTGGTCAATCCGTCTTAAATGACAATTAAGACGATGGCAGTTCGGCAGTACATGTCGGATTATTTTCTTCGGCAAAGCTTCAAGTTCTACATCGGTCTAACCAGGACAAGACATCAAAGGCGAAACTACTTCAAGCCCGTCGAAGAAGCCGGCCGCTGGAGAACTCAAAACTTTCCGGGGGCTAATGTCGGGGATATACCAAATAGGGGTATCATCAACATGTACATATTTCAGTATACCAGGGTGGCCCACTGGTGGTAATGCCAGCAGGCTTACTCGGCGGCCCAGTATGCTGAAGCGCAAGGAGGAGGCAAAGCCGACTAAGGAGGACCCAAGACGAAGGCCCAGTAACCATCCGACTTGGTGCACAAGACGAAGACAACGAAGCCGTGTTAGTCTAGGACTCCTATTACCTTAGTTGGTGGACTTTCCTTGTAAGCCCTAGGTCCGGCCGCCTTTATAAGCCGGCCTACGGGACGCCTTAGGGCAGAATCTCCACAGCCTCTACTTTCAGAAGCCCTAGACACCTTTCATTGTAATCGGCGCATATTGCCTTATAGTGAATTATAGCAGCAAGTAGGGTTTCGCCACCGTTGCGAGATCCGAAGCTGGGTAAACCCTTTGTCATCCCGTCGCCGGAACACCCCACGTCTCATAAACCCCTCTCTACCTAGCTCGATGGCACCCCTGCCGCGGCTAGATTCGACAATACCACGACAGATGAACTAATAGCAGCAAAAATCCCATCTTATAAAAAATAGAGCATTACAAATTGTACTACCTAGAAATTTAGTATTAGTTGAAAACCATCATTTATCAAGATCTCTTTTAGTTCACTGAAGGTTCAGCCGCTTGTGCTAGGCCAGAAATTGATCTTGCATTATTGTTCAACTTACAAGTGCCCATTACTATTAGCTAAAAGGACCACGCTTGAGACATTTGATCTTTAAACATAACCTTACAGATTAGATAGATGATGTCCATTTCCAGAGCTATGAGCACTCACCAATAAAGAAGGAAGACTTAGATGTGTCCTGTTTGAGGCCGTCGTCAGCAATGTTGCTGCTGGGTTAGAATCAGTGCAAACCTTCATATTTTTTATCACTCTCAGCTTTCAGATAGAGATTACCTCGCCTCGTGGAGCGCCCATCATCATCGATGTTGGCGAACATGAAGTTGGCTAGCTAGGAGCATACACTGCAGCCACTATTAAATGTACTAAGTTAATGTAAATCTGCTGGGGCAACTAAACAAAGCATTTCTTAAATTGCTAAATATAAATATACTGGCACTTAATCTTTGCAGCCTCGGCGGCAAGAGAAGTGCTGCAGAAGCGGTGATGCATTCACACGAGCAGCCTTACCAAGGAATCTGCAACCAGCAAACAAAATTAATCAATACATTCATAGATTGTGCCACTTCAAAAATATATCTCCAGCAAACAAAGTGGAAAACCTGCGAACATGGGTGCTCTGAAGGTGAGGGAGCTGCATCTGGAAAACATCCTCCACCATTGGATTGAAGAAGCGACAACCCTCATAAAATAGGGAGAGAACTCTTCCCCTGTAGGATTTTCATGAAACACCTAGGAGGCATAAAGAAAAACAGAATACACCAAGAAAGATGAAGATCTGTGGAGGGTGAGATAGAGAGAGAAAGAGAGAGAGGGAGGGGGAGGGAGAGGGAGAGATAGGTTCGGACCTGGAGGTCCGTGTGCAACTCCTGCTCGGCTTCACCGCACAGCTTCGCCACGCTGTGCCTCCTCTAACCGTACTCGTGCCTCAAACTTCCCCTGTAGGATTTTCATCAAACACCTAGGAGGCATAAAGAAAAACAGAATACACCAAGAAAGATGAAGATCTATGGAGGATGAGATAGAGAGAGAAAGAGAGAGAGGGAGGGGGAGGGAGAGGGAGAGAGAGGTTCGGACCTGGAGGTCCGTGTGCAACTCCTGCTCGGCTTCACCGCACAGCTTCGCCACGTTGTGCCTCCTCCAGCCGTACTCGTGCCTCAAACTGCTCAGTTTGGAGAGTTGGAGTAGGGACTCGTGTGAAGCTACTGCTCAGCTCCGTCACGTCGTGGTGCATCAAACCGCCGTCGTGCGCCTTCTCCTCTGACGAACCCCACCGTCCTCCTTGCTACCAGGTCGCTGGCCGTCAAGGCCGCCGTTGAGCCGAGCGCCCGCGGCCGTCCTCCTCGCCGCCCTCGACCCCACTGGCCAGGCCGCCGCCCGTGCCGTCCAGCCGCGTTGTCAAGGCCGCCATCGAGTCGAGCGCCCACGGCCGTCCTCCTCGCCGCCCTCGACCCCACTGGCTAGGCCGCCGCCCGTGCCATCCGGCCATGCCGTCAAGGCCGCCGTCGAGCCGAGCGCCCGCGGCCGTCCTCCTCGCCGCCCTCGACCCCACTGGCCAGGCCGCTGCCCGTGTCGTCCGGCCGCGCCTAGGCGCTGCTGCGCTGCCATCCGCGCGCCATCGACCGTGAGGAGGGCAGACCTAATAAGAGTGAGCGGCCGCCGGAGGCAAGGTGAGAGGATGAGGGGGCGGGGGAGAAGAGAGGCGGCGGCGCAAGAGATGTAAGAGCATGTCTAGTAGTGCCCCTAAACCCTCAAACCCTCAAACCGGTTTGAGGGTCCAAAAAGGGCAGTTTTTTGCACTTTTGAGGGTTGAAAAACAGAGGCAAAGACTAGAACCCTCAAACCCTCAAAATATCAAAATATTTTGAGGGTTTGAGGGTTCTAGTCTTTGCCTCAACCTTCAAACCCTCAAACCCTCAAACTGTCACATATCATAATTATCACTAGGAAATCACAAACCTCAAACAAACTACCAAATGAAGATCATTGATGCATGGTTTTAATAGTTTTAAACATCACACAATCATCATCCTCGGCCTTCTCATTGGCACCACCAAAAAGTTGCAACTCGGCGCCAACTCCTAGACCACCTCCACGCCTCAAGCACCTCCGGCGTCGTCGCCACCACCATAGGCATCGGTAGTGGAGTCCTCCACACCGCCGTCGCCAACACCACTCATAGGAGTGTCACTTCGACGAGTAGAAGATGCACCACGGAATATCCTCTTCCTCTCCGCGATGTCCTCCTTGTACTCATGCCACCACCTCAATTGGTCTTCATCCATGTCCTTCTTGGACATCATCATGTGCTCCTTCTCTTCCACCATGAGCTCCTTCCATGCCTTTGCTTCTTTGATCTTGAGCATCCTCTCCTCCAAGTCGGCCTTGCGGGCTCTTTCTTCACGCCTTGCTTCCACTTGTGCAAGCTTCACCTCTCTCTTCTTCTCGGTGATAAGGAGCTTTGTTTCCAATGTCTTCGTTGTCAACATCTCCCTTGACTTCATCATATGCTCCATCTTCTCCCTTATGCTTGCCGCCTCTCCTTCCATCTTCATCCTTAGCTTGGCCTTCTTGTTGCCCTCGGGCTTGTCGGCGTTCCTATCCTCATCACTATCATCCATGCAATGCATTGCCTCCTTCTTGGGTGCGGTCTCTTGATCCCTCAACTTCCACTTGTCAAAGTCTTTAAGATGTTTCCATACATGCTTCCATGGGAATGATTTTCCCTTGGAACCGGCCATTTGGATGTACCTTTGGTCGGCAATGGTCTCCTACAAAACCAACAAAAGCATAGTAAACACACATAGTAAACAATAGCATAGACATGGAAAAAAGATGTGCACTCACATAGTCACTCTCCACGCTTCCACTAGGAGGTGAATCAATCACTTGTGTCATTGCCGCACTCCAACGAGCACATGCCGGCTTCATCAACTCCCACCGGCCTTGAAGTGACCGGAATGTACGAGCGGCGAACCCACCGGTCTTCGGCTTGAGCTTGCAATAGTTGTCCTCTATGCGTTGCCAATAGCGTTTACCGGTTTGATCGGTACCGGTGCTCGCATCCATGCCCACAGCAGCCCAAGCTTTAACCAAGAGTATGTCCTCGGCCTCGCTGTAGTTAGTGCTACGAATGATGGGCGGGCGGGCGGCGGCGGCGGCAAACGCCTCCCCTCCTATCTCGGTCACCTCCTCCTCTTCCACTTCCTCCTCACCCTCTTCCTCCAAATCGTCATCCTCAAAGTCAAAAGGTTGGAGAGGAGGAGCCCCGATGTCCACCTCCGCGTCTTGAAGAAGCCCCATGAACGAGCCCGTCGGTGTGGCCAATTCATCGAGCACCTCGTGCGCGGCGGGCGGTGGGTTGGCGATTGGGGGCTTGGGCGCGGCCTTCTTCCTCGACGTGACCTTCTTCACGGCCGGGCTAGTGCCCAACACCTTCTTGGCGGCCTTCGGTCCAAGCCCCGCGAGCTTCCGACGGCGGGCGGCGGGCGGCGGCGCGTCGGGCGCGGCGACGGGCGCGGCCACGGGCGCGGCCACGGGAGGCGGGGCTGCGGCGGGCGGCGCGGTGGCGTGGACGACGTGCGTCCCTGCACGCCGCCGCTTGCTCCCGAGGTGGGTAGCGGCCACCACCGAGGCCACCGAGCGGCTCGGCGCCGCGGGGGCCGGCTCCGCCGACGGGAGCGGTGGGGGAGCGGCGGGAGCGGCGGGGGAGGAGGTGGGAGGGAGGGCGCCGGCGGGGGGGCCTCCATGGCGGCGCGGCGGAGGAGGAGGGAGGGCGGCGGCCGGCGGCGGAGTTTCCGCGGGGGCGCGCGCGGGGAACGGGAGCGGTTGGTGCTCCCGCGTCGATTGAGGGTTGGAGGGGTTGGGCTCTCTCCAGCCCCTACTTCTCAGGGTTGGGAGGCTCGACCCGGACCCGGCCTGGAAATTTTTTTGAGGGTCTACGGGTTTAGGGGCTTTAGTCTACGGCGTTTCGACCCTCAAAACTGCAAAAAAGCGGTTAAATTTGAGGGTTTGAGGGTTTAGGGGTACTACTAGACATGCTCTAAGCGATTGGGGGAGGAAAAAGTGAGCGAGGATTGGGATAGGGTTTTCACCCCCGGACGCTGGTTTTGGCTCCGTGCGAGCGAAAGCAAAATGAGTGAGACGCGGACTTGCTCGTCTCCCCCTCTGATTTGTGGACCCATTGCACAGCACGCCCCACCAGTCATCGACCTACTTAGCCAAGCACCGAAGTAAACAAAAAATTACCGCATCGGATGGCTGTGGTGAAAAGTGGGATTGAATTTGTACTATTTACCCGGATCCGAAGGCGCAGAATCGCCCGGAGGGGCAGATGGGGGGCAATGAGCGGGTATGCTAGGAGCCTTTATAAGAGTAATGTTGCTACCTTCTCACGTGCACTTTGTATCTCGATGGTATGGTGGGATTGAAGCGGCCCGGACCAACCTTACTCGTCCATGCACGAGAGACCGGTTCCACGATTGACATTCAACTTGTATTGCATAAGTGGTTGGCGGGTGTCTGTTTCTCTTGCTATTGTGAGATGCAATTTTCAACGGAAGGCCTTTAAAAATGATATAAAATAAGCGACTATTATATCACCATTGTGATATTGCGTAGATTAGAACGGTTCTATCTTGTTGACCCAAGACACGTAAAAATTGCACAAACAAAGTAGAGGACGTCTAACTTGTTTTTGCAGGGTTTGTGATGTGGTATGGCCAAATATGTGATTTGTGATAATGTATGCAATGATCATGTTTGTAATCTTTCACGACTTGCATGTCGATGAGTACGGCAACCGGCAGGAGCCATATGGTTGTCTATTATTTTATGTGACCTGCGTGTCAATGAATCACCATGTAATTGCATTATTTTATCGCTAAGAGTAGCATTAGTAGTAGTTACAATAGTTGGTGGACAACCATGGTGGAGGCGCCACAATGCTGGAGGTGATGGAGATCATGCCGGTGTTTTGGAGATGGAGATCAAAGGCACAAGAAGAAAGGCCATATCATATCACAATTTTTGAATTGCATGTGATGTTAATCCTTTTATGCACCTTATTGCTTGCTTAGATATGATCGCGATGGTAGCATGATAAGGTGATCTCTCACGTTAATATCAAGATAATTAAGTGTTCTCCCCTAGTATGCGCCATTGCAAAAGTTCGTCGTTTTGAAGCATCACGTGATGATCGGGTGTGATAGATTCAACGTCCATATACAACGGATGTAAGCCAGTTTACACATGCATTAATACTACGGTAAATCTTGATGAGCCTAGCATATACAGACATGGCCTCAGGAACACGGAACCGAAAGGTTAAACACGAGTCATATAAATGATATGATCAACACTGAGTTGTTCACCATTGAAGCTACATCATCTCACGTGGTGATCGGAGGTGGTGTAGTGGATTTGGATCATGTGTCACTAAAACAACCAGAGAGATGTTAAGTTTAGTGGGAGTTTGATTGTTGGTGGAGAAGAGTTGGGTGGTGCCCCAAGCGAAGGCGAAATTGTAGCTAGTAGCAGTTTTCCCCCGATTAACGAACCGAGGTTTATCGAACCAGTAGGACTTTGAAATCAACAATGAGGTGAATGTTGAAGATCTCTGGCGCTTGACCTTCAACAGACGTGGACCTGCACACACTCAACCAAAATACTTTGTCCCCAACGGCGGAGAGGTTGTCAATCTCTCCGGTCTCGCAGAACACAAAGCGGTTAATTGTATGATGAAATGGAATAAATAAAAAAGTGACCAGAGGAGTAATGATGATGAAAAGCAAGTAAATGAGGTTGTAAACAATGTAAAAAGGTGGACCAGGGGCCATGGGTTCACTAGTGGAGTGTAGCGATCCTGCCTTTTAAGATTGGCCAAGATCCCTGTGTTATTGTGCTAGTCCCTGGATCGAATAGCTAGCACCACAGTTTAAGATGAAGTATCATACATTGCATCGAAATTTTATTACAACGTATGATCCAGAAAAATAATCATTACAAATTGCATAGCCAAAGGCTAGCATGTTACAAAGTTCAGCAGTGGAAAACATAAAATAGCATGGAGCCTCATCATCTTCATGTGCCACAGGCAGACATGTTGGTTGCAGACTCGAAACCTATAGCGTTCCTTACTCATCATCAGACGAACCTGCAACGATAAAAGCGTTGCAGCCAAAAATTGGTCAGAACCATTGGAATGGATCTGGCAAATGATACTTGTGGACTCATAAAGTCAAACTTCTAACATCTACATGCATATTTGGCTGGTGGGTCTCAAGGCTCTTGCGCAAAGCAAATTTTATCCTATACTTTCAAAATCAATTCTTTCTCTCAAAAACTTTAAGAGACATCCCTGGGCGCACCAGTGCCTCAATTCCCCCATGTTCACCCATCAAACTTTTAATTTAGAAATTGGAATGGATGAGATTTTTCCGTCGACCACCTTGCTTAGTAACTCAAATTGTCCATAACCGGGGACACGGCTAAGATCTTAGTTTTAATTACTCTCGAGAGTTTGTGACACTTTCACCACTTGACTTCATCAACCCATTCTGTCCTTGACCTTATTAAAATGAAAAGGAAAGGTGAAGATGAAGACGAGACCTTTGGGAAACAGTCCCCTGTTCCTCTGGCAGACCCATACAAGACATTCATCCGCTGCGAACTGCCGGAATCAGGTTACTAGAACTTACTTAGGGTGTGTTCGGTTCTGGAATTCCAGGGAATGGAATGGAACGGTTCCGTTCCTCGGGACGATTCTTGTGTTCGGTTTCGGGATGGAACGGAACGCACTGGTTCCACTGGAGGGAATATTCCTCCAATATGCGGAACCGACCGGTCCGACCGATTCGGCCGGACGGGGTGGAATTGCACAGTGCGTCTCTCTAATTAATCAAGTTTAGCACTAATTAATCAAGTTTAGCACTAATTAATCAAGTTTAGCACTAATTAATCGAAGATTAGGAATAATTAATCATGATTAAAAAATAATTAATCACGATTAGGAATAATTAATCAAGATTACGAATAATTAATCAAGTTTAGGAATAATTAATTGTGTTTAGGAATAATTAATCGAGTTTAGGAGTAATTCCATTCTCATCCCATTCCGTTCCAAAACCGAACGCAGGGATGGAACGGTTCCGTGACATTTTTTTGCCCGAACCGAACGCAGGGATGGAACGGTTCCGTGACCGTGGAATGGAATGGTTCCATTCCATTCCCTGCCGTTCCACAACCGAACACACCCTCAGTCAAGGCAGAGCCATAGTACCAAGTGGCTGCACTGGAAGTAAACTAGACACGGAGTGACATGAAATCTCAAGACCCTGGGTGGCGAGCACAAGTGCACATACTCAGGTTCACACCATAGAAATGGGCCTGAGCAGCCACTCAACTTTAAACCACCAATAAAGCAACTCCAAATCCACCCAGGTGATTCATTAATTTAGTAGATTTTTCTTAACTCATAAACAACAAAACAATCCATTTTTTTGCAGCAAGCCAATCTACTAAATTAAATAGGTCACTAGTCAACTAAATCATGTGGCTAACCTAACAGGTTTGCATAGCATATAACTTTAATAAAGACAGCCTATCATGCATGCTACTGAAAATAGTCTACAATGCAATATAGTAAAATAGTAGGTCATTTATGCTGGAGTATCACTTGCCTTTTGAAAGTCATCGTTGCTCACACACTCTTGCAAACGCAACAAGAGTCACACTCCGTCCAATCTATCGTAAATAAACAAAACATAACTTAAACAACAAGACAAGACAAAACAATAAACTTTACAACAACAAGGATGCTTGTCAATTTAATAATCACACCAATAACTTTAATTAGTTCTCTGGTTGATATATATCCAAGGAAAAGATTTTTAATATTATTAAATATTTAATGTTGCGATTTAAATCCTATAATAACAATTTATGAGCTTCAGTAAGTTAATTCGAATTAATAGTTTAATTAACTTTTGAAACTGATGTCTCTGGTTAGAACTTTTGATTATATAATAGAGGCAGAAGGAATTACTTTAATTCGAATTACTGATTTAAAATTATTCAACTTTTAGTGCAATTAAGAGTTCAGAAAATCAGAAGATAATATTTCAGTAAAAGTGTGTTTTCATTTCAGAAACAGATTCTACACATTCATACGAATCCAACGGTATATTATTTGTAATTTTCCGACAAATATTTAATTTACTACGGATTTTACAAGATTCAGGCAATTTCTGCAATTTTTAATTGATTTCTAAATAGAGTTGACCGGGTTGACCTTACTGACGCAAAGCTGACGCAGGTGCTGACTGGACGCTGACGAGATAGCCACGTGGTGCTGACGGGGCGATGACGAGGATGCTAGGTGGCCTTTTCTGATTGGTTCGAATAGGTCTGTTTATAGAAATAGATCCGTACGTCAAATTGAAAAACTTAAAACATCAAAGTTGTAGAGAAGGACCGGGTCTACTAACCCACCAAAGGAATTTGAATTTGAAGAAACGAGCCGCCGTAGATCTTGAGTTTACTCCATCAAATCTGAAATCTTACAACACGAAATACTTTGGTTGTGGTGGATGAAAAGTGATGGGATTCGTCGGGATGGAAAGATCTTGACGAGATCTACAATAATGGTTAAGGAGCCGAACTCAATCGACGAAGTTTAGAGGTCGGTATTAACGAAACAAGATTAGGGTGTTTAGGGTATCGGAAGAATGAAAAGGAAAAGCATGAGATGACGAGTCTGGATCTTTATATAGAGATGCAGGAGTGTAGAAAGATAGGATTTCGAGTTGGCTACACATAGAAACGAACGGAATCGAAAACGGAGTTGAAACGATAAAGATATTGAAGTTTAAACGAGGCATGGTCGAAGGAAGCAGAAAACTGCACATTTTCTGGAACAGGGATCGATCGGTCGACCGACTGGTCTGACTGTGCGGAAGGCAGCGGCCTGCTCGTGGCCTAGCTGGGCTGCTGCTGCTGGGCCGGCCCATGGCTCGCCCGGTTTTTTTTTTTTTGTTCCTTCTCTATATTCTTTTATAACTTTTGATTTAGTACTCCAAATCAAGTCAAACGAATTTGTAAAAATTTGTAAAATTCTCATTAGTCAAAGTAGACATTTAGGAACTATCTCCAAAATATTTTAAATCTTTAAAGGTTCAAATAATGTATAAATGCATATTTGACACCTTTATGTCGTTTTATAAAATAGGGTTGTATAAACTCCTTTTGACTCAAATAAAAACCAGAAAAATAGTATGAGTAATACTATTCAAAATGATAAACTCAGTACAATAGTTGAGGACAAAACATTGTATTTGAAAGAGTTTGAGAAATCCTTTAAATACAAATACCCACTTAATTATAGGCTTTGCCAAAAAGGTTTATAGGATTTTGTAGAGATCCAAATAAATATTTTATTTCCAAAGATTTAAAAGTTGAGATTGGAAGATAAAGGAACATTTAATTTAAAATAGAACTTTGGAAGATGTCCCAATAATCTTCTATAGAGGTTTTCTTTATTTTTGGAGACTTTATTTATTTATTAATAAAAGTTTTAAATTTTTGTGATTTTTAAAACATTCCAAAGTTTTGGGATGTTACACACTACCACCCTTAAAATGAATCTCGTCCCGAGATTCAGAGAGGCTAGAAAGAAAGATGGGCTTAGCATCTCCGGGTTTTAGACAACTGGGTAGGCTACCACCCTTAAAAGAAACTTTTGTAGGCAGTCTTGAACTCTTTCCTTCGGGCTAGGGTCCATCGGGTTAGTCTTTAGGTCTCACTGGAGTCAACTATATCTTACACTCATGAACTGCTCCATCTCCAATAGGTGGGTGTCTCTTTAGATAACTTCGGATACCATTCTCTTTAATATGGCTTGACATATTACATCCTCATCCATGTGATGTCTCCGGAAATATTTATTCTCTAGGCTGGCATCCTTCACTGCAACAAAGCGTCAATTCTAACAAAACTCTCATGGTAGGTCAAAACTTTCATTGCAGAATCTCTTCTTCTTCAGGATAGTTGTGGTTTATCCTCACCGAATATCTTACGTTTCGGCAACTTTTGCCTCACATAGGGTTATAATATATTATCCTCCTACGGATCAGGCTTATCAACGTCGTCTCTCTTATAGGTATGTCACTCAGATTTATCAATCCAAATAGTGAGGGGAATAACATGAGTAGTAGGAATGGTGATCAGTCCATCCTGCACCCGTATCATTTCCTCAATATGTAGATAGGTAAATCACGTAGTCTATCTCTCGGGCATCCTCACTTGTCTAACAGAAAGTTTCCAATCTGCAGGACAACCTCAACTAAACTATCGATCCTTTAAAACTATTGGGTTGCGTAAACTCCTGCACACGCTAGCTCACAAGCTATAGCTTCTTTGGTGATCCTTCTCAGTGGGGAACACGCTTTCCATGTCGTCTTAGCTTGTCCATTTCAGCGTCATGTCTTCATCCCTGATATGACGAGCAGGCTTCACAAGAATGGCTACTGCTTCGTTTAATTTTGGCATAAGATAGTCGATACTAGTTTCACTCATCGTCATTTAATATGGTTATTACTTCGACATTACACCCCTCTTACACCACAGTACTTATTCCCCCACTTACATATAACTATTGGCATTTATTACATCCTTAGAACATTTCCATTGACTCTGTTCCTTCTTCTTGGCTAAACTCCCGATGAAAACTCAGTTGGTTTCTTTGCTTCTTGATTTAAACTGATATCTGATCCGCTTCTTTTCTGGTGTGGTGAGTGTGACAGCTTTACTAGCATGATTTATCTGACCTTCATACCTGGACATCTAGTCCTTGCCTATGATTATATCAAAGCCTTGCAAGTCTAGCACAAACAACTCACTTGGAAACTTGTGTGTCTCAATTTCCAAGGTCATGTTTTGGCATACCGCGTTTGCTGGTCTCTTCCCTTCTGTAGAGCTTACTCTGATGGGTCTTCTAATCCCTTGATAGGATATCTTATTTTTACTCACAAAGTCTTTTGATATGAATGAATGTGTAGCCTCACCATCGAAAAGTACTCGTGCAGAACATGAGTTGATCAACAATTCTTCAATAACTGGGTTTGGTCTCTTGAGAACTCTCTCACTGTTTATAGAGAACACATGTCCCTTTCGGAATTGAGTTGGCTTGGTACCAATACTAATCTTCTTTTGTGGACAGTCCCAAGAATAGTGTCCCATTTTCTTGCATTTGCAACACTCCACCTGACTGAGGTCTTTCCTGTTGGATTTGGGGTGGGTGTTCTGACTACTGTTTTCTCCCATAATGTGCTCATCTCCGAGGTCATAAACCTCTTCAGCATGTTCGGGGCTATGTTGGCCATGGTTGATGTGGTGGTCATTTTCTCCATGACAGTCGTGTCCATTATCATTATGACAATGGTGGTTATTGTCTTCATGATGGTTGAACTCAAAATGAACACGTTCACCATGTGAAGTGTGCCATTCCTGCTGTGCTTCTGAGTGATGCTTTTCCAATTCATGTTTTCGCTTCTTGTTTGCAACTTGCTTCATTTTGCTTTCCAAGACTATAGCTTGGTCAACCAGTGACTGGTAGTCAGGAGTATAGGCAACTGTCAATAGAATGGATAATTTGTCATTCAGACCGTTCAGAAATCTCTCTTTCTTCTTGGTATTTGTATCAACATCATTCGGTGCATAGCGCGCCAGATTATTGAACTCATTCATGTATTCTATAACATTTCGGTCATCTTGTCGGAGCTCGTAAAATTCTTCCCTCTTTAGTTTCATCACTCCAGATGAAATATGTGCAACACGGAATCCTTCTTGGAACAAATCCCATGTCATCTCTTCAATGGGGTGTGTGATCTGGTAGTTGTCCCACCAGTCTGCTGCAGGTCCTTCTAGTAAATGTGCCGCAAATCTAACCTTCTCAGTATCTGTGCATCCGATGGTCACTAGATCCTTATTCACTGAACGAAGCCAATCATCGGCCAAAATAGGTTCTGCAGTTCTTGAGAACTTTTCTGGTAGAAGCTTTAAGAATCTGATCAACATATCCACTTGAGATGGAGGTGGTGCTGGAATGTCCTTGTTGTCTTCTTGGTTTTGGGTCATCAGCTGATTCAACTTATTCTGTGCATCTAGTAACTGTTGTTGTGTAGGTATCACCGGGTTGTTGGAATTTGGCTGAGACATCTGATTTGGCTTATCATGAATGAGTAGAGATAGAGGGATACTAAGAGAGAGTACTCCTACCCAAACAAGCAGATCAAGGCAATTCATCTTACAAACAACATCTAGCAAGCATCAAACAACAATAAAAGAACCAATAGAGATAAAAAAACAACTTCTCCTACTTAATTTTCGAAATTATAGTTTGGATAACAAACAATACAATAAAGGTTTTTCAAAATAAACACAATAGTACTGCCATACCCCAATTTGGTAAGTCAATACAATATTACGATAATGTTATTCGGGTACAATGGTGGTCTAGTCTATCTCTTCCTTCAGTGCTTCAACATTCTCTTCTATTTCTTCAAGTTCGTCGAGGTACTTCTGGTGTTGTGAAGTCGAAATTTGAAGTCTTCAATCAAGGAACTTGATGGCTTCTCATAATTGTCATGTTGATCTTCAACGCCTTTGGAAACATTTCTGAGTTATGGTCATCTATAAATAAGATAAGATAACTTAGAAAGCAATGAGGTGAGAAGGTTATAAGAAGGATATTAGGAAAGTTTTGGACATAGAAAATAAAATTTGTCCCTATGGTCTTTCCTATTCCTAATCCAAACCTAAGGTTTTCGAGCCTACAGGCAACACAGGGCTCTGATACCATCTGTAGCGATCCTGCCTTTTAAGATTGGCCAAGATCCCTGTGTTATTGTGCTAGTCCCTGGATCGAATAGCTAGCACCACAGTTTAAGATGAAGTATCATACATTGCATCGAAATTCTATTACAACGTATGATCCAGAAAAATAATCATTACAAATTGCATAGCCAAAAGCTAGCATGTTACAAAGTTCAGCAGCGGAAAACATAAAATAGCATGGAGCCTCATCATCTTCATGTGCCACAGGCAGACATGTTGGTTGCAGACTCGAAACCTATAGCGTTCCTTACTCATCGTCAGACGAACCTGCAACGATAAAAGCGTTGCAGCCAAAAATTGGTCAGAACCATTGGAATGGATCTGGCAAATGATACTTGTGGACTCATAAAGGCAAACTTCTAACATCTACATGCATATTTGGCTGGTGGGTCTCAAGGCTCTTGCGTAAAGCAAATTTTATCCTATACTTTCAAAATCAATTCTTTCTCTCAAAAACTTTAAGAGACATCCCTGGGCGCACCAGTGCCTCAATTCCCCCATGTTCACCCATCAAACTTTTAATTTAGAAATTGGAATGGATGAGATTTTTTCGTCGACCACCTTGCTTAGTTACTCAAATTGTCCATAACCGGGGACACGGCTAAGATCTTAGTTTTAATTACTCTCGAGAGTTTGTGACACTTTCACCACTTGACTTCATCAACCCATTCCGTCCTTGACCTTCTTAAAATGAAAAGGAAAGGTGAAGATGAAGACGAGACCTTTGGGAAACAGTCCCCTGTTCCTCTGGCAGACCCATACAAGACATTCATCCGCTGCGAACTGCCGGAATCAGGTTCCTAGAACTTACTTAGTCAAGGCAGAGCCATAGTACCAAGTGGCTGCACTGGAAGTAAACTAGACACGGAGTGACATGAAATCTCAAGACCCTGGGTGGCGAGCACAAGTGCACATACTCAGGTTCACACCATAGAAATGGGCCTGAGCAGCCACTCAACTTTAAACCACCAATAGAGCAACTCCAAATCCACCCAGGTGATTCATTAATTTAGTAGATTTTTCTTAACTCATAAACAACAAAACAATCCATTTTTTTGCAGCAAGCCAATCTACTAAATTAAATAGGTCACTAGTCAACTAAATCATGTGGCTAACCTAACAGGTTTGCATAGCATATAACTTTAATAAAGACAGCCTATCATGCATGCTACTGAAAATAGTCTACAATGCAATATAGTAAAATAGTAGGTCATTTATGCTGGAGTATCACTTGCCTTTTGAAAGTCATCGTTGCTCACACACTCTTGCAAACGCAACAAGAGTCACACTCCGTCCAATCTATCGTAAATAAATAAAACATAACTTAAACAACAAGACAAGACAAAACAATAAACTTTACAACAACAAGGATGCTTGTCAATTTAATAATCACACCAATAACTTTAATTAGTTCTCTGGTTGATATATATCCAAGGAAAAGATTTTTAATATTATTAAATATTTAATGTTGCGATTTAAATCCTATAATAACAATTTATGAGCTTCAGCAAGTTAATTCGAATTAATAGTTTAATTAACTTTTGAAACTGATGTCTCTGGTTAGAACTTTTGATTATATAACAGAGGCAAAAGGAATTACTTTAATTCGAATTACTGATTTAAAATTATTCAACTTTTAGTGTAATTAAGAGTTCAGAAAATCAGAAGATAATATTTCAGTAAAAGTGTGTTTTCATTTCAGAAACAGATTCTACACATTCATACGAATCCAACGGTATATTATTTGTAATTTTCCGACAAATATTTAATTTACTACGGATTTTACAAGATTTAGACAATTTCTGCAATTTTTAATTGATTTCTAAATAGAGTTGACCGGGTTGACCTTACTGACGCAAAGCTGACGCAGGTGCTGACTGGACGCTGACGAGATAGCCATGTGGTGCTGACGGGGCGATGACGAGGATGCTAGGTGGCCTTTTATGATTGGTTCGAATAGGTCTGTTTATAGAAATAGATCCGTATGTAAAATCGAAAAACTTAAAACATGAAAGTTGTAGAGAAGGACCGGGTCTACTAACCCACCAAAGGAATTTGAATTTGAAGAAACGAGCCACCGTAGATCTTGAGTTTACTCCATCAGATCTGAAACCTTGCAACACGAAATACTTCGGTTGTGGTTGAGGAAAAGTGATGGGATTCGTCGGGATGGAAAGATTTCAACGAGATCTACAATAATGGTTAAGGAGCCGAACTCAATCGATGAAGTTTAGAGGTCGGTATTAACGAAACAAGATTAGGGTGTTTAGGGTATCGGAAAAATGAAAAGGAAAAGCATGAGATGACGAGTCAGGATCTTTATATAGAGATGCAGGAGTGTAGAAAGATAGGATTTCGAGTTGCTACACATAGAAACGAACGGAATCGAAAACGGAGTTGAAATGATAAAGATATTGAAGTTTAAACGAGGCATGGTCGAAGGAAGCAGAAAACTGCACGTTTTCTGGAACAGGGATCGATACGGAAATGCTAGAGCTACCGAACGAACCTACGGAAATCCTCCTACGCGCTGACGTGCATCCTCCCTATTTGCCCTCCCCCTGATTTCTCATGGGTGGGTCCGGCCGCCCACCAATCAAAATCTGACACCTCTGCCCGTAAATTCCTACCCCGTAAGATCTGTCCGTGGATCTGCCCACCGACTGGTCTGACTGTGCGGAGGCAGTGGCCTGCTCGTGGCCTAGCTGGGCTGCTGCTGCTGGGCCGGCCCATGGCTCGCCCGGTTTTTTTTTTCTTCTCTATATTCTTTTATAACTTTTGATTAAGTACTCCAAATCAAGTCAAACGAATTTGAAAAAATTTGTAAAATTCTCATTAGTCAAAGTAGACATTTAGGAACTATCTCCAAAATATTTTAAATCTTTAAAGGTTCAAATAATGTATAAATGCATATTTGACACCTTTATGTCGTTTTATAAAATAGGGTTGTATAAACTCCTTTTGACTCAAATAAGAACCAGAAAAATAGTATGAGTAATACTATTCAAAATGATAAACTCAGTACAATAGTTGAGGACAAAACATTGTATTTGAAAGAGTTTGAGAAATCCTTTAAATACAAATACCCACTTAATTATAGGCTTTGCCAAAAAAGGTTTATAGGATTTTGTAGAGATCCAAATAAATATTTTATTTCAAATATGGAAGGATCCCGGAGCAAATTATGAGGCAAAGTGCTTGGAAAGTGGATGCATTTTGGATGCATCAGCCCTAGAGGCAATAATAAAATGGTTTATTATCATATTCATGTTTATGATAATTGTTTATTCTCCATGCTATAATTGTATTAAATGGAAACATAATACATTTGTGAAATATAAACACCAGGAGTCCCTAGTGAGCCTCTACAGGACTAGTTCGTTAATCAAGGGATAGTTAGAGTTTCCTAACCATAGGACTTGTTATAGTCACTTGATAACGAAATCACATCATTGGGAGAATGATATGATGGACATGACCCAAACAATAAAGAGTTGCAATTAATCGTGTCACTGAGTTTATTGTCAACACTTCAGTATATGCCAAGTAGAGTTTCCTTAGACCATGAGATTATATCACTCCCGTCTACCGGAGGAATACTTTGTGGGCATCAAACGTCACTTCGTAACTGGGTGATTATAAAGGTGGCTTTCAGGTATCTCTGGCGGTGGGTTGTTGGGTGATATGTATCAAGAGTGGGATTTGTCCCTCCATGTGACGGAAAAGATATCTCCAGGCCTTCTCGGTAATATAGCATCTGGAAAGTTTGCAAACATGTGATTAGGAGTAATCACGGAGATCCTGTATTATGGACGAGTAAAGAGAACTTGCCGGTAACGAGATTAAACTAGACACGGGGATGTCGACGATTAAATCTCGGGCAAGTAAAATATCGTGAGACAAAGGGAATCGTATATGAGATTAATTGAATCTCTAGCATCGTGGTTCAATCGAGAAAGAGTTTCATTGAGTGTATAGGAATTAATATGGACATCCCGGTCCCGCTATTAATTATTGATATGATCATGTCTATGCATTCTCGAACCCGTAGGGTCACACACTTAACGCTCCGATGAAGTTAGGTTTAGCGATGAATTAAATGATGGAATGAATGAAGGTTGATTCGGAGTCCCGGATGAGATCATGTACATCACAAGGAGTTCCGGAGGAGTCCGGAGAATAAGATTCATATAAGGAAAGTGGTTTTCGGAGGTATCAGAAAAGTTCCGGAATATTTTAGTAGGGTACCGGAAGGTTTTGGAATATTCTAGAAGAGTCTAGAAGGGGACCCACGTGGACCAATGGGGTGGTGCAGCAACCCTAATGGGTTAGCCGCACCAGCCCTAGGCCCACATGGGCTAAGTCGGTTGGGACAAAAGGGGGAATTCCCACTCCTAGTTGGACTAGGAGTCCGGCCCCTTTCCTTTAGGAAAGGCCCAAGCCGAGTCCCAAAGGGACTCAACTTGGGGGCCAAGCAAGGGGGCCGGCCGGCCCCAACCCTAACCATGGCTGCCGCCTATATAAAGGGGTGAGGGGAGGGGTGCGGCACACCACAAGGTGCCACCCCAAGTTTCCCTAGCCGCACCCCCACCTAAGCCCTAACCCTAGCCGTGCGCCACCCCTCCCGGAGGGCTGCCGCCATCACCACCACCTCCACCTCAACCGCACCACCCCTATGCCCTAGGGCTGCTGCGCCTCCTCCTCTCCATCTCCCTCTCACACGGCTTAGGCGAAGCCCTGTCAGACGGAGTACGACACCATCATCACCGGCACCACCGTCGTGTTGCTGAGATCATCAAGGCCACGTCTACCTCGCTTGCGGGATCAAGGAGTCGACGTCTTCATCGAGCTGTACGTGTGGATACCGCGGAGGTGCTGCCCGTTGCGGCACTTCGACGGATTGGATCTCGAGGATAATACATCTCCTCGCTACTAGACGAGTCTATGTGGGTGTGACCTTGCCACTTCTCCATGACTAGATCTAGCATGTTCTTATTTTAACTTCATGTCATAGAACTTAAAGCTATACTCTGATTTATCTTAATTACTGAGGTGCTAAGATTTAGTTCACATCTTGGTGGAGTATAAGAGAGATTAATAAACAAAAGATCTCTATGTTAGGACGTGATGCCCATATAATTAGTAACTTGTCATGAAACCTTTATGTTGTAATCTCTTATGTCAATTCTAGTGTTTCATTATCTACCACTTTATTAAAGAGAGAGTGCATTTGTGAAACCATGAACCCCGGTCCATTTTTAATCATAAGAAACACCTTTACAACAACTTTTATCCATTTTCCATTTTCTGCCATTTAAAAATCCGAAAATACAAAAACACTTTTACATCTTGCATTCACAATACAAAACCCAAAAATATCATCCATTATTGTTTCCACCATCCTTGCATATTTATTTATCATCATTGCATATTTATTTATTGCTTTGCATTCATTATCTTTTCATATCATTCTCACACATTGTGCTTTACAACCACTTGGTGAGGTTGAGGGCACAAAACAATTTAATTTGTTTTGTAAGTTTTCAAGAGAAGGATAAGAAGATAAATCTTTCACTACTGATTCCCCGAGAGTTAGATATTAAACCCTTGAGTCACCCCTCATGGGGAAAACTGTCTTTACTATACTATACATTCTGCACTTGGAGTCTCAACCTAACCATATTCTTTTGACGTAGGTAACTACGTCAAAGACCATCAGCGACCGATCGAGAGCACTACTGTCATAATCATGCTTTGCGACAAAATTAATCAATGAATAAAGCATATGAGTGATACTACAATTCTAAGCACAATAAACCGTCAAGGCATAACAGACTTTATTTTTAGTCTGTTATGTATGTATGAACATGTGCCAAGTCAATCCAAATAAATCTTTTGGAGGAGGATCTCACTTCACCATACTATGTTATAAACAATGCAAAATATGCTCATATCTACGTGACAAATTATTCACTCTTAACAAGTTGAGGCTAAGCATAAGAATCCATAAAAAGCTAAGCAATATCATCTACGCAGCATTCTATTATAGCAAACTAAAACATGAGCGTGAGGATAAACATATGTACAAAAATGAAAACAAACAGAGTTCATACCAAATTTCCTCATCATATCCGTACTGCCAAATATCATAATTACTGCATAGACACTCGCACATCCGAAAGATATAGAAATAATAAAAGTGTACGAGTGTCGTCACAAACACGGGTTGAACTCTGAAACAACTATACAAAATAAAGAAGAAGAGAAAATATTTTTGTGTTTTTCAAATAGTGAAAAGGGAAAAATGCAAAGCTTAAAGAGAAATCTTTTTGTTGTTTTCAATTTTGGAAGGAAGCAACTTTAAACAAAAAAGAGAATGACCAAACAAGAAACAAAAGAAAATATTTTGGGGTTTTCAAATAGTAAACAAAAAGAGCAACAAAAGCAACTGAACAAAATGAAAAGAACAAAAAGAAAGCAAAAAGAAAACTAATGAATATATAGAGGAATAACAAACACACCGACATATAATAATTGAGTGAACGAAATAAAAAGATATTGTTGAGAAATACGTACTCCCCCAAGCTTATGCTTTCGGTCTAAGTGGGATCCATCTACCACGGCGGAGGCACGCCCCAGTTGGTGCCCGTCTGTGGCTGCCACTGCAAGTCCTGTGGCTCCTCCTCTGGCTCCTCCTCAGGGGCTAGTGATGCGAGATACTCGTCCAGTACCTCCTCAGGAAACGAGTATCCGTCCCTAGCAGCAGAGTTAAACAAAACAGGAGCAGGCAATCTCACAAAGCGAGGGTTATCTAAATCAAAACCAAATAACAATCTATACTGCAAGTTCTCCAAAATGGAATCATAAGTGACAAAATGATGAGCTTTCATTGCAGCAAGATCAAGCCTAGTAAAGTCCAACTCTAAATCATCCTCTCTAGGAGGAAGCATGGCAGTAGTGAGCATGGTTGAGGCAATAATACCTCCATGAATAATTCCTTTAATTTTATTAGTGCTAGGACGACGAGCAATAAGAGCACCAATATTATAGGAATCATCATGATTAATTGCAGCGGCAAGAATAGCAAGATCAGGACTAGACATGTTACTCGTGTTATCCCGGGGAAGGATACAACGAGCAATGACATAGTCCAAATACCTCATAGCTAGAAACTGAATGCTCCCAAATTGTGCATGCGTAGAATCCCTCCAATCATCATGACAGATTCCGGCATAGAGCTCCTTGAGGTACTGGGGCTGCTTGTTTATCTTGCTTGTGAGCCCCATGTTCCTCACACCAATAGTACTGCAACACTCAGACAAAGGCATGCTCCAAGGTCGTTCATATAACATGAACTCTACACTTGGGTGATACTGATCATCAATGAAATTAAAACTTTCCACAAAGATATTAGTGAGTTTAAGATATTGGGGCCTCTCCACTAATACAATATCCGTAAAACTTGCATTAGTAACAAGTTTAGTGAATTCATCGCGTATACCTGCAGCTTATTGATGACGGGATTGATGAGAGTGTTCTTCTCCCTCAACAACGCCAACAAGTACTCTTGATACCCTGAAAGGAAGATAATATATTAGGGATAGGTTGAGCCTCCAAGTGCAGAGTATGTAGAAGTGGTAGTTTTTCCCCAAGAAGGTGACTCGAGGGTTTAATATCGAACTCTCGGGGAATCAGTAGTGTGGGTTTTATCTTCTTGTCCTTCTCTAGATTTTCTGCAAACAAAATAGATTGCTTTGTGCCCTCAACCTAACCAAGTGGTTGTCAAGCACAAGGTGTGAGAATGATATTAAGATGATAATGTATGCAAAACAGTAAATAAAAATGCAACGATGGTGAATAAGTATGCAAGGATGATAGTAATGATGATGGATGGTATTTTGGGGGTTTTTATATGTGAATGCAAGAAGTAAAAGTGTTTTTGTATTTTCTGATTTTAAAATGGCTGAATGTAAAAGATGCTTAAAAGTGGTTGGAAAGTTGTTTCTTATGATTAAAAATGGACCGGGGTTCATGGTTTCACACATGCACTCTCTCTTTAATATAGTGTGGCAAATGAGTGGACATAAATTTAACATATGAGATTGCAAACAAGGTTAATGACATGTTACTAATTATATGGGCATCACATCCTAACATAGAGACCTTTTGATTATTAGTCTCACTTATACTCCACCAAGATGTCAACTAAATCGTGCACCTTAGTAATTAAGATAACATCAGAGTATAGCTTTAAGATTAATGACATGAAGTGAAAATAAACACATGATGGATCTAGTCTTCGGTAGAGGCATGTCACTCCTCCTACCCTACAACATGGTATTTTGGTTTATCCCTAGTGAGGTAACAAAGTAAGGTAAACACCCAATGGATCATGATATTAAGTTGTCAGCTTATCACTTCACCACCCCCGTTACTCCAACTAATGCACACGTTCCCCCACACATGCTCTCATAAACATGCTTGATCATAACAAGGATACAAGAACGGGGTACATAATATGCAACTACTTTCATAACTGAAATATAACATTGCAATCTCAACATATATTAACTCATATAAAGATCCACCACAATGGTAATACAACGGTGACCGTAATCATGTTCAGCAGCTCATACGGTGCTAATTAGTGAAGCTCAATAGAGAGAGAGATACATATGCTACTGCCACAAACCCATAATCTAGAGGTGGACTACTCCCTCTTCATCATGGAGATGGTGGAGATGTCGATGGAGGAGAAGGAGACCTCTCCGGCAGGGCTCCGCCGGAGTTTTCCCCCTCCAATCTGCAGCCTCCTGGTCTCTTTTTCTTGTTTCTCTTCTGTGGCGGCCCTCCTTTCGAAGAACGTCGGGGAACCCTTTATATAGGCGTTTTTAGGTCACGAGGATGCTTCTGGGCGAAGGATCTACGCAAACGGGGCCACGAGGGCTGAATTAGGTGGGCCCATGCGGCCTGGTACTGTAGCCGTGTGGGGCCCCCTATTTTGGCCCTCCGGCCTCCTTTCGCTTGCTTCTTTCGCTCCAATGTCTTCCTCCTTCCAAAATAATGACCCCCGTAAATTTATAGCTCATTATGATGTCGTTAAGGTCCTGAAACAAATAAAGAAAGAAATAGGGTTTTCTGCCTGCGCAGGATTAATTCCATAAAAAGGGGAAATCATTATTAATTACCAAAAATCATTAAATAACAGTAATATACCCCTTATATGATGCAAATATGAATGGAATATAAGTATTATAGTGCAAAGTTCATGTATGCATTTTAGATGCATCAACATCCCCAAGCTTAACTCATGCTCGTCCTCGAGTATGAAAGTGATAAAACTAACATGAACTTTGCAATATAATCACAACATAGATATAAAAGATGATTGCTACTGCTACATAAAGTCAAATGATTCATTATTTCAAAGAAGTAGCAATATGCAAACAGTTTATAAAGTGATATCAAGTATTCAATGCAAGGATGTTCAATGATAGTTCACAAGGTGTAACATAAAAGATAGTAATATGGACATTCTTACTTTCGCATACTTGAGGTCCATAGAGTGTAGATGAAAATCTGAATATAAAAGGTGGACACTTTGGAAAAGATATATAAATAAGTAGAGGTCAAACATGCATAAGTTTCATCTATCCTCCAAACTATTCTACTTAAGTTATTGATTGCAATGGTAATACTTGGTGTAAAGCTCTCATTCCCCTATCATAGCATCTTGAATGATTAAAGTTTACATGTGAAAGCAAATATGAGTAGTGGCCTTGATAAAGTAAAGGTTATATGTCTCATGCCCCTTGAATACAAGTACCTACACCATGATTACTCAACTTGGGAAACAAAGCAAGTTTAAGTTATCTATCATTGTAAGTAATAATGGTATCATCAAGAGTCTCAACTGGGATACCTCTTGTCCCATGATATGGATCAAGCCCACATCAAAACAACAAGACAAACAAACATAATGAACAACCTCAACACCCTCTTTATTTACCACTTGATATAGCTTTTTATTGTAGGGTGTATCACAGAGAGTTCAAAATAGCATGTAAGTAAATTTCCACCATGAATGATGCATGGCATAGATTAGCGGCCTAGGTTTCTCTCTAACCATTTATACAAACTCATTTAAGCTTAACTCTATTTCCACATTATTTCGTCATGATAGGCATCCACAAACAAAAGTACATGATATCAACTAAACAAATGATGGAACATGTTGAAAGCTTTGCATGTGACAGCACATATGGGCTAACTCCCAACCTTAAACATTTATCAAGCCACTATCTTCATAATATCAATCACAATGGCTGATCTTTATTGAATGCAATAAAAGTAAAGTGTGCATCACGTTCGCGAGAGCTTTTTAACCAACTTTTCCCATTACAATAAATAACATCATCATTTTCATTTAGAGGTATAGATAACACATATAACATGATAAACATACTTGGAATAGCATAAAACTAATAGGTAGATATGGTGGACTCACTGGAAAAACTTGGGTTGAAGGTGTTGGAAACAAGTTTTTACTTGTTGGAATTTTTGGGCTAGCAAAAGGGAGAAAGATGACCATCTAGATGCATGCATGAGTGTCCATAGAACTAACTAATTCATGTCAAACAAGGTGAAACAACATACAGCATCAAAACATGAAAGATAGCTCATGATAAAGCATTTGCAAATTATTACTCATAAAGAGGCTCATGAATCATGCAACTATATGTGTCATTAAAAATCAACTTAGACATCCCTTTTCCCAATACAATAAAAGCATGCAAGATATTTCAACCCATATTTCCAGTATCTTTCTCATATATAAATGATAGTGTGGTGGTCTCACAAAATAAAAATCAAAGAAAAAACAAACAAAAAGACGCTCCAAGTTTATGCGATAAAGTGCATTGATAGAAAAACAAAATTTAGACGTGTGCAAACCGAGAGTGTGTAGGTTCAGTGGGGATGTTCACATCCCCAAGTTTATGGTTTTCACCATCCTCGGATAACTCATGGTGCATCTCCTCCAATCCCTGTGAAAAAAACTTCAAAACACAATTTCTCTCATCTCTTTTCTGTGGGGTGATATTAGTAGAGATAAACAAACAAGTTTCTTGCTGCGTATAATCCATGGACTAAAATTCATATGAATGATCAGAGAATGTATAATGTTGTATACCTACTCATAAACTTAATTGGATCAACTCAATAGTTCAAACTATGCATAAAACAATATGGGACAGAACCTGTCCAGAAAAACAGCAGCAGCAAAACGTATTTTTCTGTCCTACTTAAACTTGTCGAACAATTCTGAAAAAATTCAGGCGTACAGAGGATGAAAATTTGAAGTTACAGTAAAAATCTCAGCTCATTTGGATTTACAGAATAAGAACTAAAAACAAAACCGTGCACATACTCTGTGCAGGAATAAAATCTCTGACATAGAAATAGCAACTTTTTTAAACCAAAATGGGTAAACTTGGCACTTTATTAAAAATTCCAGAAAATAAAATAAGAAAACAATCTCTTGTTACAGCAAGAGGACACAAAGAAAATCCAAATAAAAACAACCGGGTTGCCTCCCGTAAAGCGCTTTCTTTATAGCCATATAGCTAGCCTTACTTACTTGTTGTTTTACCGAAGATGAAGCTCATGAGGGAGCTTAAAAGTGTTGCCCTTCATCCTTGGGAAGTGTTCCACGCATTTCTTATGTGGAAACTAAAACTTCACATTCCCTTTTTGAATCAATAATAGCCCCTGTGGTACGAAGAAAAGGTCTTCCAAGAATAATAGGACTAGAGGTTTTATTCTCCATATCCATGATTAGAAAATCCACAGGTACAAAAGTCATATGTAACTCTACCATAACATCACTTACTTTTCCTAAAGCATGTTTAATGGTATTATCAGCAAGTGCTAGTCCAATAGAGCATTTTTCAAGATTCTTTAATTCAAGTGCTTCATATAATTGTTTAGATAAAACAGAGACACTAGATCCTAGATCAAGTATGGCATGGCGTGTCTCTTTTCCAATAGTTACTAGCACCTTGGGGATCCACACATCCCCAAGCTTAGGTGGTATCATAGCTTCTTGATTGTATCTAGCAATTTTTTCTTTCAAGACATGATTTGCAATATAGGAACCAAAACCAGATTTGTTAACATCAATAGAAGGATCACTTGTAAATTTTTGTAAGATAGTGTCGGCACAATGGAAACCAGGGTACCACGGGCCGGCCTGCCAGGGCCCACAAGATTTCTTTGGATGATTTTCGCTAAGGACCAGGCTCTCCAAGCCTGGCGAGCTTCACGAGGATTTGTCCCTCGCGAAGGGTTTTTCTCTCCTCGCCAAGGATTCTCTCCCTTGGCGAGGGATCGCAACTCGACAAGGCGCCTCCGACGCCGCCCGCAATTCTGCTAAGGACCAAGCTGAAGAGCTCGGCGAGGTTTTTCGCCTCGCGAAGCTCCTTCCTCGTGAAGCAATCTCTGCCCCCGCGGCAGAGCGCACATGGGCTCTGCGCCATGTGCAGAGTGACGCGCGTGCCTACGCGCGATGACGACGACGCCGCAGTTGCCGTTTCCATGTATAAAGCAGTCAACAAAGCAGAGCCAAGCAAAGCGGACAACGAGTATTGCCTCTTTGGTGATAAGGGAACCGTCTGCAGCTACGCTCCAAGGACGACGTCACCGTGGGTCACCTCCCACCTCGGCAAGCGCCAGCCCACCGTCCAGCTGGTCGGTGCCCCTTTTCATCTTTGGTGACGCCGTTCCCCTGCCGTGGACCGCGTCCACGAGCTTTACCTTTATGGTGGACTTCACCTTTATCGTGCACCGCGCCTCCTCCTTCGTCGCCATGTGGTAACCCTTCCCGCCCAAATGTTTGGGCAGAAGAGGTCCAGGACGCCTATAAAAGGAGGAGGGGTGCGCCCAAGCAAAGGGTTCGGTTTTTGGAGTCTAGGAGCTCACCCAAGAACCCTAGATCTGAAGACTAGCAAGTAGCCATTGTTAGCCACCTCGAGCTCGACAAGCTCTCCTTGTACTGTGAACTCTCCAAGCAGTGCAATACACCACAGCAGGACGTAGGGGTTTTACCTCCACAAGAGGGCCCTGAACCTGGGTAAGACCGAGCGTTCCATCTCTGTAGTGCTGTCCCACAGCGAGTCCGACGAGCACCGTCGCCGGAGCACGTTGAGGGTTGTTTGATTCCGTGTTCAGCCCCTTACTCGATCCTTCTCGAGACACCCCCAGTTCCTGGGACAGTTCTCCGACATCTGGCGCGCCAGGTAGGGGGCTGAGGCGCGTCTTCATCCTCGACACAGCCATGGCCGGCTCTCGTGCCGAACGTCTCGCTCGCCGGACGGCTAGCGCCGCCACCGCTCCCGCAGGCCGCCCGCGCGGCCGCCCGCGTGGGAGCTCTGCTCCGGAGCGCCGTGTCGACCCCGAGCCCCGCGTCGAGCACCCGGACGACGACGACATCGACCACGCTGAGGACGACCTCGGCGAAGAGGAGGCCTCCTCCCTGCACCCGTCGCGGGACCGTGCTGCTTCCTCGCTGGGCCGCCCTGCGCCCAGCCCGGCGACTGCGCTTCTCATGGCGCAGGAGCTGCTGCAGTACCGCCCCACGCCGGCGGCTCAGGAGGCCTGGCTCAACCGCGTTGCCAAGCTCATTGGCGCCGCTCGCGCCGCCGCACCCGCACCGTCTCGTCCCTGGTTCCTTCTGCGCTCGTGGGGGACGTGGCGCACGGCGCACCTCCCGCGCCTCCTCATCAGCCCGCGCCCGCTCCAGCTCCACCGGTTCCACCGCAACCTGCTCCAGCGGGGGCTCCTCCTCGCGACGGTCGCGCTGCATCGCACGCGTCGTCGCCGCACGACTGCCAAATCGTGCAGCGAGCCCTTGAGGATGCACGCGTGAGCATCGAGCGCGGGCAGGAACACCGCAACCGCGTCGTCCAGGACGTCGCCACCGCCGGGCGTCACCTCCGCGCCACCCTCGCCAACGGCACGGTCACCTACGGCACGACGGCCGCGTTGACTCGCAGCCTCCGTCGCGTCGTCTGGCCGGTCAAGTTCAGGCCGGACCTCCCTCCGCGCTACGACGGCAAGAACAACCNCGCCACACGACTGCCAAAGTGCAGCGAGCCCCTGAGGACGCACGCCGTGAGCATCGAGCGCGGGCAGGAACGCCGCAACCGGCCGTCCAGGACGTCGCCACCGCCGGGCGCCACCTCCGCGCCACCCTCACGCAACGGCATGGTCACCTACGGCACGACGGCCGCGTTCACTCGCAGCCTCCGTCGCGTCGTCTGGCCGGTCAAGTTCAGGCCGGACTCCCTCCGCGCTACGACGGCAAAAACAACCCCCTGGAGTTCCTGCAGCTCTACTCTCTGGCCATCCAGGCCGCCGGGGGCGACGACAAGGTCATGGGCAAACTGGTTCCCATGGCCCTCAAGGACTCCGCGTCCTCATGGCTCACCAACCTCCCCGCCGAGTCCATCAACACCTGGGAGGAGCTCTGCGGTGCTTCGTCGCCAACTTCAAGGGCACGTACGAGCGCGGCCTCACCTACAACGACCTCCGCGCCGTGCGTCAGAAGCCCGGCGAGACCCTCCGCAAGTACATCCAGCGCTTCAGCCAAGTGCGCAACAAGATCCCCAACGCCACCGACGCACAGGTCATCTCGGCCTTCCAGGCTGGGGTCACAGACGTGCGGATGCTCGAGAAGCTCGGCATCCACGACAACATCACCACCGTCGTCAAGCTTTTCGACTTGGCGGACAAGTGCGCCAAGGCTGAAGAGGGCCGCTTGTTCGTCAAGAACGAGCCAGGGGACCCCACCGAGGGTCCAAGAAGAAGAAATCCTCCGAGAAGCGCAAGACTACTGCGGTCCTCGCGGCAGAGCCCGACGCCAAGCAGCCTCGCCAAGCTGCCACTCCAGCCGCAGGACCTGAGAAGAAGGATGATCGTCCCTTCTGCATCTACCACAACAGGCATTCTCATGCCACCGAGGACTGCTACGACCTCAAGAGGCTTCGCGAGGCTCGCGAGGCGAACGGAGGCCGCGGCGGCCGCGGGGGGCGACGCTGGAACAACAACTACAACGACAACTACCAGCAGAACCCCCAGGCCAACGCTGCCCATCCCGCGAACGACAACCTGCCTGCCGAGACTGACGAGGGCTACCAGGTGCCTCGTGGGGCCGCTTGCATCCTCGGCGGGGCTCAGGCCCCTCGCTCCAACCGCCACTTCAAGCAACTCGCTCGCGAGGTCGCAGCAGCCCTTCCTGGAGTCGAGGCCTCCAGGCCCCTCAAGTGGTCCCAGTGCCCCATCACCTTCGACTCCGGCGACCACCCCAAGTCCACTTCGACCGTTGGCACCATCCCGCTGGTCTGCACCCCCACCATCAACAACATCGCCGTCTCTAAGACGCTCATTGATGGGGGTGCCGGCCTCAACGTCATCTCCGTCGAGACATTCGAGAAGCTGCAGGTGCCCTACGAGCGGCTCATGCCTACCAGGCCCTTCTCGGGAGTGACAGAGGGTCTTACCACCCCTTTGGGGCAGGTGAGGCTCGCCGTCACTTTCGGCACCCAGGCCAACTACCGCACCGAGCTGATCGACTTCGACGTCGCGCACATCGGCCTGCCCTACAACGCCATACTCGGCTACCCCGCCCTCGCCAAGTTCATGGCGGTGACCCACCACGCCTACAACCTCGTCAAGCTCCCTGGCTCGGGTGGCACCATTGTCATCCGCGGCGTGGTCTCGGACGCCCTGTACGCTGCGCAAGCGGCCTACAAGGCTGCCGCGGTGGCGTCACCCGCTGACGAGGACGAGGAACCCCTCCCGAGGCCCCCCGCGAAGAAGAAGCAGCTTTTCTCTCAGGAGAAGGCCGCGACAAAGCAAGTGCTCTCTGAGGCAAAGCGGCTCGGGGGCTAGCGTCACCATCGGCGCCAACCTGCCTCCCAAATAGGAAAGCGCGCTCGTCGCCTTCCTCAGGGCAAACTCTGACATGTTCGCCTGGACACCGTCAGATATGTCCGGAGTACCGAGGGAGGTGATCGAGCACCACTTAGCCGTGTGTCCAAACGCACGCCCCGTCAAGCAAAAAGCGCGGCGCCAAGCGCCAGAGAAGCAAGACTTCATCGTCAAGGAAGTAGACAAGCTGAAGAAGGCCAGCATCATCAAGGAAGTGGTCCACCCCACTTGGCTCGCCAATGGTGTGGTCGTCCCCAAGCACACCGGAGGAAGCCGCCTCTGCATCGACTTCACCGATCTCAACAAGGCCTGCCCCAAGGACCCCTATCCCCTCCCGAGGATCGACCAGATCGTGGACTCCACCGCCGGCTGCGCACTCCTCTGTTTTCTGGATGCCTTCTCTGGTTATCACCAGATCAAGATGGCAAAGGAGGACGAGGAGAAGACAGCATTTCTCACCCCTTGTGGTGTGTTCTGCTACGTCTGCATGCCCTTCGGTCTGAAGAACGCCGGCGCCACTTTCCAGCGCCTCATGAGGATCGCCTTGGGAGCTCAAATGGGGAGGAATGCAGAGGCCTACGTCGATGACATCGTCGTCAAGACCCGCGAGAAGGACACGTTCATCCAGGACCTCGAGGAGACCTTTGCCAACCTGCGCAAGGTCAACATCAAGCTGAACCCCGCCAAGTGCGTCTTCGGGGTCCCTTCAGGCAAGCTCCTCGGGTTCCTGGTATCTCACCGCGGCATTGAGGCCAACCCCGACAAAATCAAGGCCATAGAGCAGATGCAGCCTCCTCGTCGCCTCAAGGACATGCAGCGCTTAGCGGGATGTATGGCCAGCCTCGGCCGTTTCATCTCCAAGTTCGGCGAGAGGGCGCTGCCATTTTTCAAGATCATGAAGAGGTCCGGTCCTTTCAAGTGGACCCCTGAAGCGGCAAAGGCCTTTGAGGACCTGAAGAAATATCTGGCGAGCCCACCCATCATGGTTGCCCCACGCCCTCGCGAGCCTCTGAAGCTGTACCTTGCAGCCACTCCTCAGACGGCAAGCGCGGTCTTGGTGGCTGAAAGAGAAGAGCCAGTCCTCGACAAGCAGAACTCCGCCTCGCCAAGCCCAGAACCCCCCGACAAGGAAGCAGCCTCGTCAAGCCTCCAGCCCCAAGAAAACCTCGCCAAGGACTCCACCGAGCCTGGAGAGGAGCCAGCCGCTGCCTCACCAACGACTACCCTCGTCGAGCATCCCGTGTACTTCGTCAGCACAGTGCTGCGGGACGCTCGCGAGCGCTACCCCATGCAGCAAAAGCTCCTTTTCTCGCTCCTCATCGCCTCCAGGAAGCTGCGCCACTACTTCCAGGGTCACCCCATCAAGGTGGTCACCTCATATCCCCTGGAGCAGGTCCTGCGCAACCCGAACGCGACAGATCGCGTCGCAGGCTGGGGCATTGAGCTACAACCTTTCGAGCTGGAGTTTGACACCACCAGGGTCATCAAGGGCAGAGTGCTGGCTGATTTCATGGCCGAATGGACGGACACGCGCAAAGAAGAAGAGCTTCCAGAGGAGGAAGCTACAGCCTCAGGAGGGACGACACCAAGCCACTGGACCATGCACTTCGACGGCGCCTTCGCGGCCAGGAGTGCAGGGGCTGGTGCCGTCCTCACCTCACCGACAGGCGACAAGCTCTACTACGCCGTCCAACTGTGCTTCAAGGACAATGACAAGGTCTCCAACAACATCGCTGAGTATGAAGGCCTCCTCGCCGGGCTCAGAGCCGCCATCGCCCTCGGCATCAAGTACATCCTCATCAAGGGCGACTCCCAGCTCCTCGTCAACTTCTCCAACAAAAGCTACACGCCAAAGGACACCTACATGGTGGCCTACCTTGAAGAGGTACGCAAGCTGGAGAAGCACTTCAGGGGAATGGAGCTCAAGCACATCCCGCGGGCAGAAAACCAAGAGGCAGATGAAATTGCTCGGCGAGCAGCAAGAAGAGAAGCCCAGAAGCCTGGAGTATTCGAGGAGAGGCTCACCAAGGCCTCGGTCAAGCAACCTGTGGTCAACATCAGCATCGACGAGGAGCTCCCACCTGCCCCACCGAGCGGAGCACCAAACTGTGGGTTGCCCTCGGGCGATCGTTTACTGCTGACCCTGGTACGACAAGACACTGGCTGGATCGACGAGATCAAGAACTACCTGCAGAACCGAGCCCTCCCCGAAGACGACGCAGAGGCCGAGAGAATTGCTCGCCAGGCCAAGTCCTACTGCCTCCACGACGGAGACCTGTACCGCAAGCGACCCAATGGGGTTGCGCTGCGGTGCGTCCCTGCCGAGGAAGGCCGCCAGCTCATCAACGACATCCACAGCGGCGAGTGCGGCCACCACTCTTCCTCGCGCACCATTGCAGGCAAGGTCTTCCGGAGTGGCTTCTACTGGCCCTCAGTGCTTCAAGATGCCGCTGAAATCGTCCAGTCCTGCGACGCATGCCAATTCCACGCCAAGCAAATCCACCAGCCCGCGCAAGGACTCCAGACGATCCCGCTCTCCTGGCCGTTCGCGGTCTGGGGGCTGGACTTGCTGGGACCCTTCCCGCGAGCGCTCGGGGGCTACCGCTACCTCTACGTCGCCATCGACAAATTCACCAAGTGGCCTGAGGTGGAACCCGTACGCACCATTCCGGCGAAATCGGCGGTAAAATTCATAAGGAGCCTGGTCTGCCGCTTCGGCGTGCCCAACCGCATCATCACCGACAACGGCTCACAATTCATCAGTGGCGCCTTCAAGTCCTACTGCGGCAGCATCGGTGCCCAAATCTGCTACGCCTCGGTGGCGCATCCACGAAGCAACGGGCAGGCCGAACGAGCCAACGCCGAGGTGCTCAAGGGCCTCAAGACGAGAAGCTTCAACCGCCTCAAGGCCAGCGGCAAGCATTGGATCGATGAGCTCCCCTCGGTGCTCTGGTCCATCCGCACCACGCCAACGAAGCCAACTGGTGAGACGCCGTTCTCCCTCGTCTATGGCGCTGAAGCCGTCCTCCCCAGCGAGATCACTCATGGCTCTCCGCGAGTCCTGGCCTTCAAGGAGGCTGAGGTGGACGAACTCCGCAACGACGACCTGCTGCTGCTTGAAGGGCTCCGCCGAAATGCGGCCCTGAGAGCGGCAAGGTACCAGCAAGACCTCCGTCGCTACCACAGCCGCCACATCCGCCCGCGCACTCTCGAAGCAGGAGACCTTGTCCTGAGGAGAATCCTCTCCAGGGCAGGCCTCCACAAGCTCTCACCAATGTGGGAAGGCCCCTACAGAGTCGTGCACATCGCCAGGCCTGGCTCTGCGCGGCTCGAGACAGAGGACGGCATTCCTATCGCCAACCCCTGGAACATCCAGCACCTGCGCAAGTTCTACCCCTGATCGCCCTCGGCGAGCAACTTTTTGCATCAAGGGAGAGCCACACGCCATCATCCTCCACGAGGAAAAAACTTCGGGCTCCCCTCTCTACTATACGTTGCCGCGGGCCGTTCGAGAAGACTCCCAAGCCACCAAGCCTCGGCACGGTAACCTCTTCAGGCACCATGCCTTGGCGAGGTGGATCCCCATGCCGGTCATGGTGGAACGCAGGCTAAAAGCCACCCCCGCCTAGGGGCCCCCTGAGCTCTCTCTACATGCGTCTGCCTCGGGCACGCCCCCTCGAGAGTCTCAGCCACAGCATGTGGACCCCATGCCCAGAGCATGGCGGATTTTTTGTGTTTCTGGCCACGCCAGTGTAATGAACCTCTATTTCAGGTCATTCTGAACCTTTGCGCATCGCGCCAGCATATTTTGTTACTTCGGCAAGCTCTAGCGTTGTTTGCTTTTCTCTCTCGCTCGTATGATCCCTCATGCGTATCTCGCGAGCGGGGGCTAGCATGGTGCCATGCCACGGGAGCATCCCGGCAGCACCTAAAACCCAAGGGATCCGAGCTCTGAACTTGCGGGTCAGCTCTCATGCATGTCAACTCCCAAGGAGCTCTGAACTCATGGGTCAGCTCCCGCGCACGTCAACTCACCAAGGATCACCAAAACCTTGGTGCCTGTTCTCCTCGCAAGACACACATGAAGGAACCTACGAGCACAAGTTATCTAGCTATGTACTGCTTGTGGGTATGCCTATCTCTCCAAGTGCAGGAAAGCAGGCTCTCCAAGCCTCAGGCAACGTCAAGGCAAAAACATCTCGCCAGGGAACCAACACCCTCTCCAAGGCAGAATGCCTCGCTAAGCTAAGTACAAAGACTTGGTTGAATTTCCTCTTGCTGGTTTTTGCCCCTCGAGTCTCTTTTCTCTCTCCTACGCCTCATGGGCTGCTTGCACGTCAAAGGGGGCCCCAAGCATCGCGCTTCGAGGAGCTCTTACTTCTTGAGGCCTCACACACCCCCCGGCCTTGTGGAGCCCTGACTCTCACATACCGAAGCGGCGGTGGTGTAGCGCCAAGAGAGGGTCCTAAGACGTAGAGCGAAAAAGACATGAAGGGGAAAGACAAAAGCCACCCGAGGACATTCACAAGCGCACTTCAATATAACTTAAGCAAGTTCTTACAAAGTTTACAAACCAAAATACTAAGGTAATGTGCCCCATGCACGGCCAGCTACAGGAAGGAGTTCAGGCCGTCGCGCCTCCTGAGGTGCCCGCTCCGTCCACGGCAGCTTCCGCCTCCAGGGCGCCTTCCTCGCCGTCGCCTTCGTCTTCATCGACCAAGACTTGGTCGTACTTCCTGGCGAGCACCTCAGCGGCCTCCCCCGCCTTGCTGCGGATCTCGACCGGCTCCATCACGGCCTCGAGGTTGAACGAGGGCCAGAGCTTCAGGAGGTTGCTGAAGACGCGGCTGGTGGCAAGGACGAGGAGATCGCGGCTCTCCGCCACGACGCGCTCGTCGAAGCGCTTCGCGACCTTTTCAAGCTCCCCGAGGAATTGCCCGAAGAAGTGCGTGTATGCAGCCTCGTCGTCGATCCCTCCGGAGGGAAAGTGGGGGACCTCAATCCTCATGTCGTCCCCGATGGCGTTCGCGCGGCGAACCAGCTCGTGGAGCATGAGCTGGCGCTGGCGCGTCATGGCCCGGCTGTGCTGCGCGGAGTCTTGCGCTTGCTCCGCGCGGTCCGCGGCCGGCCCCACCTGCTGCTGGAGGTCGCTCAGGTCCGCCTTCAGGGCGGCGATCTCCTTCTCCGCGCGAGTCAGCGCCTCCTGGGCGCGCTGGAGGCGAGAGGTCAACTCCCTCTCCGACTTCTCGAGCCCTTCGATCTGATGCAGGAACTCGTTGCGTTTCTTTGTGAAGCGCTCTTCCTGCATCTTGGCTTTGGCGTCATAGTCGTTGGCGAGGCTCTCGCGGATGCGCTCAACCCTGGCGTCGGCCTCCTCCTGGGTCCTTTTCTGCTTCAGCGCAAGGTCGGCGTTGGCCTTGTCGTGGCGCTCCTTGCGGGTGGCCTCGCTCCTGGCCACCGAGTTCTCGCGCTCTTGCAGTTGCCCCTCGCGGGTGGCCTGGGCCTCCTCGAGCAGTTGGACCTGCTCCTCGCGCTGGTGCAGCTCCTTCTCCTGGAGGGCGAGCTCTTCCTCGCGCCGCTTCAGCTCTGCCTCGCGAGGCGCCAGCTGCCCCTCGCGGGCATCCAGCTGCTCGCGCAGCTCCTTCAGGCTGGCCTTAGCTGCCTCGGATTCGGCGGCAAGCTTCTGTTCGGCGGCCGCCAGCTCCTGGTGCTTGGTGGTGGTCTCCTCCTCAAGCGCTTCCCGGGCGGCGTCCAGCTGATCCGTGACCTCCGCCGCCTCCCGCTGGACACTGTCGCGGGTCTCTTTGGCGAAGCGGATCGCTTCCTCGCGCGCCGCCTTTGCCGCCGCGTCCTGCCGGCGGCACATCTCCACCCGCTCGTGGAGAAGGGCCCAGGCGTCAGCGAGCCTCGCCCGCTCTTTCTCCCTGGCGAGATCTTCTTCGGCGAACTGCGCCGCCAGCTCGTCGAGCGTCTTCCGCGCCTGGCGGAGGACAACATCGCGGCGAGCCGCGCGGGGGCGCGGCTCACCCAGCGCCAGGACCCCTGCATCGTCGTCGGGCGCAGAGGCCTCGACGCTCGTCGAGGCGCCCGGGGCACCTTGCCCCGAGCTTGTAGCGGCCCCCGTCGCGGCTTGGGGGCTCGTGGGGGCGTCCTCCTCACCGCCCGCGTCGAGAGCCCTCAGGGGGCAGGGCGTCCTCTCGCCCCCGGCTCCGCCGCTCGGGGGCTCCAGGGGCGCCTCCACCTCCTGCTCTTCAGGGGCGCTCCCCGCCCCTTCCGTGGTGGCTGCGTCTGCCGCGGCCTCGGGCGCATCCGCCCTCCTTGTGGGAGCCTCCTCCGCCTCTGGAGGCGGCTCCATGACGATCTCTTCGTCCACGGCTTCCTCTTGCTCGCGGTGCTCGGCCGCAGGAGGAGTAGCTGCCCGAGTTGGCGGGGGCGTCGCCAGCTCAATCACCTCCTCCTCGCGGTGCTCAACCGCGGGGGGAGAAGCAGCCCTAGCTGGGGGCGTCGTCGCCCCCTCGACCACCACCACCTCCGCGCGGTGCTCACCCGCGGGAGGAACTGTCCCTTGTTGCGACTCGACAGCCGCTTGCTGCGGCTCGTCAGTCGCCTGCCTCGGCTCGTCAGCCGATTGTCGCGGTTCATCAGCCGCTTGCCGCGGCTCGGCGGCTGCCCGCTGCGGCTCAACGGCCACAGGCGCCTCCTCGGCGGCGCGGGCGATCTCCCCAAGCTTGCGGAGACGCCGCCTCTTTGGCGCCGCGGGTACGCTGAAGAAACACAAACAAGGCGAAGACCCTTCAGGGGGGAATTCTCAAAGCAAAATGCTGAAGGAAAAAGAAAGGACAAGACTTACTCGTCGGCCGCTCGCCACACCCTCTTCTTCCCCTTGGGCGGCTGGAGGGTGCTTGCTCCGGCCGTTTCGGGAGGCGCCGTTGCCTCCTCGGGAGGAGCATCCCTCGAGGCAGTCCCGGCGTCCATGTCGTGAAGGGCCTTGGTGCGGGGCTCGTGGCGCCCTCTCCTGCTGCTGCCCTCCTCCTCTGTGGGGCGCTGAGAGCGAACCACGCGGAAGGCGTCCTCATCGCCGCTGGAGGAGATCTCCTGGAGGTCCACGCCAGGCGGCGCGTTCCTTGAGCCTGCGTCGCCCCCCGAGGGATCGGCACCTCTCGAAGCCTCGTCCTCGCCAGAGGAGTCGGCGCCTCGGGAAGCCTCATCCTCGCCAGACTCTTCGTCCTCGTCCGGCTCCAGCGCGTCGCCCCCTGCTCCTGCTCTGCGGCCCACGGGTTGCGGCGGGTCCCGACAAGCCTTGCGGGCCTGATGCCCCATTCATCAAAGAGGGGTAGGAGCCTACGGGCCTCACGAACGCTCTCATCCACATAGACGAACAGCGGCAAGGCGTCGTCGTTGCTTGGAGGCGAAACGGACGTCGTGGCGAACAGGGCCTTCATGATCTGCTTCAGCTCGTCTGGGGTGAGGTCGTCGGCGCTGAGGCGCATCCTATCATCTGGGCCTGAGTAGGTCCACATCGGCTCCGAATGCCATTGAAGAGGAGCAATGCGGCGTGCAACAAAATCCATCGCCACCATCCGGCCGGTGAGCCCAGCCTCTCGGAGCACCTGAATACGCTCGTATACCGCCACAAGCTTAGGGCCCTCGAAGTCACCGCTCGCCCAACGCGCCCACTTCCTCGGCGGCGCCACGGGTACCTCCAGGTTGCGGTTCGACGACTTGGTGCCGACGAAGAGCCACTTCTCGCGGAACTTCTCCACCTTCTTCGTCACCTCGGTGATGGCATTCTCACCCTGCCACGCGATGGGAATGTATTCTTCACTTCTGGCGGCGGCGATACGGAAGGAGACGCATCCAAGCCGCTCGTTCGACTTGGTGCTCCGGAGGGAGTAGAAGCTGCGGAAGAGGGCCACCGAAGGGTGGACACCGACGTACGCCTCGCAGAGGTAGGCGAAGATGGCGAGAATGAGCACAGAGTTGGGGTGGAGGTGAAGAAGTTGGATCCGGTACGCCTCGAGGATCCCCAGGAGGAAACTGGAGAAGGGAGGAACGAGGCCGGCGAAGAGCGTGTGAAAGAAGATGGGATAGTACCCCGCGCCGACCTTGCTGCTGCCGGGCGCTATGCTGGTGGCACCGAGCTCGTGGGTGTTGGCGGCCACCAGATGCTGCACCTTGGAAATCGCCGCCGCGTTGACGCGCGACGGCGGCAGCGCCGCCGCAGACGTGGCACCCCGCGCCGCCGCCGCAGACGTGCCCGCCTGCACCGTGGCCTTGCCTTTCGGGTCGGTGGCTGCTCTCTTGGGCGCCATTGGTCGCCGGAGAAGAAGATGAGGACTCTGGGGTTGGAGCGCTCTGGAGAGTTTGGAGGCGTGGGGAGAAGTTTGCGGAGGAGTTATGGGAGAAGTGATGGGCGCCGACCGCGCGCCCAGGCTTTATTGACCGGCTCCCGAGTCGTGGCGGGCCCCGCCACGTCGCCCGTTGGAGCCGAGGAGGTCGTGGCCGCGGGTGCAACCGCAGCGCTCCACGTGTCGCGGCCCTGTCAGGCATCTTTGGCCCCTCGGCGTGCCCGTCGCGGGCCCGGGGGCTACTGTCGGCACAGTGGAAACCAGGGTACCACGGGCCGGCCTGCCAGGGCCCACAAGATTCTTTGGATGATTTTCGCTAAGGACCAGGCTCTCCAAGCCTGGCGAGCTTCGCGAGGATTTTCCCCTCGCGAAGGGTTTTTCTCCTCGCCAAGGATTCTCTCCCTTGGCGAGGGATCGTAACTCGACAAGGTGTCTCCGACGCCACCCGCAATTCCGCTAAGGACCCAGCCGGAGGGCTCGGCGAGGCTTTTCGCCTCGCGAAGCTCCTTCCTCGCGAAGCCATCTCTGCCCCCGCGGCAGAGCGCACATGGGCTCTGCGCCATGTGCAGAGTGACGCGCGTGCCTACGCGCGATGACGACGACGCCGCAGTTGCTGTTTCCATGTATAAAGCAGTCAACAAAGCGGAGCCAAGCAAAGCGGACAACGAGTATTGCCTCTTTGGTGATAAGGGAACCGTCTGCAGCTACGCTCCAAGGACGACGTCACCGTGGGTCACCTCCCACCTCGGCAAGCGCCAGCCCGCCGTCCAGCTGGTCGGTGACCTTTTTCAGCTTTGGTGACGCCGTTCCCCTGCCGTGGACCGCGTCCACGGGCTTTACCTTTATGGTGGACTTCACCTTTATCGTGCACCGCGCCTCCTCCATCGTCGCCATGTGGTAACCCTTCCCGCCCAAATGTTTGGGCGGAAGAGGTCCAGGACGCCTATAAAAGGAGGGGGAGCACGCTCAAGCAAGGGGTTCGGTCTTCGGTTGTTGGATCTTCGGTGGTTCGGTTCCAAGATTCCTGAGCCAAAACCCTAGATCTGAAGACTAGCTAGTAGCCATTGTTAGCCACCTCGAGCTCGACAAGCTCTCCTTGTACTGTGAACTCTCCAAGCAGTGCAATACACCAAAGCAGGACGTAGGGGTTTTACCTCCTCAAGAGGGCCCTGAACCTGGGTAAGACCGAGCGTTCCATCTCTGCAGTGCTGTCCCGCAGCGAGTCCGACGAGCACCGTCGCCGGAGCACGTTGAGGGTTGTTTGATTCCGTGTTCAGCCCCTTACTCGATCCTTCTCGAGACATCCCCAGTTCCTGGGACAGTTCTCCGACACGTTCTTCCTAGTATCCTTCGATCTCCAAGTTTAGGGCAGATTTTCCAAATCTGTTTGGTAGGATTGCTCCTTGGTATGTGACTCCTCCACCCATCCAATTACTTTTTGTTCTTATACTTTATGTATGAAGTATTTTGCTGCACTAGGTGTCACCTAATATGCTTGAGAAATCCATGGATTTAAGTTTTCTAGTTGATATTGATGCATGATATTGATGTGGAGACTAGTTATGAATGGCTCAATGTTGTTTTAGAGTGTTACATCTTAATTTTTGTTGTATATTATTTTTGGACAACAAGGTTTCATCATGAACAAGAGTAAGGGATTGCTTGGGATGACATCGAGACCAAGGAGAAGATTATCTAGAGTCTCCGAGAATTATGATGACAACCATCTTTGGGAGGATGGTGCGGCATATGCAGGGGAGAGGCTTCGGATTCATGCAACCAAATGGCAAGACCCCGTTGTTCTTGATCATTGGGGGATAAAGGATGACTTCAACGCCTTCGCCGCTGCAGCAGGCTTACTCGAGTTTTCCCGTCATCCACGGGAGACATACGAGGAAATCTCGCGAGAATTCCTTTCTACATTCCGGTTTGAGGGCCCCGACAACTACAAACACAGTAAGAAGAGTAAGACACCGCCTCCGACCTTTGTCATAAAATTTACTATGAGAGGGCAACGCCTTGTTATGTCATTAGATGAGTTCTGCAAAGCTATTCGCATAGAGAACACGAGTAGTTGGGATGAAACCCGTGCTGATTCTAATCAAGAACTTGTTGCTTTCTGGCGTAGTATTTCTATGAATGTTCCTGAGAGACTTAATAGGGGTAAATTCACTCACATACAGCACCCCGGTTTGAGATACTTTGCTTTGTTCCTTGCAAGAGGATTTCTTGCTAGAGATAACACTTCTGCTTGCACTGGACCCATGGTTTATTTACTTAAATGTGCAAAAGAGGGAACACCATGTGAGTATAACTTGGGAGTAATTCTTGCTAGGACTTTACACTTGGCTGTGATAAGGAATAATACTGATTACACTCCTATTTATGCTGGTGCCATTGCTACTTTAGTATATGAGCACATTAAGGAAGAGAGGGGTTTTGGTGATGACATGGGTAGCCTAGTTAGAGAGTCTAAATTACTAGATTTCACTTTACTTTCTCGCATGGAAATGAGTGAGAGGCGTGGGGATCGTTATATGTATAGCTATAAGAGTTCTAATGGACAAAGTGTGTCCATTAGGCTCCCTCGTGCCGACCTTTTTGACAGGCTGAGAAATGGACCGTGGAGGAGGTGCGACCTCAAGAGGAGCCCCAAAACCCAGGGATGCAAGGCTACCATTATGGGTACTTCCCTGGAGATGGAAATGGTGGGTACAGTTACCCTCCGGCATACTAGCTTGATCCCAAGCCTAGGGGAGTATTTCTTTCCCTCTCCATTCGATGTTTTATATCACCTTTATTTTGTTATGTTTTAGTTTCTTGTTCTTTAAATCACAAAAAAACACAAAAAGATTTCATTTGTTTCTTTTGCTTATTTACTTCTGGTTATTTACTTTATGCATCTCAAAATCAAAAAGAACAAAAATATTTTCGTTTTCTTGAAACCAACGCAAAAACAGAGGTGCAGGAATTGCTGAAATCTGCTCACTGTTTTATTTTTCATCTTTTTTCTGTAACTCCGATTGAGCTGAAATTTTAACCACTACTGCAACTTTTCATAACCTACACGGCTGTAAAATATGAGATTTTTATGAGGTGTTTAGGTAGGGAAAACACGGCTCTGTATGCAGTAACATTTTTTATGGCAGATTTGGGTTTTTATTGCGCAGTTCAAGTTTGGAGAGGAGAACAACGATGATGAGTTGATGTGCATGAAATGGATGAAAGGTATGACACCTTTGCCATGCTTATGTAGACTTTTTAATAACAGCAAGTGTGCACATCATAGTTTCTTTAACATCTAGGGAAGTGGTAGCAAATGTTTATCTTCTCCATGTTCTAGTATGTTATATGATGATGCAAGTGAGATATTATTTAGTGACAACACTTGGCTGTAGATTGAGTAACTTTGGCTTTAAACAAAGTTCTACGCATTCCATTGTGCTTACTAAACTTGCCAACCATAGAAAAAGTAAAAGAGTTTTTCAAATGTTAAAACATGAAGTCATATGCTTGACAAGCTTAGCGGATGGGAGTTAGCTTATATGTGCGACAGATAGAAAGCTTTCAACATTGAACTAAATTATATTTAGTTGATATCATGTACTTTTGTTTATGGATGCCTATCATGGTGCCAAATAAATGCGGAAACTTAGTAAGTTCGAGGAGTGGGTATAAATGGCTAGAGAGACGCCTGGGCTGCTAATCTAAGCCATGCATCATTCATGGTGGAAATTTACTTACATGCTATAGTGAACCTTCAGTGATGCACCTCACAATAAAAAGCTATACCAATAGTCAATAAAAAAGGGGTGTTGAGATTGTTCATTTTGTTTGTTTGTCTTGTCATTTTGACATGGGCTGGTTCCATGTCTTGGGACAAGAGGTACCCCAGTTAACGCTCTTGATGACGCTATTATTACTTGCAATGACTTAAAAACTCAAACTTGCTTTGTGGCCCGAGTTGAGTAACACCGTGGTGTAGGTACTCGTATTCACGGGGCATGAGGCTCTCAACCATTAGTTAGTCAAGCATATGAGCCATAATAGGGAACACCAAATGGTTTGATAAAACTAAGGGCAAGGTTGTAAGCACAATGAGTTCACTAGTTAATAAAAGAAAGAATCAAAAGATCTCAAAAATCTTGACATGATTCAATCAAAAGCAATGCAAGAACCTTTGTTTATTTTTACAGTTGGGCAAAACTCATCCAAGTGTTGACACTTCATGTTATTTCTCTTGCAGCAAATATAAACGCTTTAACACTGATTAGATGCACCTTTGCTAGCATTTGTTATGGAAGTTATGTTGTGAATACTTGTTGGTATTAAACGGTGTTACATATGCAATGCAAAGTTCTTGTCAAAGTCTTTTTATCGGTTCTGCACTATGTTTGAGTTGTTCGAGGACAAACAACGAGCTAAGCTTGGGGGAGTTGATGCACCTAAAATGCATCTACTTTTTCAAGCACTATGCTTCATAATTTGCTCCGAAATCTTCCCATATTTGAATAAAACTGCTGAATCTGACGCTGTTTTTAGCAAAGTCTCTTTTCTGGTTGTTTTTGCAGGAAATTAAATCAGAGAAAAATACCACGTCAATTTTTATGAAAAAGAAGGGCATCGATCAAAAGATGGGCATGAGGAAGCGTCCGAGGGCCAAAAGAGTGGGCCCCACGCAGCCAGATTCCTTGGCCACATGGGCCCACCCATCTGGGGCCTCGGGCACCGCCTCTCCTTCGGCTTTCGCGTACCCCCTCATATATACGAAAAAGTGGCTGACTTAGGAGGAGAGGTCGATTCGCGAAACAGAGCGCCGCCGCCACCATGATCTTCATTTTGGAGTCAGATTGATTCAAGATTTCTCCCCCGGAGGAGGGATTCGGAGGCCGTCTTCACCGCCTTCATCTCCATCGACCATGAGCTCCGTCACCATAACCATGTGTGAGTAGTCCGCTATAGGCACATGAGGTGGATGGGGATTGGATGAGATTGATCATGTAATGATACCCGTTGTCCGAGATCTTAGGGTTTTATCTTGAGGATATTTTTGTATTGTGTTGATGCACTTATGCTATGTTTAATGCTTGCTACTAGGGCCCGAGTGTCATGATTTTCAGTATTGAACTTATTTTGCCCCATCATATAATTGAGTTTGGTATTTATCTGCAAAGTGTATCACCTGCTATTATGTTGAACCTGCGAACCCTAAATGTGACATATAGGGGAAACAAGGGGGAGATGTTTTAGTTTGAGGATTCTATGTGTTCATGAAGTGTTAATGCGTTGTTCCGGGCTATTCGAAAGGGTAGACCTTAATTACCTGTAGTTCCAAGTTGGCCCCGGTGAAATGGGCAGGTAGGACAATAGATGTTGTGCAAATTCTCTTGGTTAGTGCGCACAACTAATTATGGAACACATACCTACATATATCAGAGTTAGAGATAAGTCCCATTGCTATATGAATCTTATTATATGATCAATCTTATTCATGCAACACCCCGCTGTCACCTCATGCCTACGTTTTAAATCTCTGAGTTACACTTTCACTTTTCCGGTGAAAACTGGGAAACCATTGTTCACTACTGTTGTTTTATTTGCTTGAATCATCCTGATGCCATCACTATTACTGTTGCAAGTTTATTGATATACATGTGTGGTTGAGAGTGACGCCTCAATTGCTAAAGTCTTATTGGTATTCTTGTGTTCCCATCGAGTCGAACTATAAATTTGGGTAATACTTCCCAACGAAGATTTCAGCGATCCCCTATACTTGTGGGTATCAGGGACGCATATGAAAACCGTTTTCGGTGAACTTAGCCTTGTCATGACAAGCACGACAAGCACCAAGGCCACACCACGATAAGAGACAAATAAGAACAAATAAAGATGATTGCATGGATGCAAAGGTTTGTGCTCTCTACGACGATACGATCAAGATATTCGGTCGAGAGCCCCTCTTGATAGTACGGCTATCTATCATATAACCCAGTCTCTCAACTAACATCATGAGACCGGCAAAATATAAACCCTATCAAGATCATACCTTTGCCTTGCGCATTAATCCACTTGAGGTCGATGAATACGATCTTCATCTCCTCAAGATGCACCACCTTTCTCAATTGTGCTTCGGTGAAGATTCACATGTTGCTCCCCCGAAGCACAATCGAGGAAGGTGGTTCGTCTTGAGGAGATGAAGATCATATTTATCGACCTCAAGTGGATTATTGCGCAAGGCAAAGGTATGATCTTGATAGGGTTTCTATTTTACTGGTCTCATGATGTTTAGTGAGAGACCGGATTATAGGATACATAACCGTACTATCAAGAGGGACTCTCGACCGAATATCGTGATCGTATCGTCGTAGAGAGCACAAACCTTTGCATCCATGCTATCATCTATATTGGTTCTTATTTGTCTCTTATTGTGGTGTGGTCTTGGTGCTTGTCGTGCTTGTCATGACAAGGCTAAGTTCACCGAAAACGGTTTTCATATGCGTCCCCTATTGTGTTTTCGGTATTGGAGATTTTGCCGGTTCATCCGCATGGAAGATTTCTCTCTTCCATTTATTTGCAAAATTTCCATTGCTTGTTTGCCTTTTCCAAGGGTAGCATTTGTCGTCCTCTTTCTAACAAAATTGGTTTTACTTCATTCGGACTTCAATTGCAAAAGATTCGGCATTTCCAGTTTTTAAAATAGAGGTTTAAACTTTCCCCATTTGTTTTTATAATATTTTATTGTACTATGATGTTTCTATGCATAATCTTGTTGTGCTCGTTACGACGTTTCCAACGAGTCCAAGATTATCGAAAACGGAGTTCGTGGGTGAAAGTTATTGCATTTCCAATTTGCAAATGGGAGCCTTTACCTTTCCCCATTTATTTTATTATATTTTGTTGGACTATGATGTTTCTCTGCATATTCTTGTAGTGCTCGTTGTGACGATTCCAACGAGTCCAAGATTATCGAAAACGGAGTTCGGGGGTGAAAGTTATCGCGTTTTCGGTTTCGGGTTTTTATTAAACAGAAATTTTAGAAAAGAGAAAAAGAAAAAAAAACAGTCCGGCCGGCCTGGCCGGGCCCGAAGCCGGCCTCAGGCCGGGGGCTTCGGGTGGCCTCCCGGCCCACGCGCTGCTGGCCGACCGGCCCAGGCCGGGATGAGGCCGGCCGGCTCGGGAGGCTGCCCGGCACACCGCACGCTCGACCGGCCCAGGCCAGGAAATGAGGCCGGCTCCTCTGCGGGCCTTTGCTCCTTCACGCTGCGGGTTGATTCCCGGCCGGCCAGGCCGGGGCACAGGCCGGCCCAGGCCGGGGTGTCGGGCTGCCCCATTTTTTCCCTTTTCTCTTCTCCAACGGCCACATTTTGTGGCCCCCTAAAAAAGGGGCCTTCTTCCCCAATGTTTTTAGAGCTCATTTTCTCTCTCCCCACCATTGTTGCAATCTTTGAGAGCTCGATTCCTCCACTTCCCTCCAATGAATCTTGCCCAAATTTAGGGAAACAAGAGAGGAGATCTAAATCCACTACTCCACCAAACAAAATCTCCTCTAAGTGAGGGGAACTCGTTGGATCTAGATTTTGGAGTTCTTGGTGTTTCTCCTTTGTTCTTCCTCCTAAATCCCTCCATAGCATTAGTTGCTTTGGTTGGATTTTGAGGAGAAGGATTTGACCACTTGGTGTGCTCTTGCCTTTTTGCATTAGGTGCATCGGGTTGTGCTCCCCACGGTGATTCGTGGGATTGAAGGTTGGGAGCTTGTTACTCTTGGGACATTGGACCCTAGACGGTGTTGTGGTGATTCTTGGGAGCCTCAAATTTGGTTGTGGATGCGTGCCCCAATCTTAGTGGTGTAAAGGCTCCGGATTCCGCCTTGAAGGATTCCGATAGTGGAAGGTGAACCAAACCTTTGGGTGCGGTTCATCGGAGAATAGGGTGAGGCCTTTGTGGCATCTTGAGTAGGCCTTTTGTGATGAGCTCACACCCCTCCAACGAGACATACTCCCTTAACAAGGAGGAACTCGGGAATACATCCTCGTCTCCGCATGCCTCGGTTATCTCTATACCCGAGCTTTTACCTATGCAATTTACTTTGTGATAGCCATCGTGCTTGAAGTTTATATCTTGCTATCACCTTGTTGCTTGCCTTGCTTAGCATAGGTTGTTGGTGCACATAGGTAAACCTAGTAATTTAGGTTGTTGGCTTGTTAATTTAAACACATAGTTTTATTCCGCAATTATCAAGCCCCTAAATAGAAAAAGTGTTAATCGCCTATTCACCCCCCCTCTAGGCGACATCTCGGACATAGTTTGTTCTTTCAATTGGTATCAGAGCCTCGTCTCTCTTGTTTGGCTTACCGCCTAGAGAGTAAAGATGTCGTTTAGAGGATTAGTGCACGATCACATGTTTATATTCAATGGCACAAATTTTAATGTTTGGAAAACACATATGCTTAGTCACTTAAGGGTCTTGGACCCCAATATTGAGCGTATCTTAGATGTAGGGTTTTCTCCTCCAAAGGATTATGAAAGTACGACTTTAGAGGATGAGAAAAACTTATATATAGATGCTCTAGCTTCTAATGAGTTTTGCAAATTTGTGAGTGTTGTAGTTTTCGAGTCAATCTTGCCTCTACGGAATGCTCATGAGCTTTGGACCAAGCTTCAAGATAAATATGGAGTGTCCAACGCTATTGAGGAGGATTGCTCTCCCTCCACCTCCGGCCATGACGAGCTCTCGTCTTTGTCTACTTCACCAAAATGTGGTAAGCCACAAACCAATGTGATGGTGAGTAGTGATAGGTTTTGCAACATTGATAGTGAGCTCATTGTTGATGATCATGTATCTCTATCTTGTTGCAATGACTCTTCTTTGGACCTAAACACACATAGGACTATAAATGATTTACATGCTAGTGTTGATAGTCCTTGCGTATCATCTAAAAATTGCTTGGATAAATCTCTTTATGATATGCTTGCTTTATCTTGTTGCCGTGATAAAAAATGATTGTGTTCTCTCTAACTCTTGCATGATTAATAATGTAGAGGAAACCCAATTTGCTATGCAACAAGATGTGAACTTTAGTAGTTCAAAAATTAATTGTTCCTCTTCATCCACCTCTCATTGCCTTATGGCTAAATCTTCTTCTAGCAATGGTAATGATAATGATAATAATGATGAAAAAGATGATGAGGAAAATAATGATGCTCTCCTTCATGATAAAGGTTTAATGATTCTTAAGTCTCTTTCAAAGAATAAAATTGCTTGTGATAACCTCTATGAAATCATGAGCGCCCTTGTTGAGCGCGGGGAAACTATCGAGGCTTTGGAAGCAAGCCTTGAAGAAAATGGTAAGATTGAAAGAGATGATGCTATGGAGAAGGCATCGTTAGAAGATGCTCTTGAGGAAGAGAAAGAGAATCGTGCTTCTCTTGAGGAGAAATTATAATCTATTGAGGAGTCTCATAATGAAATAATTGCTAAAATCATTAAAGAACGTGACCATGCTCATGCTAAATATAAAGTAATGAAAAAGGAAAATGCTAGATTAAATGAAGAGCTTGCTAAATTGTCTTCCTCTATTCCTAATGTCAATGATGCTTGTTCTACTAACTCTATTTCTTGTGAAGCATCTATGTCAAAGGTGAATGTTGAGCTAAGGGCTCAACTTGAGTCGCTAACTAGCAAGTATAGGAAGTTGGAAGAAAGTCATAAAAAGCTATCTAGCTCTAATGATGATCTTCTAGCATCCTATGCTAGTCTAAAGTTAGCTCATGAGGCCATCACTACAAAGGTAACATCTAGTGAGTCTCATGTGGATAATAGCACAACCGTAACTAAAAATGCTATATTGCCATGTGCTAGTCCTAGTAGTTCATCCACTAAAAATGTTGGCACATCATGTGACGAATTACTTGCTTTGCCTTGTTGCTCTAACAATGATGCATCTACCTCCTCTAGTTTTTGTGTTATCACTAACCATGTAGAGAAAAGATGAGAGCTCAAGGCCCAAGCCACTTCTATGAAGAAAGGCTTGGAAAAGCGTCATGAAGGGAAGCGTGCACTTGACAACATGTTGAGTGTGCAACAATCCCCCAATGACAAGAGTGGACTTGGATTCAACTCCAACAACAAGAACAAGTCCAAGGTTGAGAAGAAGAAGAAGGGCCAAGTTCAAGTCAAGAATCTGGCTAACATCATTTGCTTCAAGTGCAAGCTAGAAGGGCACCATGTTCGGGATTGCCCAATGAAGAAGAAGCTTCTTAGTGAGAAGCAACTAGGGAAGCGGCCTCTTGTTCAATCTCGTGCTCAACCACGAGTTGAACAAAGGCCACCTCCTAAGAAGACTCAAGTCAATGCTCCTCAAGTTGAGGAGCCTAAGAAGAAGAAGAAGAAGAGTCGATGTTGCTACCTTTGCCGTGGCAAAGGTCATTTTGCTTCTTCATGCACTAACGGTACCTCTTCCTCTCCTATCATAATTGATGATGTATATTCTCTTAGGAAGGATAGAGTTGGCAATGTGTTTGCCAAATTTATGGGAGCTCAAAGTGGTGTCAAGAAATGCACCATTTGGGTTCCCAAGCCTATTGTGACTAACCTCTTAGGACCCAACTTGGTTGGGGACCAACAAGCTTCAACTTGATCAATAGGTGTTAGTGGAGGACATTGGTGACTTGGCTATTTTTGAATAATTAAGGGATCTTCATGGTTTTATTTCCCAAGCCAAGTCAATTGGAGGATCACATATCTATCTCATATCCAATGCTTCCTCCTTGCGGTAACATGTATTTAATTCATATATACATTGAAAGTTGCTTGCTCCCTTGCATGTGTTAGTTTTGTTCCTAGCATGTGTTTGTATGTGATATGCTTCTTTCTTACTTATCTTATTATTCAAGGTTGTGTATGTTAGTTGTGTATCATGTATGTGTAACTTGTGTGTTGAGCTTTATTGAATCTTGTGTGGATTTCATTTGGCTCTTTGGGATATTAATGGACTATCCCATTTTGGGGGAGTGATGTGCTTTGTGCACCTCACAAACCTAAAAATGTGCGTACATGAGGCACACCACCTAGTGTTGATATTTCATATTATCTAGTTACTATGTGGTATGTCATATTCATGAGAAATTCAAATTCTACAATGTCCATTAATTTCTCTAGTTGGTTTTATTTGCCTCTTGCTTGGACAAAATGATTTATCACATTATGGGGGAGTAATAAGCTATGTGCATATTACAATCTCATAAAAATGTGAACATTTGAGGTTTGCCACTTAGATTTGATATTATAAATTATCTTATTCCTATGTGGCATGTTGGCTCGAACAAGTCCCAATTTCCTTTTTGGTATCTTTTGGCTCTTGTTTGAGTGAGTTTGCTTGGTGTGATTTTTCTCTAATATGCATTTCCATATACTATTTGAGAAACCATTTGTGTCACTTTATTCTAACCATGGCTTTGCCGGTTGGTTCGAATAGTTGAAACTACCAACAAACCTTTATCAAAATATGGTGTTTTATTTCTTATCTCTTGCCATATGCTTGTTTGTTGTGAAGTTGGTCTTGAACATCATTCCTATATACCACAGAGAAATTTCTCTATATACTCCTTGTCCATGACAAGTGATACTAGTAATTGTGGTGGATTTTGTAGACCATCTTCATAATGAATCTTGCGTTGAATTGACTTATTTATTGCCTTCCTTGCCTCTTGCATGGATCCTAATTTTCAATTGGTAGTATTTAGTGTTGTAAATAAAATATGGAGAGTAATGATCCCTTGTGTGTGCATTTTGTATTCAAATACAAATATCTAAGATAATACATTAATCTTGGGGGAGCATTCCTTTTTATTTAGAACACTATCCTATCTATGAATATTTGATCCTTTCGATTGGCATTTGATTCTTTATCTTATGTTTTGGTACCTTCAATTGGTATTAATTGGAATTTAATATCTCCTCCATAGATATTTGTTCCAATTGATATTTATTGTGGGAGTTTTGATACCTTATTGCTTTATCTTACTTTACTTGATTCCGGTCAAGTATTATCCTTTTCTTGGTATCTTTTCTCCTAGTGGTATCTTATTTTCAATTGGTGTCTTATCTCTCATGTGTTGTTTGATTTGATTCCTATTGATATCACACTTCATGTGTTGATGTGTTTTGGAATCAATCATATGTTGATTTGATTTTTCCTCAATCATGTGTTGATTTGGATTTTGATATAATTTGGACACTCTTTTTGTGTCACACCTTGGTGTGCTCACTTCTTGGTTTACTTGGTATTTTTGTCCAAATTGTATCTCTATTGGTTCTCGTAAGTCTATGCATACATACTCTCTAATATATATATTATATGGCATGTTTGTCTTTCTAGTTCCAATATATAGGGGATACTCCACCGAATCCTAAATCGGCTAAGATGTGCATGAAATTCAATTTCATATCTATATGCACATATTTAAATGGAGTATGTCCTATATATTGTAGTTCATCTAACTACTATGGGACCCAATGAGTTTGGGAACCATTTTGTACTCTAATTGTGTTTTAGGTACAATGGAGATGCATTGGATGCTTGCCTCATTCATAAGGAAGGTGTTCTCACCATGTGATTATCGGAGTCAAGCTTTGATGACAAACAAACTCTCATCATCTTCATCACCAATGTCATATCGGTAACAAGTATCTATCCCATGCATACCTTTTTAGTATCCAACCTTGTGTAGGTTGCCTCTTGGCATGAATTTTTTTATATGCAATTGTTGTGGTTTTGGCCTATTTCCTTCACTTAATATATCTTTGTGATATGTGTGATGAATTTGCAAAAACATTTTCTTCAATTGATATTATTTCTTTGTGATACTTGTTGCCTATCTCAAAGCATCTTCACTATCTCTTGTTCCCTTAGTGATATGTGTGATGCATTTGATATATTTGAAGTTCATTTATATACAATGAGATAAATTTGAGCTATGTGCTATGCTTTTAAGCAACAATCTCGTTTGTATATTTATGACTTCCTTTTGGATACCTTGCTCTATTTTTCCCGAACCATCCCATATGTATATGTTTCTTTGCGGATGTATATCTTCAATGGTTTGTGTAATTAGAAACCTATACATATGAGAGAGGTCACCTTTTAGTTGGTATCTTAATTCTTTTGAGCTACCTTGTTTTTATCTATAATTCTTTGGTGGCTCCAAATTTGTCTCATGAATGCTTGTCTTATTTTTATTGGTATCTTTACACACTCATGTATTTGTTGAAGATCTTTTACCTCATGCTTACCATGGTGAGCATGTTGAATTTTATTGGCTAAATGATCTCACTAGCTTTTGGCATTTTCAATTGGTTTTAGTTTCCAATTGGTATCCCTAAGCTTGTGAACATATTTCTCTAAAAGATCTTTTTATCTCGGTTGGGCCTATCTTATGATGAATTTTTGAAAATTGGTATCTCCTTATGGCTCAACCACATCTTTGGTGCAAGTGCTATGATTTGCTTTTGCATTATGCACTATTGCACTTGTTGCGTGTTCTAGATGATTTTGGGGGAGCGAGGATGCCATATTTGTGCACTCCTCAATAGTGCATGAACATTGGGGAGCTTCTCCGTTTTTATTTAGAACTCTCACTTTGGATCTTTTTGATTGCTTACCTCCTTTGTGGAGATTTTTTTAAAAAAATTAACTCATTTCTTTGCAATCTTTTGATCCTCAATATAGTTTGATTTCCTCTATTTTTCGTTAAAAGGGATTGTCATCACCTTTATGGAGGAACTCATATTATATTGGCTCCCTAAATTTTTCTTCCCATTTCGGCAATCGATGCCAATGGGGGAGAAGTTTAGAGGGTTTAAGGGAATTTGGGTTTATGCTTTTGTTACATTTGCTACACATGCGCTTGCATCCTTGCTTGTTTGTCTTGCAAGGATTCTTTATTCATTATATAAACCCTCTTAATAAGGGATTGTCATCAATTACCAAAATGGGGGAGATTGAAAGCGCATGGTTGCCCCCATGCATGGTTTTGGTAATTAATGACAATCTCTATGGACTAATGTTTGCATTGAGCTATATTTATAGGTGTGTCCTTTTGAGTTGCTTGATCTCCATTTGTTGGAGTCAAGGTTAAGGGAAGAAAAGATTTGGGTTGTTCAAGGCTTAGTGCGGGTTGATCAACTCCCGGCCCACGCGCTGCTGGCCGACCGGCCCAGGCCGGGATGAGGCCGGCCGGCTCGGGAGGCTGCCCGGCCCACCACGCGCTCGACCGGCCCAGGCCGGGAAATGAGGCTGGCTCCTCTGCGGTCCGGTGTTCCTTCACGTTGCGGGTTGATTCCCGGCCGGCCAGGCCGGGGCACAGGCCGGCCCAGGCCGGGGTGTCGGGCTGCCCCATTTTTTCCCTTTTCTCTTCTCCAACGGCCACATTTTGTGGCCCCCTAAAAAAGGGGCCTTCTTCCCCAATGTTTTTAGAGCTCATTTTCTCTCTCCCCACCATTGTTGCAATCTTTGAGAGCTCGATTCCTCCACTTCCCTCCAATGAATCTTGCCCAAATTTAGGGAAACAAGAGAGGAGATCTAGATCCACTACTCCACCAAACAAAATCTCCTCTAAGTGAGGGGAACTCGTTGGATCTAGATTTTGGAGTTCTTGGTGTTTCTCCTTTGTTCTTCCTCCTAAATCCCTCCATAGCATTAGTTGCTTTGGTTGGATTTTGGGGAGAAGGATTTGACCACTTGGTGTGTGCCTTTTGCATTAGGTGCATCGGGTTGTGCTCCCCACGGTGATTCGTGGGATTGAAGGTTGGGAGCTTGTTACTCTTGGGTCATTGGACCCTAGACGGTGTTGTGGTGATTCTTGGGAGCCTCCAATTCGGTTGTGGATGCTAGCCCCAAGCTTAGTGGTGTAAAGGCTCCGGATTCCGCCTCGAAGGATTCCGATAGTGGAAGGTGAACCAAACCTTTGGGTGCGGTTCATCGGAGAATAGGGTGAGGCCTTTATGGCATCTTGAGTAGGCCTTTTGTGGCGAGCTCACACCCCTCTAACGAGATATACTCCCTTAACAAGGAGGAACTCGGGAATACAACCTCATCTCCGTGTGCCTCGGTTATCTCTATACCCGAGCTTTTACTTATGTAATTTACTTTGTGATAGCCATCGTGTTTGAAGTTTATATCTTGCTATCACCTTGTTGCTTGCCTTGCTTAGCATAGGTTGTTGGTGCACATAGGTAAACCTAGTAATTTAGGTTGTTGGCTTGTTAATTTAAACACATAGTTTTATTGCACAATTATCAAGCCCCTAAATAGAAAAAGTGTTAATCGCCTATTCACCCCCCTCTAGGCGACATCTCGGACATTGTTTGTTCTTTCAGTATACACTATCAACAAAGCAATTTCTATCACCACTCACCATATCATTACCTTGTGACAAATCACATGTTGGTGAAGTGGAAGGAGATGAGAACTCATCACGGCCGGAGGTGGAGGGAGAACAATCATCCTCAATAGTGTTGGACACTCCATATTTATCTTGAAGCTTGGTCCAAAACTCATGAGCGTTCCGGAAAGGCATGATTGACTCAAGCACTACATCGCTCAAAACACATGTAAGACCATTAGATACTAGAGTATCGAGATAAGAGTTTTTCTCATCCTCTAAAGATAAATTTTGGGAATCCTTTGGAGGACAAAAACCCATATCTACAATACTCTTTAAGATTGGGTCTATGTCCCTAAAAAGATTAAGCATGCGAACTTTCCATACATCATAATTTGTGCCATCGAATATAAAAGTGGGATCGTGCATTAATTCTCTAAACGACATCTTTACTCTCTAAGCGGTAAATCCCAAAAAGAGAGCCGAGGCTCTGATACCAATTGAAAGAACAAACTATGCCGAGATGTCGCCTAGAGGGGGGTGAATAGGCGATTAAAACTTTTCCGGTTTAAGGCTTGATAATTGCGGAATAAAACTAGGTGTTTAAATTAACAAGCCAACAACCTAATATACTAGGTTCACCTATGTGCACCAACAACTTAGCTAAGCAAGGCAAGCAACAAGGTGATAGCAAGATATAAAACTTCAAGCACGAAGGCTATCACAATGTAAATTGCATAAATAAATAGCTCGGGTATAGAAATAACCAAGGCACGCGGAGACGAGGATGTATTCCCGAGTTCCTCCTTGTTAAGGGAGTACGTCTCGTTGGAGGGGTGTGAGCTCGCCACAAGAGGCCTACTCAAGATGCCACAAAGGCCTCACCCTATTCTCCGATGAACCGCACCCAAGGGTTTGGTTCACCTTCCACTATCGGAATCCTTCAAGGCGGAATCCGGAGCCTTTACAACGATATTGGGGAACACACCCACAACCAAATTGGGGGCTCCCAAATCTTCCCGAAGCTTCACAACTCGAAGTCTTCGCGAATCCTCCAACCGTCTAGGGTACACAATGCACCCAAGAGGCACAAAGCTCTTGGGAACACAATGCACCCAAGAGTAACAAGCTTCTCAACGTCAATCCCACGAATCTTCGTGGAGAGCACAACCCAATGCAACTAATGCAAAAGGCAAGAACACACCAAGTGGTCAAATCCTTCTCTCCAAAATCCAACCAAAGCAACTAATGCTATGGAGGGATTTAAGAGGAAGAACAAGAGGATGAACACAAAGCAACCCCAAAATCTAGATCCAACGAGTTCCCCTCACTTAGAGGAGATTTTGTTTGGTGGAATAGCGGATCTAGATCTCCTCTCTTGTTTCCCTAAAATTGGGCAAGAATCATCGGAGGGAAGTGGAGGAATCGAGCTCTCAAAATGTGCAGCAATGGAGGAGAGAGAGCAAGAAAAAAAAGGCTTAGAGAAAAATTGGGGAAAAAGCCCTTTTTATAAGGGGCTCCAAAAAGGAGCCGTTGGGGCAAAAAATGGGACAGCAGGCAACCCGGCCTGGGGCCGGCCAGCAGCCGGCTAGGCCGGCAGGGAAACGTTCCATCGAACGAAGCCAGAAAAGAAGCAGCGAAGAAACAGGGCAGCCGGCCTGGCGCGCAGCTAGGCCGGGCAGCAGCCCGAGCCGGCCGGCCTGCCCCCGGCCTGGGCCGGGCAGCCAGCACGTAGCTGGGCCGGGACAGTGCCCGAAGCTGCCGGCCTCGCACCGGCCTGGGGCCGGCCAGGCCGGCCCGGCAACCCTTTTTTCTTTTCTTTTCTAATTGATTTTTCTGTCTAAAAACTTTCCGACGGTAAAAATGCAATAAATTTCACCCACGAACTCCGTTTTCGATAATCTTGGACTCGTTGGAATCGTCACAACGAGTGATGCATCCAAAATGCATCCACTTTTCCAAGCACTTTGCCTCATAATTTGCTCCGAGATCCTTTCATATTCGAATAAAATTGCTGTTTCTGACGCTGTTTTTAGCAAAGTCTCTCCCCTGGCTATTTTTGCAGGAAATAAAATCGGGGAAAAATACCACGTCACTTTTTATGGAAAAGAAGCAAGATGGACACGAGGGGGTGCCGGAGGGCCAAAAGGGGTGGCCCCACGCGGCCCATGTACCTGGCCGCGTGGGCCCCTCCCAAATGGGCTCCTGTCTTCGACGTATGCCTTCATATATGAGAAAAAACACTTGCCCTAGGGGGAGAGGAGTTTTCGCGAAACACACCGCCGCCACCATCACGATCTTCATTTCGGGGGACAGATCGATCCAGGATTTCTTCTCCGGTGGAGGATCCGGAGGCCATCTTCACCGCCATCTTCACCGCCTTCATCTCCATCAACCATGAGCTCCCTCACCATCACCATGTGTGGGTAGTTTGCTGTAGGCATGTGAGGTGGATGGGTATTGAATGAGATTGATCATGTAATGCTACCCGTAGCTCGATGATCTTAGGGTTTATCTTGAGGATGCTTTTGTATTGTGTTGATGCACTTATGCTATGTTTAATGCTTGCTACTAGGGCCCGAGTGGCATGATTTCAGTACTGAACGTTTTTTGCTTCATCATATAATTGAGTTTAGTATTTACCTGCAAAGTGTATCACCTGCTGTTATGTCGAACCTGCGAACCCTAAAAGTGACGTTTGCGGAAAACAAGGGGGAGATGTTCTAGTTTGAGGATCCTATGTGTTCATGAAGTGTTAATGCATTGTCCCGGTCTTCACGAAAGGGCAGGGGCGGAGCTAGGATTTTTGGTCGATGGGTTCACTCAAAAATTTGGCATGAACTAACTATAATATTGAAAAGCTTAGATCATCTCCAAACAAGACCATACCACTCAAAGACAACTTAAACAACCGAAATAGCATAACATATATAGTTGTTCTGTTAAAACTAAAGGACAAATACATACCGGGCACATGAAATCCAAAATACTTGTTTACATATTAAATAAAGTAGTAAGAAACTGCGTAACTTTATTGGTAGCTTCTGTCTTCCTATAAAAATAAACAAAAAACGCAAGTTAGATTCATGAGTTTTAAACAAGTAAAGAAAAACATGTATAGTCACTCACACTTTAAAGTTTCCCTTGTCGATTCTTCATCTTCTTAAAAATATCAAACACTTGATCATTACTAATGGTAGAAAACATGTCTTTCTCCACATAGCAAATTAGACAATCACTCATAAACTCGTCACCCATTTTATTGCGCAATTTTTTCTTCACAACATTCATAGCTGAGAAGCATCTCTCCACTTGTGCAGTGGCAACCGGCAATATGAGTACTAGCTTTAGAAGATGATACACCAATGGAAAAGTAATATGCTTATTTGTCTCTACCATTAATTTAGCAAGATCGGCAATCCCATCCAAATTGGCAAACCTTTCATCCGCTCGCACATTATCAATATAAGTGACAAGTTCGTGACCAAGATCATTCAATTTTTCAGAATTAAAATCCTCCGGATAAAACTTAGCTAGCTCCACTAAACTCTCCAAGTTGAAAGCAACAAAAGAATCCTTTGGGCTGAAAGAAGCCATGTGACCAAATAATGCAGAATTTACCTCACTGAAACGATCATCAAATTTACCTCATCCAACTCTCAAAAGTTTCCCTTATTTTTTGACTCTTTTGATTCATCATGGCCTCGAAAAGCTAAGCCTTGACGCAACAAGTATCTAACAGAATCAATTGAAGCATTAAGCCGAATACGATTTTTCTTTTTTGTAAGATCAGTTTGCTTATTGAGAGCAGCCTGAATTGACTGATCTTGATTCATCAAAGCATCACATCTTTTTACTGCTACATTATGGAAGCTATTAACATTTCCCTTACCCATATGAGTATCCAATCTTGATTTCTTATTCCAATAGTTCCATCCTTTAATTGCAAATGCATCAGTCCCAGCTTGTCCTTCATTGTAATCTCTGAAAAGGTAGCAGCACAAACAAAAAGCCTTATCCACCTTCTCACTGTACTCAAGCCAACCACCATATTTTTTAAACCATTGTGGATTAAATCTCCGTTGGTCATCTCCAATGAGCCTATATGGATAATTAAAATCAGGTGGTGGCCTGTATGGTCCTCTGGTTAAATATCTTCTCCTAATCTCATCTTGCTTCTTAGGATTACGAGTGTACTCTGAAACTCTCTTTCGATCGGCAGGATCATACGGCAGTTCGTCCAAATCAATTTCCCTCTGATTGGAAAGGAGACAACCATTATCAGCATCTGATTGCTTGCGCCTAACGGATGGCCTTGAAGTACCTTCATCAGTAACTGAATCCAGTGACCTTTTTGTCTTCCCATAATACCGTTCCATGATCTAGGATCAAACAATGTTTAGGGAAAAGCAATCTGAACATTAGGGCTAGGCGTTACACACGATGAAAAGAACAAGAGTCAAGAGATCATCGTACCTGAATGGGTAAATCCTTGCCTAGATTGTGGAATACGGTGTACACTTGCCGCTGCCGGTCGGCGGCCGCCGGCGTCCAGCAGACGAGAGATCGAGTTCAGAGACGAACCGTCGCTTTCGGTGTTGCGGCACTGACGAGCAAGGTGTGTGCTGATGCCGGTACGTATTCCGTAGATTGTACGAGACTAGGAAGTTATGCCTATCAGCCTAATTTATTTTACTTATGGGCTGTCAGCTGGCCTAATACATCGTGACTCGTTAGACACTTAGACTGATTATTAATGCCTTAATGGGCCACCAAAAGCCTTCTAGCTAGTTCATTTGACGACTTGATGGGTTCAGACGTGATTTTTTGTTGGGTTCAGCCAGCTGAGTACATGCATAGTGCTACTTGATCGGTAAAATCCGCTGGTGTCATGTGCACCCAACGCGTATACGCTGGCTCCGCCCCTGCGAAAGGGTAGACCTTAATTACCTGTAGTTACAAGTTGGCTCCGGTGAAATGGGCAGGTAGGGTAATAGATGTTGTGCAAATTCTCTTTGTTAGTGCGCATAATTATTTAAGGAACACATACCTACATATATCGGAGTTAGAGAAAAAGCTCCATTGCTAGCTTTACTTTATTATATGATCAATCTCATTCATGCAACGCCCCGCTGTCACCTCATGCCTACGTTTTTAATCTCTGAGTTACACTTTCACTTTTCCGGTGAAAACTAGGAAATACTTGTTACTACTGCTGTTTTATTTCTGCTCGCTTGAATCCTTTACTGCCATCACTACTACTGTTGCAAGTTATTGATATACAGGTGTGTTGAGAGTGACGCCTCAATTGCTAAAGTCTTATTGATATTCTTGTGTTCCCATCGTGTCGAACTATAAATTTGGGGTAATACTTCCCAACGAAGACTTCAGCGATCCCCTATACTTGTGGGCATCAACGAGCACTACAAGAATATGAAGAGAAACATCATAGTCCAAGAAAATATTATAAAAACAATTGGGGAAAGGTAAAAGCTCCTTTTCGCAAACCAAAAAAGCCGTATCTTTTGTAATTGCAGTCCGAACAACGTGAAACCAATTTTGTTGGAAAGATGACGAGAAAGGCTACCCTTGGAAATAGCAAACAAGCAATGGAGATTTTTCAAAGAAATGGAAGAGAGAAATCTTCCGCATGGATGAACCGGCAAAATCTCCAATACCGAAAACGCAATAGGGGACGCATATGAAAACCGTTTTCGGTGAACTTAGCCTTGTCATGACAAGCACGACAAGCACCAAGGCCACACCACGATAAGAGACAAATAAGAACCAATAAAGATGATTGCATGGATGCAAAGGTTTGTGCTCTCTACGACGATACGATCAAGATATTCGGTCGAGAGCCCCTCTTGATAGTACGGCTATCTATCCTATAACCCGGTCTCTCAACTAACATCATGAGACCGGTAAAATATAAACCCTATCAAGATCATACCTTTGCCTTGCGCATTAATCCACTTGAGGTCGATGAAGACGATCTTCATCTCCTCAAGACGCACCACCTTTCTCGATTGCGCTTCGGTGAAGATTCACATGTTGCTCCCCCATACACCAATATGGGAGAAGCACCTCTTCGGCATATCTTCACTTGGACTTGAGTGTTGATCACCCGCACTTAGCCTTGATCAACAAATGGAGATCAAGCAATGCAAATGGACACACCTACAAATATAGCTCAAAACAAACATTAGTCCATAGAGATTGTCATTAATTACCAAAACCACACATGGGGGCAACCATGCACTTTCACTTAGTCAATACAGAGCCCCTATGACATGTAGCTGCACGAAAAGTAATCTTCACTTGGAGCAACTTCAATCTCTTTGTCCCTGGGTGGTAATCTACAAGTGCACGTACTCCTGGTTCACTCATCTAAATGAGCCTGAGTCTAACCCAGGTGCACTCACTTAAATGAGCCAGAGCAGCCACTCAACTTTCAACCTCCATCCACAATGCCACATCCACCCAAGTGTTTCATAAATTAGTAGAATTTTCATTAACTATTCATACAAAACACATAGCATAGCATTTGCCAATTCTACTAAGTTATTTAATAGGTACTAGACACATAGGAATATTTTGGAGTAATACTAAACAAGTCTTAGCATAGCATAGTAATAAAACCTAACATGCAATTCTACTTAGAAAAAGTAATCTACAATGCATATCAAAATACTTAGGAAATTTCATGTGTGAGCATCACTTGCCTTGACAGGAGTTGCAGGTGCAACAATCGCAAACGTTCTCCGGACTCTCCGAATAATCTAAACAATTCACACAAGGCAAGAATAAATATAACAAGCAATTCACACAAAAAAACAAGATATGCATGAAATGCATTTTTAAAACACAATTATTATTTCAATACATTTTCTATTTTTGAAAACATGCATGATGTCATAAAACCCAAAAATGCAATTTAGAAATAAATAAACTATCTTTAAAATCCCAAAAAGGTCATACATCACTAATAAATAAAGCAATGCTACAAAAATATTTTTATAAAAACAGGGAATGGCACGAATGGACAGAGAACAACTAAATAAAACTAATCCAATTGGATTTACTAAAAAATCCATTTTTTAACTAAAGTTATGCCAAAATACTCAAATCAAGGCTCTAAATTTTAAATTGTCGAAATAATACTCAAAAATATTTTATAATAGAGGACTAATATTGTACATAAAACAAGGTTTCTAAAACTATTTTACTTGCATTTTTTGGACTTATAATTTAAAGTTATGTTAAAATTACTCAAATCACACATTTGAAATTTGAATAATTTAAACTAACTCAAAATAGAAAACTAAAATGTCAGAAAGATTCTAAAAGTTCTAAGGATTCCAAATATATAAAAATATTTTAATTTGGCCAAACAGAGAAAAAGATATGATAATTCTAAGTTGCAGGGGCTTTTCTGCAAAACAGACAGATTAAAACTAATTCGGAAAATACACAGAAATTTCCTGGCCACGTGGCTGTCTCTGGTTGGCTATCTCTGCTGACTGGGCTGCTGACTGTACAAGCCACGTCAGCGTACCGATTCGATTTAAAAAAACAAACAGGAACCGTCAGATCTAGATCTGACGGTCTAGATTTAAAGGACCCTAAAGTGGCGGCGCTAGGGTTAGGGTTGCGGCGGCCGACGGCGGCGACAGCGTGGCATCACACATTCCGGCGAAAAGAAAGTGACGGGGAGGGGGCTTTCGTTACCAAGAGGTGCAGGACGTCGAGGCAGAGTCGATGGCGAGACAACAGCTTCCGGGATACTCGGGCTCGTCGGGGATTGCTCGTCGGAGTCGCAGACGGCGGCAGACGGCGTCAGTTGATCAAGTTCACGTCGATCTGGTGCAAAAATAAAAACTAAGACCTTGTCAAAACGGACCACCGGAGCAAGGAGAAGCATAAAGGGGAGGTGGAAGGGCTCGGGGTCGCCGATGTTGGCCGGGGAGTGTAGAAGTACCGGCGGCGGGCAACGGCGATGCAGGCTCCAAAGCGAGCAGCCTGGCGGCGGAGGGTTAGGGTTTTGGGGGGCGGAAAACTGCGGGCGAGGAGGGGCTTAAGAAGACGCGAGAAAGGGAAACAAATCCCATGAAAATCGATCGGATTTGGGTGACGAACGACAACGTATCTCGACCGGTTTCTTGTGTGCGCAGGAGGTTGATGGGGATGATGTCAGCGGTTGCGTCATCATGGGTCCCACGCGTCAGCGAGAAAGGGAGAAGAGGGTGGCGGGCTACGCGAGCTGTGCTGGTGCTGGGCCTGGACGCGCGCGAGAGGGAGTTGGGCCGGGGTGGGGCTGGCTCGGCCGGCTGGCTTTCCTCGTTTTTTTTTAACCCTTTTCCTTTTCTATTTTCTGGAATTTCAATAACTTTTAAAATATGAATTCAAATAGATTCAAATCAAATTGAATAAATTTGTGAAAATCTAAATAATCATTCTAAGTACCTTGGAAACCATTCCAAAAAAATTCAAATCATGAAAAAATTCAAATAATATCTAAAGGCCTATTTGCCACATTTATATCATTTTATAAAATAAGGTTTAATAAAATCCTTTGAACTAAAAATAAATTTATAAAATTCAGAAAAAATATATAGTGCATATTAGGGCCCTTTTATGTCCTTTTCTCAAATAGGATTTAAAGTGGAAATAATATTCCAGCTTTTAAAATTTTAAATGCAACAAGTCAAAAAGATGATGAATGCATGCATGTTTTGAAATTTTCAAAACACAATATATATAAATTTTAAAAGTTTTTGATTTATCAGAAATTTCAAAAAAATTAAAATCTTGGGATGTTACAATTTCTATTTTCAAATAAAAGCATAAATGTATTACAACAATATATACAGGTAAATACATATATATTCCAGCAATATATAATTGACAGAAACAGTATAATTGACAGAATTTCAATAGACACAAATAGACAAGTGACCAAATTGTTGGTTCATCACATATATGCATGCATTACAAACCGAAATATACAAGTGAGACCCAATATTTTGCATACATATGCATGAATACATACACATCTCCGGAAGTTGATAGGTTAGGTCGCAAGTTTTCAAATGCAAGTAGCTAGTAATGTAAACTATAATCACATATAAACTCGTCCCGCTTGCTTGAGACATCTTCCGGCCCGGCCCACTCGAGCGGTGACACGTATAAACCATTTCTTCATCTCTCTGTACACGAGACATGCAAAGATAAAAGTGTTAGGCAAAGAAGAGCAAGAGTTCATGCACAAATCAAATAATAGTTAAATGGGTGCACCAAAATCGAAAGCATGCCTCATATATAGGTTGGACACACAAATTACAGAGATGGTGCTAGCGAGCCAAGTAGGATGCACAAGATGTGTGTACTCGTGCATATCACAAGGCTCGCTAGACCATCCGTGTATCACACGGTGTAACGACTTTTTAATCATCGGCATTCTAGAAAAAAAGTACAAAACTAAACATCCGCATTCTCGGAGAAAGATGAAACAAAAACAAACATGATTTGGATTTGTGCCTCATACTTAGATTGGACACACAGAAGTTTCAGGGATGGTGCGAGTGAGCCAAGTAGGATGCACAAGATGTGTATTCGTGCATATCACAAGGCTCATTAGCACCATCCTTGGGATCACATGGTGTCACAACATTTGAATCATCGGCACTCTAAGAAAAATACAAAACTATATAAACAAGAGGTATCTAGGCAAGTTCAACGACTTCTGAAGCAAGAGGTATCCAGGAAAGTTAATTTACGGATATAATTTAACAACAGAAGTTTATTGATCGTACCAACACAGTTCGTCGATCACTACTTCTTCTTGCTCGGCTTCGACATCGGCGGGAATGGGAGAGCACCATCTATAGAGAAAGGCATGGGATCACCCTGCGCTGTTAGGCGATTTAGTATCTCAGTGTTCGATGGTACTACCCAGACGTTGAAGAACACCCCGGATTTATCCAAGACATCATTGCAGATGATTCCAGCGATCATCTGCTGGATGCGACCGAACTCTTTTCTAATAATAGCATCACTGGCTTCTGCCAAGTTTTTGCACCATCTGTCGAGAGCAGACAGAAATTGCAGACGTTGTTGATCCTTTATGTACTCCCGCATGTGATGGATGTGGTACCATGCCTCCATATTAGTGCCTGGCGCCTGCTTGATGCACGGGAACACAAGTTTGTGGCCGAATATATTCTTGCCTCGCCATGTGTTTTTTCTTTTAATGATGCCTTCTTCCTTTTCGGCGTAAGCACTAAGAGCGTCATTCAGAACATCCTTGATTTTGGTATAGTCTTTACTCATCAAATTAACCATATGTACCATGCAAACTTAATGATGGAAATCTACGAAACCATGTAATGGCGGTTAGCGAATGACTTACTCGGGAAAGTAAGGCAGGAGAAAGATGCTCTTGGAAGGATGCGCCTTGAAGCAATCTTCGATGTACCGCGTCACCTTTGCCCTAGCCCTAGGGGTGCTCAGGAACATTTCTTTCATGTAGTACGGGTCAATTATCACGATGTCCGGGGTATTCTCCATTAAGAGTTGGTGCGCCATACTAAGCGCAACCAGGCGGACGATCGATGGGTTTAGCGGGTACATGTGATACATGTTGAAGATGTCATTAAATCTCACGAGGATCACGTCCCCGGAGTCTTTAGTGACAAAGTCCAAGGCATCTATCTCTGGTACCTTTACGGAGAAAACCGGGTATGTTGGATCGTTCTCTTTGAGAAGCCTCTCCTCTTGAAAAAGAATACCGTCATGTAGGCTCCTCATATCTCCAGTCAAGAGTTTTACCAGCCTCGGCGGCATCATCGCTTTACCCATACAATGGACCGAATGCCAGTCGGGGATGGGTACCCTGTCCATTACCCGGTGCGGCGGCTTCGACTTAGTACCCGACACCGGCTGGCTGTTGGAGTCAATGTCAGATTTCCTCCTAGATCTTTTTCGTCCCGTCTTCATAGACTCCTTCGGCGCCATTGCATCTTTGATCACCTCTTTGACTGTGTCCTGGCTCAAACCAGCTTGCTCGGGGGAAGCTTCTGGCGTATCTTGAGAACAGAATGGACACTTCGTACACTGATATTTATCTGGGACATCAGTGTCTTGCCTGAGATCCGTACGCATTAGATCATGGTCAACTGGACCCTCGCCAGCATAACTGTCAACGCGAGCTCCGTCATCGTAAGGATCATCAGCGAGGAAGTCATTGGGGTCATCATCGCCATCATTGGCTTCCTCTTCATCCTGTATTTGCTGCACTGGGGTGGTGATAGAAGGGTCCACACGAATCAGTGCTTTTGTCCATATCATGTCCCAAAGCACGCATTGTTCGAGGTTTAACTCACTATCGGCTTCGTCTGGTTGAAAAGGAGGATACAAACTACCGCAACCCGGTAAAGCCCAACTGATTGTAACCCTGAACATGTCATCGGCCATAGACCTGCCGTGGAAAACGCGGTTGAGAGGTGTCACGATCTTACCCTTTGCCACGTCCTTGAGCTCACCGTTCACACCAAGGAGCAATGTGCATCTCGTCTCGTCGGCCTGCGAAAACATGTGTACGGCGTTAGAGAGGACGCCAAATAATGAAGTAATATGTAACTTGTCGAGGCTTTTACGATGCTTAATTACCGTGAGGGCGTTGAGCTCGGCTAACGGCGACGGACCGCGGGTCACCATCGGGGTAATCAAGACGGGAGGGCTTGATCTTCGAGGCGTGGTGACGGCCGGCGATTCCTCCCTACCATCTGCGTTGTTGCCGGCCGGCGTATGATCGTCCCTACCAGAATTAGGGTTGACGGCCAGGCTCTACACAACAGGCGCCACACCGCTCGAGTTGCTGGAGCCTACTAGGATGATCAGAGGGGGAGGCCCTTGTTTTCCCCCCTCAAACCAAGCCCCGATGGACATACAGATGTTGGGCAGGAGGGAGTTGAGCCTTTTTTCCACCGCTGCATCGATGGACGCATCCATTTTTGATTGCTCGGCCATCTTCCGCTCCTTTCACTTCTCCTTGGAGTCGGGGAAGTAATAGGAATGTTTATGACCCATTCCGGCATCGACCACACGGCCACGATGCGGCACTTTATCTGACGACACCTTCTTTGTCTCGTTTAGCGCCCTAAGGAAAGGTGTCTGATACGGGCCCTTCTGGTCCGAGGAGCCTTCAGATTGATCCTGTTCTTCCTTTTCTTGTTCCTCGAGAATTTTGTTCTCAAGTTCCTTCACCTTGGCGTTCAAGAGAAGCTCCCCGGGCGATTTGGGATGATCCCTGAATCGGGCCCTGACAAATTTTCGGGCGAGCGGGTCTTTGATCTTATCGTAGGGGTTCGGCCCTTCCCTTCGTGCGTCCTCCTTTTGCCAAACTGGCTCCTTTCCGGCATAACCCCGGCTTCCGAGATTGTGGGGAGCAACGTTCTTCTTCTGCATGTCTTTCCCCCACTGCCTCTGCTTTTGCTTTGCAGCAGTGGCTTCTATGGCCTTAAATTCTTCAAAGTTCTCTTCGAAAATATTGGGCTACACTTTGTGGATCTCATCGAAACCGGCACCTTCTTCCTCAATCATCTTCCTCACATCTCCTCTCCAAGTTGTAAAGGCTTTGCCCAACTTGCCGAGGGCTTGTGTGTTAATGATATTGGTTTTGAGATCCTTGTTATCGTAGGGTGCCGGGAACTTGTATCATGTGTGCAGCTTATCAATGAGGTAGGCGGTCAAACCTTCGTTGTCCTTCGCCTTTAGGTTGTCATCATTGATTTTCCCCCATTCTCGGGCGATGCATCGAAGCTGGAGGCCGTACCCTTTTACATATTTTTCTGGCTTTGTAGGAAGACCGCTTTTAGGGTCCACCTCTGTGAATGCATGTTGGGTGCTGGAGAGCTTGTTTGGTTCCATCTTCTTGCGTTTATGCTCTCTGCTGGCTTCGCTACCAGAAGGGCCGCCCTCCTCGGCGCCAGTAGTAGTGGTCCCAACATCACCACGCTCGGCTTCGCTAGCAGATGGGGCCTCCATCTCATCATCGGCATGCTCGCTCTCCTCGTCGGCACCGGTGTACTGTCCAAGCATCGATAGGTACGTATCGTCGCCTCCTGTCCGAGAAACCCCGGCCTGGTCGTTGTGAGCCATCTTCGCACTGACGAGGAAATTAAGTCAAAGTTAGTACAAAAAATATAATAAAAAAGCACTTAATTAAATACCAAGGTACCCCATGAGTCCAAATTTGCCGGAATGTCGATTAACTTCCGTCTCGGGAAATTTCGGGTATTCCATATGTCCTATTGTATAGCAAAAGTCATGCCAAAATTCACGGAAAATTTCGGCATGACCTTTGCTAAAAATAGGGCATATGGAGTACCCGAAATTTCCCGAGACGGAAGTTAATCGACATTCCGGCAATCTCAAGGGCCTCGTGGGGTACCTGCAAACATTTCACAAAGGCCTCTAGGGCACACATTCAACACATCCACCACCACCACCATCACACATGCATTCACCACAAAAATACACCACCACCATCACACATTCACCCCCACCACCACACATCCACCACTACCACAATCACTCATATATCCACCATCTCACCTAAAAACTGAACAACATGGCAGCGTCGAGGTCCTGCATATGGCAAAACAATTGGAATTAAGAACTATAATTTAAATATAAACTTTTTGAACAATAATTTGAACAATATAAACTTTGAACCACATTTTTTTAAACCTAAACCTAACATTTTTTTCTAAAACCTAAACCGAAACCTAATTAACCTAATTTTTTCATCTCCAATTTTTTTCATGAATTCCTAAATTAGATGCAACTAACATCTCCTAATTAACCTAATTAACCTAGCAGCAACTAACATCTCCTAATTTTTAACCTAGCAGCAACTAACATTTCCTAATTTTTTACTAGGCATTTAGACAAACACCTTGTGTGCAAGGGAGGGAGGGGAGAGGTGCAGCACCTCGGGGAGGGGAGGGAGGGGAGGGAGGGGGAGAGGTGCAGCACCTCGGCAGCGGCGACTCGGGCAGCGTGGAGCTCGTGGAGGTCGGCGGCGGCTCAGCCGGGCCGAGAGAGCACCTACGGGCGCCGGGCCGAGAGAGCTCGTGGAGGAGGGCTCGGGGGACGGCGGCAGTAGAGGCAGAGGCGCGGGGGAGAGGCGGCGGCGGAGGCAGAGGCGCGGGGGACGGTGGCCGGCGGCGGAGGCAGAGGCGCGGGGGAGATCGGCCGGAGGAAGAAGAGGGCGAGCGTGCGGGTGGCGTTTGAATCGAAACCGTCGCGGCTAAGTCCCCTATAGAGGTGGGCTCCTTACCGCTGGCGAACAGGACAGCGCGTTCGCCAGCGGTAAGCCTTCCCGCTGGCGAACAGAGCACCACGTTCGCCAGCGGTAAGCACTTACTGCTGGCGAACTAGGGACCCTTGTTCGCCAGCAGTAAGCTTTTTATTATTTTGTTTATTATTGTGTTTTCCCATTTCTTTTCTTTTTTCCTGCTATTGTTTTTTTTTCTTGTTTTGTTTTCCATTTCATGATTTAAAAAAAGAGTGACTCACTTAATAAAAAAAGAGTGATTTATGTTTTATTGTTTTATTACCTCTTTCTTGTTTTATTTTCTAATTCATAATTTTAAAACTGGTCAAAATTTTGCAAAAAGAGTGAGTTAATAAAAGTGTAAGTTTCAAGGATATAAACATAAGGTACATATATATATAATTAGTGCACTATATCACATCAGTAGATCATCGATACAAGTCCGATACAAAAGGGAGATACACATCGCGCGTCTTTCTCAGCGTTTGGCATTCTTCTTGCCTTTTTTGGTCGCAGTTGCATAATTTAGCCCCACATCGTGACTTCTTCTTTTGAATGGAAGACCTTGCCTAGGTAGCGTGGTTCTGCTTCTTCTTGTGGTGTATGTTGCCTTATCATCATCATCTTGATCATCGTCGATATTTGGGTCGCCGAACATGTCGAACTCGTCCTCGTTGGCGACACCGTCCATTCCGACGATGTTTCTTTTGCCTCTCCTGACGACGACACGGCTAGGCCGTGACGGGTCGGTTATGAAGAAGCATTGGGAGACGTGCTTAGCCAGTACCCATGGCTCATTTTGCGCGGTGACGTTCGCGCTTGATGAAGTGCCGGCTTCGGGTATAACCATGGTGGTGAAGTATTTGTCTTCTTTTTGGACGGTCGACATCCTAGCCCATCTGACGCGGAACATCGGCACCTTCTCTCCAGAGTAGTTAAGCTCCTAGGTCTCCTCGATCCTTCTGTAGTATCTTAACTTTTTGTCACCGGTGTAGGATTCCATCGTTACCCCTGAGTTTTGATAATCCGAAGTTTTGTCCTTTTGCTCCGTGTAGAAAGTGAACCCGTTGATATCATATGCTTGAAACGTCATGAGGTTGGGGGCAGGGCCACGTGACAAGGCGTATAAGAGTTTAGCTTCCGCACTAGCCGTTGGGGGCAGAGCGTCAAGGTCATCTTTGAACCAACGCAAGAAAGAGGAGTTGTGCTCTTTGATTATTTCTCCTTCTGTCCTCCGCTTGCCCTGGTCAGTGTACTTCTTCTCAATCAGGCTCTTGTGCTTTTCCACCCAAGTATCGACAATTTGAATGTGTTGGAGAGCCACTAAGTTTGCCCTGTTAAAATCGGTGCGTCAACAAGCGTGGTACACATGCAACTCCCTCCGGCCATTTTTGTGACCTGCTCCATCGAGCTTGCCAATGTGCTTGTTTCCGGGCAAACCAACAGGGTCCTCCACGTCCAGAAAATTCGTGCAGAAAGAGGTGCACTCTTTGGTGAGAAAGCCCTGAACGATGCTTCCATCCGGATGGGCCCTGTTACGAACGAATCCTTTGATGACCCCATTCATCCTTTCGAACGGCATCATGTTGTGCTGGAACAATGGCCTGAGATGGATGACATCATCCACGATATGGACCAACAGATGCACACAGATGACAAAGATTGTGGGCGGGAAGTACATCTCAAGCTCGCATAGTATCACGTCGATCTCTTCCTACAGCCTTGAGAGTTGCTTCCCGGTGATTGACTTTCGGGAGATCACGTCGAAGAAGTTACAGAGGCCAAAAAGGTTTTCACGGACGTGCTTGTCCATTGTCCCTCGGATCACAACCAGAAGTATCTGCGTCATCATCACGTGACAGTCATGAGACTTCATCCCGCTGAACTTTTGTTTCTGTGGGTCTAAAAATCTGCTTATTAGCCCCGAGTAACCCAATGGCACTTTGACTCCTAGAAGGCACTTGATCAATTGTTCGATCTCATTCGGACTTAGAGTGAAGCAGGGGGTAGTAATAGTCGTTCCTCTTAACCCTTTTGCCCTTGGGACTGTCCGTCTCGTCTTCCGACTGGTCATGATCAATAGCCGAGCGTCCTCCCTGAAGCTCTTCCCGGATACCCATATGTATCAGGTCGCTTCTTGCTTTCGGCCCATCTTCGTCCTCTCCGGCATGTTGAGCAGAGTGCCAAACAGACTCTCGAACACATTCTTCATGATATGCATTAGATCTAGGCAATGAGGCGTACCGAGGATAGGCCAGTACGGCAAGTCCCAAAACACGGACCTCGTATTCCATACATCCAAGAGTGGTTTTGGCGCCTTTTGATTCTATCCCGGTCGAGGGCACTTGAAAGGACATCTCATACCTAAGTAAGTTTTGTGTGTTTGATAACAACATGAGTGACATCTCAGTGTGTGCTAAGTATGATAGGTACATTTAATAAGTCAAGACGGAAGAGAATCATCCAAAAAGGGATAAGACGAGCGAAGACGGAGCAAGTAAAACCTCTGATTTGTTGGGCTGGAATTCATCCAGATTGGTCCGGAATATTCCGGATGGTCCGGAATAATCCGGACTCAGTCCGAACAAATTCCGAGGTGACCTCAAAATAGTTCTGTTAGGGTTTCAGATTTCGTCCGGAATGGTCCGGAAAATTCCAGACGATCCAGAATGGATCCGGATTATTCTGGATCAATTTCGGATGGTTCGGACTGGATCCGAAATATTCCGGGTGATTCCGGACGACCAGTTTCGGGCAGAAATGGCTAGTTTTTGGAGGACCTATATAAGGGCTTCTCTTCTTCCCCAAGAGGTACCATGACCAGAACAAGAAAGACTCCATTGTTGCAAAGCTTCAACTACCTAGATCTCTCTCTCTCTAGCCACTCAAACACTTAGCCCTTTGGGGATTTGAGAGAGAAGACCTAGATCAGCACTTCCACCAAACCGATTTGATTTCCCACTTGATTTGTGAGAGGAGGCTTGTTACTCTTTGTTTCATTGGAACCCTAAGAGGTTGTGGTCCTTCGGAGCTTTGGAAGCTACGAATACATTGCCGGGAGCCACCAATTGAGTTGTGGTGTGCGCCCTGGCCTCGGGCATCGAGTCTTGGCGGCTCGGTGCATTTGGTGAAGACCCTCCAACTTGTGGAGTGTGCTTCATCCTTGTAAAGGTTCTAGTTGTCAACCTCAACGGCAACATAGTGACAAGTGCCTCGCCACATCGGTGGTAAGACACAAAGGAGATACGGTGTGCCATTTCAAGGCTACTCGGTGTTTCACTTTGGTGAACACCGCACTGCTCCAACGGAGACTAGCTTCCATTGGGAAGTGAACTTCGGGATAAATCTTCGCGTCACCTTGTCGGTTATTCCTCAACTTACCTTTACTTATTGCTACTAGCTTACTCTTATATATATATATATATATATCTTGTGCTAGTAGTATTTTTCTCAACATATAGGGTTGTTCACCTAGTTGCATAATATAGTGAATTTATATTTGAGCAAAACCCAATTAAAAAGAAAAAGAAGTAAAATTTGTAGTTAACCTATTCACCCCCCCCTCTAGTTAACCTCATCGATCCTTTCAATTGGTATCAGAGCCTCGTCTCTTTATTAAAGGCTTCACCGCCTAAAGAGGAGGATGGGGGATCCCACTCCCATGGAATTGCTTCAAAAGCAAGTCGAGTCCATGGGGGAAAGATCCGATAAGAGGATGGATAGGATAGACGAACTATTAGCTATACTTGCCTCTACATCTAGCAATGAAAATGAAAGTCCCTCTCTAGATGAAAATGGTAATCCCATATCTCCTTCTAAAGAAGGTGAAGAACACTCATCTAAAAATGGAAACCCAAATCAATTTGGACATGTTTATAACATTGCTCCTAATGTTCAACACCCACATGTAAACAATCTTGGTAATCCACCTTTAGTAGATAGGACCCGTTTTACTAATTGGAAAGCTTCCATGAAGTCTTATGTGTATAGCTCTTCAATGCAAATATGGAGAATCATTGAGAGGGGATACTATCCTAAGGATGTCAATAATTTGACCTCAAGTGAGATCATTGACGAAAAACTCAATGCACATGCTATGCACATGCTCGAGAAGGCAATGGTCAATGAAGGTGTTGAGCACATCCGGTCTCTCCGAAATTCCAAGGAAATTTGGGATTATCTACTTGCCATGTATGATGGAAATGTGAGCATGCAACGCTCGAAGAAATCACTTCTTCAATGGAAAGTAGATCATTTCATCATGAAGGATGAAGAGCTTCTAGAAGATGTATATCGAAGACTCAAGGCTCTTGTAGTGGACATGATTGATGCGGGATTCAAGGATTGTGATAATGATTGGTTCAAGGGAAAATTTCTTCAAACCTTGATTCCATACAATGAGAACATGGTGATGAATGTTCAATCAAGAGCAGACTATATGAATCTAACGCCCAATGATGTATTGGGTACCTTTGTCACCATGAACATGATGAAGAAATCCTCGGAGGATGTTGTATCTCGTGTGAATGGAATGAAAAGAGTATCGCTTGCTTTGAAGGCAACATCTCATGATGAGGAAGAATCAAGTGATGAAGGTGCATCCACCTATGTGCCCTCCGAGAAGGAGAAGAGGGTGTCACACAATGAATGTTTGGCTCTTGCCAACCATAATTGGTGGAAGAAAGGGGACTTTAGATCAAATGCAACGAAGAACAAGGGAAGAGAAGGCTCAAGTATGAAGAAAGCAAGAACTTGCTTCAATTGTGGAGATAGTGAGCACTTCATTGCGGATTTCCCTTACAAGAGTAGAATTGAGAATGGAGGAAAGCTCATCAAGAAAACTAACTTTGTTCCCAAGATCAAGAACTTCACGAAGAAGGTACCTCAAAGGGCAATGGTGACTAATGAGAAAGAATACATATCCGGAGGTGAAGAAAGTGAATATGAAGAAGGACAAGTCGGCATGGCGGCCAGAGCAATTGGGGTTATTCCTCCTTCTTTGGATTCTCTCTTTTCCACTCCGAATGACAAGAAAGGTCCTACCAAACACAAGTGCCTTATGGCCAAGGGTACATCCCCAAAGGTATGTGCTTTCGGTGGATCATCATGGCTATTGATAGTGGCTCCTCCGCACATATGACCAGAAGCAAAGAAGTGTTGAGTGACTTAATGCATCAACTTCTCAAGATATCTCATGTCACTATTGGTGATGGTACCGAACTCAAGGTATTGGGACATGACAAGGTGGTCATTTCTACGGATACATCCATTGAGAAAGTCCTCCTTGTTGAGTATCTTGGTTTTAATTTACTTTTCATTTTGCAACTTTGCGAGTGCAACTTTACTGTTGTCTTTGGACAATATCATGTGCTTATCCTTCACACAATTTCTCTTAAAGTAGCCTTTGTTGGATTTGTGGAAAACCGTATGTATATAGTGGATTTTTCGAAAGACACTACACATATTGCCACAAGTCTAATGGCTAAATCCGACGTGGGTTGGCTTTGGCATCGCCGTTTAGGCCACGTCGGTATGAGAAATTTGCAAACACTTGTGAAGGGTGAGCATGTGGAAGGACTAACAAAAGTGAATTTTTCTAAAGATCGTCCTTGTAGCTCTTGCATTGCCGGAAAGATGCATGAGAAGAACCAACCCAAGGTGACAACCATCAGTACAACGAGGCCCTTCCAACTCATTCATATGGATTTTTTGGGCCTCCTACTTATGATAGCCTTGGTGGCAAGAAATATTGCTTGGTGATTGTTGATGATTATACAAGATACACTTGGACTTTCTATATCAAGAAGAAGAGTGAAACTCAAAAGGAATTCATTGATTGGGCTACTCAAGTACAACGCCAATATGATACAACCATCTTGGCCATAAGAAGTGACAGTGGAACCGAGTTCAAGAATTACACCATGGATGAATTCTTGAGTGATGAGGGTATTAAACACCAATATTCCGCTGCGTATACCCCTCAACAAAATGGTGTTGCGGAGAGGAAGAACCGTACACTTATTGATATGGCAAGAACTATGATGGCCGAATTCAAGTCTCCATATAACTTTTTGGGCGAAGCCATCAACACCGCTTGTCATCTATCCAACCGGCTCTATCTCCGTCCATTCACTAACAAGACTTCTTATGAACTTCTTGGTGGTAAAAACCCCAACCTCTCTTATATTAAAGTTTTTGGTTGCAAATGTCAAGTTTACATTAAAGGTTCTAAATTGCCCAAATTTGAGCCTAAAAATTTTGAAGGCATATTTGTTGGTTATGCCAAGGATTCCCACACTTATAGAGTCTACAACATATCCATCGGGTGTGTTGAAGAATCTATGAATGTGGTGTTCCATGAGGATAATGGCTCCCAAGTGGAGCAAATTGATCTTCATGATGTAGGTGATGAGCCCTCCTCCATAGCCATAGGAAGAATGGGTATAGGTCCTCTTATACCCGTTGAGGATCCCCTTGTGGCAACGGAGTTGGACTCAAGCTCGACGCAAGTGGAGCCCTCTACATCAACCATCGATCAAACGGCAAACCAAGAACAAGCTCAAGATATACAAGATGATACCAACCATCAAGATAATGATCAAGATCCACCCAATGATAATGGTGGTCAAGATTTTGGTGATTCTTCATCAAGAACTCCAACCCACTCTCGGATCAATCATTATCAAGATGAAGGAGATGATGAAGATGCACCTCCTAATGAGAGACCCTCAGATTCCCTTGCTCGCCGAGTGGCTAGTAAGGCCGTGGCATTACATAAAAAACTCTCTATCAGAAGAACATCATTGGTGGCCTTGGAATGAGTGTGTCCACTCGGAGGCAACTATTACTATTTTGTGGCATTCACGCCCATATATCTCATATTTAACCCACCAAGGTGTATGAAGCTCTTGAAGATGAAGATTGGGTCCATGCTATGCATGAAGAGCTCCATAACTTTGAGAGAAACAAAGTATGGTCCCTAGTGGAAAGACCCAAGAACCATAATGTGATTGGAACCAAATGGGTGTTCAAGAACAAGCAAGATAATCATGGACAAGTGATTCGCAACAAAGCTCGTTTGGTTGCTCAAGGCTACTCTCAAGTCGAAGGACTTGACTACGGTGAAACTTTCGCTCCCGTAGCTAGACTTGAATCCATTCGTATATTACTTGCATTTGCCTCTAGTCATAAATTCACCTTATACCAAATGGATGTTAAAAGTGCATTTCTAAATGGTCCACTTAATGAGATGGTATATGTTAAACAACCTCCGGGGTTCGAAGATCCCAAGTGTCCTAACCATGTCTACTTACTACACAAGGCTTTGTATGGCCTCAAACAAGCCCCACGTGCTTGGTACGATCACTTAAAGGAGTTCCTAGTAGACCGTGGTTTTGCACTTGGGGTAATCGATCCCACACTCTTCACCAAGGGTGTAAATGGAGAATTCTTTGTATGCCAAGTATATGTTGATGATATTATATTTGATTCTACTAATGCCTCTTTTGTAGACCAATTTGCTAAGCTAATGACAAGTAAATTTGAGATGTCTATGATGGGCGAATTGAAGTTTTTCCTTGGCTTTGAAATTGAGCAATATGAAGAAGGAACTTTTATTTGCCAAGCTAAATATATTCAAGACATGCTCAAGAAGTTTGATATGTCAAATGCAAGCCCATTGAGATTTCCAATGGCAACAAACGTGAATCTAACACTAGATCACGAAGGTATTCCGGTTGACCAAAAGCTTTATCGCTCTATGATTGGTTCTTTGCTTTATCTTTGTGCATCTAGACCGGATATCATGTTTAGTGTGGGTTTGTGTGCAAGATTTCAATCTAACCCCAAGGAAAGCCATATGACCGCCGTCAAAAGAATTCTTAGGTACTTGGTTGATACCTCCCATCATGGTCTTTGGTATCCTTCAAATACAAGCTTTGATCTTGTGGGGTATTCGGATGCGGATTGGGCCGGTGACAAAGTGACTAGGAAATCGACCTCGGGTGCTTGCCAATTTCTTGGTAGGTCACTTGTGTGTTGGTCTTCAAAGAAACAAAATTGCATATCCACTTCCTCCACGGAAGCCGAATATATTGCCGCCGCAAGTTGTTGCTCTCAATTATTATGGATGAGACAATGTCTAGAGGATTTTGGAATTAAGATAAAGACATTGCCTCTTTTATGTGATAATGAAAGTGCTATAAGAATTGCTCATAATCCCGTACTCCATGGCAAGACGAAGCATATTGAAATACGGTATCATTTTATCCGTGATCATGTGGCCAATGGAGATATCTCACTTTCTTATATCAACACCAAAGATCAACTCGCCGATATATTCACAAAGCCACTTGATGAGAAGAGATTCAAGGAATTGAGGGGACAAATAAATGTCGTATGTGCAAGCAATTTTAGTTGATTGAAAATCTTGCATACACACCTCTACTAGACGTTTATTTTGGACTCTAGATGTAGGCATGGACATAGGGGGAGTGTAGCACAATTCATGTGTCAACACTGCCCGTATTATGCGCAAAAAGACAAATCTTGCAATATAGTCATTTAGATGACAAATGTGCTTAAATGATGAGTTTTGATCATGGACCCAAGATACATCTTCACGGTGTCGTATCAAATATACTCATATATGGTGGCTACGGCCACCGACCTCCTTTGAAAGAAAAGTTGGATTGTATGATTATCGTTTTGGATTTTATATAGTTCGAAACATGCTCCATGTTGTTCGCGTTCAATTCGTATTTTTCTCCATTGAGCATGTGTAGAACACTTTACATCTCCTTATCTTGGTTCTATGCTGATACCTAACCCTCCCTTCATCTATAATCATATGCTATGGTTATGTTCTCACTAAATAAGGCTGGCTACTGTGCATTCGGAAATTGGTCCGGATTTTGCCGACCAAATTCCGGACGTCCGGAATTTTCCGGGACAAATCCGATTTTTTTCCAAGGTGACCCCATTTCCTTTCGTGAGGGGTTTCGGAAAAAGTTCGGATTTGTCCGGAAAAATCCGAACGATCCGGAATTCGTCCGAAAAAATCCGGATCTATTCCGAACATCCGGAATCGATCCAGAATATTCCGGATCTATTCCGGAAGAAGGATTTTGGGGCTGATAACCCTTCGGCCGGGGGAGAGAAGTTACATTCTCTTATTTTCCCCGACCCACTTACTCTCTCCTTCTCCTCCTAGTTGCCTCCCGTTCGTCGGGGTCGTCTCCCACCGTCCAAATCGCCGGATCTTCGTCAAGCTTGGCCTTGGGCCTCTTTGAAGAGGATCCACCGAAGGATTCTCCTCGGTGACATGGATTCGGGTACCTTTCTTCTTGTATCTCTAGGGTTCTACGTATAGATTGTAGATTAGATGCTAGTGCTAGATACTATCCACGTTAGAATCTCTAGTGTCTCCCCTAATCAACCTTTCGACATCGTGTAATTTGAAGAAGTTAATTTCGAGTCAAAATTTCTTAGAATCTGGGTACACTCGGAATGCATCCGGAATCACCCGGAAAATTTCGACTGGTTCGGAATAATCCGGACTGCTCCGGAATTTTCCGAGTCGTCCGGAATTTTCCGGTTAATTCCGGACCCATTCCGACTGTCCCCAGTTTTTCAGAAACTTGCACTTCTTCAAATTGCCTTTGTTTCCTTATTCACCTGGCATATGCACTTATCCTATTCTACGTATCTATATCATCTATTCACAGATGACAGCAATGACCGGCAGCACACTCGCAATATCACAAGAAAGTGCCTCGTGGTCGCACAACTGACAGGCCATCCAAGGAAATTAGGATAGGTGAAGGGTCTCGGGGCACCCCTCGTACTCGCTCCCGTGGTCGCACACGGACTGGGGGTTGGGGTCGGGGTGCTCCCACTGTTGAGGATGAAGAAGTGGCGGAAGAAGAGGTTCCCTATGAGAATATGAAGAATATGAGTCTCAAGGAGTGGAAGCTGATTTGCAAAGAAAACCCTTATCGCTTTCGTGAGCGCACATGTGATGTGGATGATCGTTTCTGGACTAAAACACTGATGAAGGCTTGGGATCAGTTTTACATGGCTCTTGAGGAAAAGGTAGTAAAGCAAAAGGTGATGGAAAAGGAGTACTATCTTGAGAGGAAGGACAATGTGTTTCATCATATTAATGAGACACTTGAGAAGCTTGGCATTGTTAAGCTTGTTCTTCTATATCAACCCTTTTGCCCGGATCTGATCTCACAGTTCTATTGTACCGTGCGCTTCAAGGGTGACCGGGTAAGGACCATGGTATGGATGTCAGGTAATCAGAAGCTCAGGAGTAACTTGGCTGAATTTGGCGCTGCTTTGGGGTACACATGGATCAACACTCATGGTAATCACGGGTACCGTATTCATGATTTCAATGAGTATGCAAAGGAAAGTCTTGCTCACTGCTATCCTGAATCTGTTGCAAAACCCAAACTTCCTTTCATTAGTGAGATGTACCCCCACTACAATCTTCTTGCCAAGATTTTCCGTGCTAGCATCATGAGCAAGGCCGGTGATGTTTCAGCTGTCAGGGGCTATATGATCAACCTCAGGCATCTTTGCAAGCCAAGTCGAGTGAGACATATTGATGTCATGGACTTCATCTACTGGGAGATCGTTGCAGGGGTCATGGACAAGAGGTCTCCAACTTTTGCTCCATATATTCAGATTTGGTCTCGATGTCTACAATCCTGAGTACTTCACTCCCTCCCTTATTAAGGGTCCCCAACTTCCAGAGTTTTCCAAGGGCAAAGGTCCTGCTACAGATGGTCCGAAGAACAGCATCTCTCAGTTCTTCAAGAGCATGTTTGAGACTTGTCGTGATGCCCGTGCATACAGCCATGAGGCTCGTGAGTTTGCCAAAGAGACTCGTCGTTTTCAGAACACTGATCGGAGGGCGACCGGTCTCCTCACTACACCTGATGGTCCTGAGTTGGCTCCTACTGAGTATGTTGAGAGACCTATGCCTGAGATTTCCGATGCGGACTTCTACTATCACCCACAGAGGGATATGCCTGAGGAGGAGGAGCAGCCCGACTTGGACCATGACATCGCAGATGATGAGGAGTCACCTCCCTCGGAGTAGATTTTCATGGGATTTTGTTAGCTATGCTCTTTTCCCTTTTTGGCGCCTTAATGCCAAAGGGGGAGAAGTAGTTCTAACTAGGGTACCAGGGATTTGCATGGGTTTGGGCACAAGCTTCTTGGTGTTTCATTTGATCTTATAAGCTTGTGTTCGTCTTATCGTTATTTCATTATCGTGTAATGGTATTGTACTCATATCTATGCGTGGATCTATGAACTTAGCATATTACTTTCAATGTCATGGTTATTAGTTAAATTATCTTTGTATCATTGAAGTTGTTTTAGTGGGCACATTTTGAATATATCTAAAATAAAGGGGGAGTTTGTCTCTTGATGTGGCAACTTGTTGCTCACATCGAGGGGGAGCCCGTCTCTATTTTACGTATCATATGCAAATCCTTATGTTGTCATCAAACACCAAAAAGGGGGAGATTGAAAGGACATCTCATACCTAAGTAAGTTTTGTGTGTTTGATAACAACATGAGTGACATCTCATTGTGTGCTAAGTATGATAGGTACATTTAATAAGTCAAGACGGAAGAGAATCATCCAAAAAGGGATAAGACGAGCGAAGACGGAGCAAGTAAAACCTCTGATTTGTTGGGCTGGAATTCATCCGGATTGGTCCGGAATATTCCGGATGGTCCGGAATAATCCGGACTCAGTCCGAACAAATTCCGAGGTGACCTCAAAATGGTTCTGTTAGGGTTTCGGATTTCATCCGGAATGGTCCGGAAAATTCCGGACGATTATTCCGGATCTATTCCGGATGGTCCGGACTGGATCGAGAATATTCCGGGTGATTCCGGACGACTAGTTTCGGGCAGAAACGGCTAGTTTTTGGAGGACCTATATAAAGGCGTCTCTTCTTCCCCATGAGGTACCACGACCAGAACAAGAAAGACTCCATTGTTGCAAAGCTTCAACTACCTAGATCTCTCTCTGTAGCCACTCAAACACTTAGCCCATTGGGGATTTGAGAGAGAAGACCTAGATCAACACTTCCACCAAACCGATTTGATTTCCCCCTTGATTTGTGAGAGGGAGCTTGTTACTCTTTGTGTTCATTGGAACCCTAAGAGGTTGTGGTCCTTCGAACCTTTGAAAGCTACGAAGACATTGCCGGGAGCCACCAATTGAGTTGTGGTGTGTGCCCCGGCCTCGGGCATCGAGTCTTGGCGGCTCGGTGCATTTGGTGAAGACCCTCCAACTTGTGGAGTGTGCTTCATCCTTGTAAAGGTTCTAGTTGTCAACCTCAACGACAACATAGTGACAAGTGCCTCGCCACATCGGTGGTAAGACACAAAGGAGATACGGTGTGCCATTTCAAGGCTACTCGGTGTTTCACTTTGGTGAACACCGCGCCGCTCCAACGGAGACTAGCTTCCATTGGGAAGTGAACTTCGGGATAAATCTCCGCGTCACCTTGTCGGTTATTCCTCAACTTGTCGGTTACTTATTGCATGATGGGATCATATTTCTTTTGGTGTTCACACCCAACCTAATGTTACTTGGCTCTGCCCTAAAAATTGGATATTCATCGTCTAATGCAAATTGAAGCTACACAATTGGACTAAAAAACTAAGAAATATGATCCCATCATGCACTCATTCGGAGAAAGGGGCGAAATTTTACCTCTTAGTCGTTTCCTCGAACATGTTGTGGACGCGGTGATTTTGATGGTAGCTCTATGTACCTTGGCCGATGGAGGGATAAGAGACTTACAACGGGCGGTGAAAGTGGAGTTGGTGGTGCCAACGTCAGTCGGGGTAAACTACACGCTCAACGCATCGATCATAAAAATATCCACCGTCAGCGGCGTCGTGTAGGGTTTAATCTGCACAACCGCCACCGAAAACAATGTTGTCGACCATCGATGTTGCCGCCGAATCTTCACTAGGCCAAAAGCAAACGGGAAGGAGCTTTGAGCAACTTCTCCAAATCCCCTGGCTTTGAGAGTCGCCGCTTTTCTCGACTCGAGGCCAACGAGCTATCGGTCGTGAGCGAGCTTCACGACGGTAGAACCATTCAGGAGTACCGCCGGCAATGAAGAGCAACCCGAAGAATGAGTGAATGGGGTTTCTAATCGGTGAGGAGAGTGGAGAGTTATGCGAAAACATGTCGCTGCCCGCTCTTCCCAACGCGTGTGAGGCAGTGGCTCGATGGCAGCAGGCCTTAACGAAACATTCTATCAAATCGGTGCGAGTCAAAATTTAAGTGTAACTTAATTAACCAAACACCGAGGAGCTGTATGTGGCCGTGCGGGAACCAAACACGGCCAAAGAAAGGGACTGCATCAAAAAGTTGGTTCTGTAGTTCGACCTGACCCGCGCACGGCGCACCGTATGGAATCGATTCCTTTGCGCTGTGGACTGTGGTCCACCGCAAAGAACCGCCTGCCGAACGCAGAAGTCCACGAAGCACCGAGGACCGAGGTACTTCCCCACGATGTGATAACTCACAGAGTAGCTATAAATGACCCCGACTCCACGCTCGGCTAGACTGTCGCTACTCGCTCGTCGCAACGCGTAGAGTAGAGCAGAGCACGCCCCTGCCGTGTTTCTTTTCCGTTTCCTGCTTGGTTCTCGCTCAGGCCCAACCCAACGCTGCCATTGCCCCTTCCAATCCCGTCCCCCCCAACCCCAAACCCTCGTTTCATCCCCTCCCTCTCGCCTCGCCCGGCGGCGATTCCCCATCTCCTCTCCGTGCCGGCGCTCGATTCCGGCCCCAGTTGGGTACGCGTTCTTTCTTTCAAGCACAAATGTTCTTTCTTTTTTTTCCTGCTTATTATGCGGCTCGATTATCCATCGTCGTGTATGTTTGATTTTCGATTGAGCGCGACGGGAAAGCGGTTGATTTTGGGGCCAGAATCGCGCGCTTCGTGGGTTTGCGCGGCGGGTCCTGTTTAGGGGAGGGGTTTTGGTGACTGGCGAGGTCCACGCCGTCGATCTCGGCATGCAGCTTGCTTGTGTTGGTTTATTCAAAGACGGCGACCGGTTGTTGGATTCTGGAGATTTATGTTGGGCTATTGTTTGCATGTGGGTCGGACGGTTGCGCCTTTTCAACGTGGGCGAAGTTCAGCGGCTGTCCTTTCTATCAGTACCCACTCCTCTAGATTCTAGTATGGATTAATTCCCCTGTTCATTCGAGGCAAGGCAATCAATTCTGATTGCGCAACAAGTTGCGAAATGTTCTTACCAGCACCCCTCCAGTTCATTCTCGCATTTGTGTTAAGACCTTCACCTCGAATGTAACTCTATTTGATGGAATTTACCTGATCCCGGCAGGTGCTTTTGAGACTTTATCACATCGATAGTAGGAACCGAGCATAGTTTAGTTGGTGCAAGGTGAGGATCTACCCACTCGCCACCCAGGTTCAAGTCGTTTTCAACTGGTACTTGGGTGCCTAGTATTCTGAATTAAATTGGTACCTAGTTTTTTCTAGGTACCCAGCATCATTTGTCACATCTAATTAATGTAGAAATGGGCAATTTGCTTTCAAAATTTTGGAAGAAATGCCCCTAAATGTTAAGAAATAGCTCTGTAATTCATTGCTGCATGGTACGCTACAAGGATGTTTTCTTATGGTTAGCACTTCTCTACAGTATGAGAGTACCTAAATAACCCACCATACCCAGTTGGCCCTTTTATTACTTAAATTGCTTTCTCTAGGCAAAGGATTTTAGAAGATACCATCATGAATTTCCCTAGATTTTAGGTCCACAAAACCACAACCTGCAACTGGAACTATTAGAGATACTTTGACAATTAAAGAAATTGGTTTGGACTTTGATTTATCGCTATCAGCATAAAGTACCATAAGAAATTTATGTATCACTATCTTTAGCAGAGAAAATGGACGTATTTTTGTAGTTCTCAGCTGGTTCACATAAATATAGAAGAATTTCTGTACTTACGTATGTGGTGTGTATTATGTTGTTTTGTATCCTTCCCTGACTAATGATACAATTCCGAGCGTGTTCAAATGCATGGCCTTGAAATGTCTCTCCTGATTGTTGTTTAGGTCTGCTTGATCATCCGCGTAGCTTCTTATATGACCCAGTTAACTGGTGTTTGGATATGAAGTGATCCTAAACCAATTGCACAGAAAAGAACCGACTTAACTAAGGTGCAATTACCATCTTTGCAAGGAAAGTTCCAAGGAGTTTTTCTGTTAATGCAACCAGCATAAAATTTCCACCTCAGTCAGATCGTCACCTAACTAGATTGAGATATTATGGAGTACGCCGAAGCCTGCAAAGGATCATGTGATCGCGGAAAGTGTGAGACTGGCAAGATTGCGGAGGCAATAATTGAATCTTATGGATCTGAACCTGAAGAAGGTGAGGTTAGAGAGGTGGATGAGCCGCCTAGACTAGAAAGCCCTATCCAGAAAGGCACAGCTGCAAGTGTTGAACAGGAGCAGGTCCATATAAGGCAATCAGCTTCACCGCAAAGACCTTCTCATAAAGGAGAGAGTGCAGGTACTGTGGTTTCGCAACAAAAATCTATGCCTGGAGCGATGCACAACGACATGTGTGCAAGCATTGTTGTGCAAGATGTGATTGAAAAGGAGCAGGTCAATATAAGGCCATCAATTTCACCTGAAAGAGGATCCCATCAAGGAAGGATCTCATCTATTATTTTTGTGGAACAGTCTAAGTGTAGTGCAATCCAAGAGGACATAGCTGCAACTCCTAGCACATCTTCTCAAGGGGTGGTTGAAGATGAGCCATCAACGTCAGCTGAAAGAGGTTCCCACATTGGAGAGACTGCAAGTACTGCTGTTGTGCAACAATCTAAGTATACTGCATCTGAGGGTCGACATGTTGATGTGAGGCAGTCAACTTTGCATAGAATGTGGGGGAACCACCGTCGAAGTTATTCGCCATCCGCGTATAGTAGTTCAAAAGAAAGGCATAAGAAAAGGAAGGAAGGATGTTTTAGATACTCTGATTCCCGTTGGGTCTTGGAAATGATTGAGGAAGTTTGTTCAGAAAGGCTTAGGACACTATTGTCACGGCAAAATGGAGACCGAAAGAACCTCAAAACTGTGCAAAAGAAGCACGAGGTAGAATTCTTTCAAAAACATGTGAGTTCTTATAGAGCCCATCTTGCTCATGTTATGCCAACAATAAGTTATTGCAGAATGATGTTGCCTAAGCTACATTTCAGTATTTTGCGCGACAGATTTCATAAACATATGAAATCTCAGGTGATAAAATTTGTGAAGCAACAAATAAGTGAAAGAAACAAGGAGCATAGAATAAAAGCGCGGTGGATTTTTGAGGCCAAGGCTGGCTACCTTAAGAAATGGTTTTATGTGACTTCCTTGACATATGGTAAATTCAAGTTGGAGAAATTGGAATGCCATATGACTGGCTATTTGGATGGTGAAGAGCATCTCAAATATTTCGACATGCAATCTCTAGCTACTCAAATTGAAGCAATTGCCTCTAATAAAGAATCTGAAGGCATGTGTGCCAGCGATGTTACTGAGACCATTCTAGAGAACTCACCATCACTGCTTGAAACAAATGGACCTGCAAAGCTCAGGTTTTCTGTCGGTGTAGCAGAAGAAATGAAAACCTTAGAAAGCAGGTCTTCACAGTCCACCTGTGCTCCCACCATGGAGTTTGGTGAAAGAAATGGGACACAAACTGCCTTCTCGGCTGCAGCACAAAACCAGGGGTGTAACGTGGAGAGACCCTATGCTTGCCAGCTTGACACGAGTGCAGCACTAGGTAAGGCAGTGACAACTGGTAAGTCAAGTGATGTTTCTGAGCCTATTCCAAAATACTCACCATTGCCGCTCGTAAGAAATGGAGCTACACAGCTTGAGTTTCCAGTCGATGTATCAGAAGAAATGGCTACCTTAGAAAGCAGTCCATCTCAGTTAACCTGTGCGCCAGGCATGGAGTTTGGGGAAAAAGATGGGACACAAATTGCCTTCTCATCAGCAGCACAGAACGAGGGCGAAAACATGGAGAGTCCCTGTGCATCTCGGTTTGTCACGAGTTCAACATCAGAGCTTGCTATCGTGGTGAGCAATGATACAGAAAATGCTGCCCCGATTTCTAGAGAAAAACGAAGGCGCATAAGTTCAGGTAATGATATGTCAGAAGGTCCATGTTGTATGTCAGGGACAAAATTTGGTGAAAAAGATGGGACAGAAATCGCCTTATCACCAGCAGCACAAAATGAGGGGAGAGACATGGAGAGATCCTGTGCTTCTCACTCTGATAAGGATGAAGCACTAGAACTTGCAATGACAGCTAACACTGATTCAGAAAATACTCTGGCTGGTTCTAATGAAAAGCAAACACCCATAAGTTCAGCCAGTAATATTTCGGAAGATCCATGTTCTAGGTCACAGATAAAGTTGCCATACAAGCCTACCTCAAACCTTTGCAGAACAACATTGCATCAAGAGGTATTTTAGCTCATATTTTTTCTGTCATTGAAGTATTGTCTTAACGTTTAATTCTTATGATGGATTCGGTTGCTGGCAATAGGAAAACTTATGTTGATGATAAGTTAAGTAGACATTAGCAAGAACAAACTAGTTATCGTTAGGAAGCCGGAAGGATAAACAACGAGCTAGAAATTTCTTGTTTGTTTTGCGTTGGAGCATCATCTATTGAGTTTACAAGTAATTCAACCATGATTGAATGGATATAAATAATTTAATTGTATTTTTTTTAAAATGGTCTCTAGATGAAGGTATAAGAAATATTAATAGTGTCTCACGATTATTACTAGTGGCAACTTATAATGTGACATCCCTGGCATTCCTCTGCAGGAACCTCCAGCTGCAAGACCGCCTCCACCTTCAGTTAATAATAGTCAGATCATTCAAGTTGAGGATTCAGATGGCGAGGAAATACCTAGTGGTCAAATATCTTCCTTTCCCCAAGTTACTGACCAGCCAAACATGCACTCTAATACCCAAAGTGTGATTAACCAGCACCATTGTGGTCCAACATCCCAGGCTGCTAGTCGTCCATATCAACCACCTGGTGGGAATGCTCATTCAGCAAGAACTGAGGTTGACAGTCTTGGGGCATTACATGTTCCAGTGTCAGACACTCAGCTGCCAACAGGCTCCACTCCTGGGCAATTTCTGGCTGAAAATGGGCTTGAATCAAATCCATTTACAGTTGAGTTGAGTCGAATACGAAAGTTGCATGATCTGGTAGCAAAGAGACATCAAGAGAAGGTCACTTTCTTGAATTGCTCTTCTATTTCTGTATTTTGTGTTATTTCAGTTACACCCTATTGAGGTGTGTTACTCATCAATCTCTGCATGTGTTTCGCCAGCGAGAACAACTTACTTTGGCACGTGAAATAGAGATGACTCAAGCTAAAAGGAAGTATGAAGAGCTCGTGTACAATTCAGAGGTGGAAGTATTACAGCGAAGGAGAGAACTTAAGATAACATGTGATAAAGTTTACAAACAGCAGATACTGGCTGAGGTATTACAGGTTATATTTAAGGCATCTGCTAAAGTTGTTCCAGACAGTCCGAGAGGTATATTCTTTTTTGTACATCCTAACTCTGCTCTATTAAGATATTTTTACTACTTAGACAATGATATACTCGATGCAAAAAAAAAAGAATGATATACTATTGTTTGTTAATTTTGTATCAATTACTTGAAGAAGTTTAGTATTCTAATATAGATGGGAACAAATAAATGAAAATTGTTTGAATTGTACTTTGGTATACTCATTAGTATTTAGTAGTTCTCATTCTGATTTTTAGACATTGTATTATCATTTAGTTTTACTTGTATATAGTTATTAGTTACTTTGTATAACCTCATGCCCTCATGGTTTTGTGCAAGATTTTATTATTGGGAAATTTGGACATCTTCCACTCCAGAGATTGATAATTTGATATTTGTTGTTACCCCATGTCTTAGTGACGTTATCCTCATTAACCACATAACAGCGAGACATGAGTGGAAAATTGGCAACACCATTCTTTGGAGTGGCGAAATCCAACCTTTTTTTTCATTATATGCTGAACAAGTTCTTGCCTCGGTCACTCGTGCAATTATGATATACATTATGAAGTTTCTGGTGAAGTTTGTATATGGCTTGACCAGTTATGTTGGGCCATTTGATCAGTTGATCTGCATGGCTATGGTACAAACATAACATTTTGGGTCCATCTGTCCTTGCTTAGAATCAGTTTGAAACTACACAGAACTAGAAATGAAACTTGTACCTGGCAAGTTTATTGAGTCAAACTAATTTTGGGACCATCTTAAAATTCAGCCAGTCTTGGATATCTTGTAATTTGGTGTTTTATGCACAACTGTATATGCTACCCATTAGAAGCCCTTACTATGAGTCTTTTCTTTGCGTGACTGATAAGAAGGTATAACAAGTTTGTTAGCAGCAAAGGGTTTCCTTGAAATGTGCACATTTTCCTCATGGTATTGTGTTTGTCATGGTAAACTATTTAACATGCCATCTTGATATGGCAAATGTATAACATGTTTCTCATAGTCCACGGCATAAAGCTCAATGTCAGTCCTGCATAAATAAGGGCGTTTTGGGCATCATAGCGACTTCTGAAAGCATTTTTAGTATTACTACTTCCACTCTTCTTGATATATTAACTCGGCCTGTTGGAGCTATAAATAAAGATGGTTTAGAGACGCCCCAAAATCATTCTGGACCACCCATTCCTTTTGATCTGATATATGAATAATTCTGGACCACCCCCATACTCCAATTGGTCACATTCATCACATAAAAATAATATTTGGCTTGTTCGTCCTCCTATCAAACTGCAGCGTGCTCATATTTGGTTTCTTGCATGTTCAGTATCATATTTTACTTATCCAATGTCTACTCATGTTGATGTATTCTTTCATGTCTCAGGTGCAGCCCAGAAAACGACGGCAGAGCCTAACTGGTCATCACACCAGCGTAGTTTCCACTTTACTGCACCTGTTTCATCCCCTGCGTCAACATCCATATACCAGTCACCGCAATTGTCCGTACAAGCATCAACAGACGCCTCCCTCAGACAGCATCTGACCGCGCAACACACTTATATGGACCCATCCGGCATATCCACTGCTAACTTGATGAATTATCCAAGTGGTGGCATGGGACTTGCATACCGTAGACAGGCATAAACTGGAAGCTTATGCAGTGCCTGATTGCTCGCCCCCGTTCGTTTGTAAATTTGCCGCCAGCATCTGTTCTTGGTGGTTGAGCTGTGAGCTCGGAGAAATAGCGGCAGCAGTCGCCGCTCTTTGAAGAAATCAACTTCGGAGTTCAGTTGTATGGACGTATGTATTTAAAAACCAGAGCTTCCTTCTGAGTCTTTGCTTAGTGAGAAGTAGACCTAGGATTTGTTCAGTTAGTATAGTAATCTGTAGCTGGTAACAGGTTCATGGCTGTTCATGTTACATTCTGCATTCTGACAGCTCTTTGCCTCTGCACCTGCTTCGGTTTACTCCGGAGTCCAAACCGAAAAAGCCGCTGCTGGACATTCCAGTAATCTTCATGGAAGAGATATGTTGTGCATTTGTTTTAAATCTTCAGTGGACATTGCTAGGCAGCCCGCCATCCTTGAACAGACATTACCGTAAAAATCTGCTGACCTGCTATCATTTGTTATGACTGAACACGTTTTCGGGGAAACCATTATTATGACTGAATACTGAGTATTCATTTTTATTTTTTTATAAAGAGAATGTTAAGAGGGGTCGTGGTAGACTAAACTTGACATGAGATGAGTCCGTTAAGAGAGACCTGAAGAATTGGAACATCGCTAAAGAACTAGACATGGACAGGTGTACGTGAAAGTTAGCTATCCACGTGCCAGAATAATGATTTGGTTTCGAGATTTTATGGGTTTCAACTCTAGGCTACCACAACTTATTTAGGATTGAAAAGTTTTGTTGTTGTTATTGTTGTTGTTGTTGTTGTTGTTGTTGTTATTGTTGTTGTTGTTGTTGTTGTTGTTGTTGTTGTTGTTGTAAAGAGAATATATTAATATCGTAAAGATATCAAATACACCCAGCCTCTGTACTAACAAGATGTCTAAAGACATCCAGAATGCACACAACCAAGAAAAAAAATAAAAAATAGAAAACTAAAAACAAAGATCCCGTCGGAATGATGGAACACTCGCAACAACAACACTCTAACCACCACCAAAGTACAACACCAGGACCGCAAAAAAGTTCTCCAAAACAATGCTTTCAGTAAGGACATTGCCAGGTACAACCAATGAAGGCCAGACTTTGGGCTTTCACCCTGAAAAAAGACCATGATTCCAAAACAATGTCTTCAGCAAGGTCATTGCCAGGCACAACCAATGAAGGCCAGACCTTGAGCTTTTACCCTGAACATCACGACTCGGTACTTAGTACCACTAGAACGCTGATGTGTTGCCGTTTCCTCTTGCCAAGGTCGCTGTTGCAAGTTTCCAACACCTGACACACAGAAAAATCTGTGCCTAGAGTTTTCAACGCAACCAAAACTCCTCTCCGCCAACACAAGCCTCCGATCACAGCCACCATGACTTTCTTCACTACTGTCAATGTCATGAAAATCTATTAGACATATCGCATGACCACGACAAGATAGCGAAGCTTCGCGCCTCGCCCTCATGAAGCATCTATGACCATAGATGAGAGCGCGCACGACCGGATCAATTCCAATCTAGATATCCAATGACGCCATGCGCCAATCCGCGGAGATCTCCGATGGGAAGACCGGAACACGTCGGCAGCCCGATCATGGAGGGACACATGTAGCAGATCGATGATTTGGTACGCGAAGACCAGCAGGGCCACCACCAGCAGATCAGAGTGGGATACCAAGATCCACCACTCCAAATCACTCATCAACCTCCGGAGAAGAGGTCTCCGCCGCCATGCCCGGGGCCGCCGCCCAGCTCCCATGTGATGCGCCCCGTTGAGCGGTGTAGATGAGATCCGGCCACGCGCCACCGCTGCCATCTCACCCTCCGGCCGCCGGCGCCACGCACCACCACCACCACGGATGAGATCAGGGGCGCCTCCCCAATCCCCTCGGGTCGCGACCAGCGGAAAGCCCCGCCGCCGCCATGCCGCCCAGGCTTGGCCCGGCGACACCTCCGGCGACGGCGGGGGGAGAGAGAGGCTGAAGGAGACCAGATGAGGGTGGAGGGGGAGCTCCCCGGAGTGGCGCGGCGCCGCCATCTGGGGGAGGGTTAGGTCATCATATACTTCATAAACAACAATCCAGAGTTTGATTCAGCTATTTTTGTCATTCGATTCGAACCCCAAAACCTCAGTCTCCGTCTAACATCTATGCTGTCTTCTTATCTCGTCATTGGTCCCTGCACATAGCGCACGATGCACTTTGGCTGCCAACAGGCCGAGCGGAACCCGTCGCTGTTAGCTGCATCAATGACGCATCATGGGCCGACTGAAAGATCACGGATGGCAACAACATGCCAGCATGGACCAGATCATAAGAGCATCTCCAAGAGCTTACCCAAAATTTGGGTATTCAAACTGGTTTTGGGTAGAGGAGAGAGAAGGTATGGGTAAGCAAATTTGTTTTGGCTTTTCAAGCTTACCCATATTTGCATCTCCCACGTGGGACCCACATGTCAGTGGGATAGGCATATTTTTCTTTTCTTTTTTTCCCTCTCTACCTTCTTCTTCATCCTCCAGTCCACCCACCGCCGCCGCCGCCCCGCCCCGACCTCACCCCAGCCCTGGCTGCCACACCCAGCCACGGTCGCGGCCGCCACCGCCCATCCCCGTGCCGCGCCGTCCCGTCCCAGCTCCGGCCGCCGCCGTCCATCCCTGCGCCGCGCCGTCCCGTCCCAGCTCCGGACGTCGCCATCCATCCCGCCGCCGACCACGGCCTAGCCCCGCCCGCCACGCCCTGCTAGCGACGGTGGCCGCCGTCACTGCATTTTCGACGCCCAGCTAGCCTCGGCCGCGGAGGATTTGGCCCGACGGTGTCTACATGGGAGCTCGATGCGGAGCCGCCGGCTGGCCCGATTCGGTGGCGGTGGGGAGCATTCCGTCCGGGAGAAGGGTGGCGGGGGGCGAGGAGGGGTGGGGGCGAGTGGCGGGCAGCGCTCCGGTGACCGGAGGAGGCGGTGACGGCGGCGTCGCGGCGGGAGGTCGGGCCGGAAATTTCAGGGAGGAGCAGTTTCCTCTTCCCGCCTCGATTTCATCCTACGTGGCAACTATGGCAATCCATATGGGTATTTGGCTTGGAATACCCATATATGCCAATTCTTGGCTAGATTATGGGTAGTGACCCAAAAAAATTGGTTGGGGACCACTTATGGGTATGCTCTTGGAGCAAGTTTTTTGCCCCCAATAACCAAAAAAGCAGTTTTTGGGTATTGAGGCAAAATATGGGTAAGCTCTTGGAGATGCTCTAAACGGGGAGCACATCGTTATCGACTTATCACTTGGGCAGTGCAAACCTGAACGGAGATTCATTAGATATACTTATGCGATCCTGCTTCGTTCTACTCCTGGCAAGGATCATTGGAAAACCGATTCTCTTTTTTGGGTGGGGGCTTTCTCGTGTTCCTGCTGTTCACTGTTGGCTTGACGAGTGATGACAGTCTGACAATTTAACTTTTAGAGGTCTCCTTTTCATTTACGCGGGTCATGGAGTGTGCTCACCAATTATATAACTAGATGTTTTAGAACAATTATTATATACTAGTCGTCAACCCGTGCATTCGCACGGGCTACTATATAATATTTTACATAAAAAAATATGTTGTCATTTTCAGAATTTTATTTGCAACAATGTCTACTTAAAAAATAAAGGAGGTGTCTTCAATACATACACTTCTGTCATAGTACATCCTTGTTGTATTGACAATCAATATCTATGTTGATGGATTGTTTTTATGTGTTAATACATTATTTTTCATATGCAATTCTGAATATATTAAAACCGCACTCAAAATATTCGTTACTTAGAATTTTTTTTGGGTAGTTGAAATACATATATACGCAGACTGTAAGATAAACAATGTCTTACTTAAGATTGTGCTGGACATATTAGATTGTAATACAGTTCCCTATTTGTAGTATTAAAATTTTCCTTACGAATGCAGGCTTTGAATATTTAAGTTTGTATATAATAACTTGGAATGTGAAAGTTGCAAGAAATATATGTACATAAATAGTTAGATTAAATATAATCTTACCTTTGTGTTATAAAATCACAATTCTTACTAACACTATTACTACGATTTCCCTCTCGCATTTATCTTCTCGTGTATACAAATTCCACATGTGAACTTAAAGTCTGCAGTATTATTTTTTTTAAATCTTGTTAAAAATACCTGGTTTTACTTCTTGGATATTTTTTCGGGACATGATAACTTTGGAGGAGTGGATTTTCTAGGAGAAAATATAGGGACATATATTGGTAAACTAAATATCCATTACTTCTTCTTGCGATGAAGTCATAACTCTCACAGCTATTTATTTTATTAGAAAGCAGTACAAACACTTCTTGGATATTTCTTTCTCTCGAGGGAATGCATGCTAAAGAACTTGCCGACTTGAACACAATTGCACGGACATCAAAACATGTGCATTTACATCATTACAAAAAAAATCGTTAGATAATCCACGTAGCCAGATCTGCCCATACTTTCTAGGGTGTTAATTTGTATTTATTGTATTTTTTTGTAATTAAGTAGTACAAAGATACAGGATATGTGGAGTAACACAAAATAATGAACAATACACCAAGTCCTCTTTTGTATTACGTTATTAATTTGCATATCCTCTATGCACGCACGCTCTATGTACTGAAAAAATCATGAGGAAAATTACATGTTGGATGAGATTAGCATGGCTGCGTGGATGCTATCTGCATATATATTTGGACTGGCCTGCTCCATATAACTCTTTGTGAGGGTGGTGGATTCCTGAAAAAAAGACAAAATCACAAACGACTTGAGCATAGAACATCCGAAACATATATCAGATCAAGTCTCAACAATCTAAGCTCCACCCCGCAGTTGCAATCCCCACTCATGGAATTTATCTTAATAGGAGAGAAAACTAATTGCATCTAACTAATGCTTGGTTGATCACTTGACGCGGATCACCTAAAAAATTCGGAATTTATTCCTGCAAAACATAAGAGAAACGAAAACCTAGCAGTCGCTTGCTCAATCACCGACAAAAAATAAAATCATATAAAAGTGCTGCAAGAAAATCCAGTCACAACATGATTTCAAATCTACATGCATGATTGCTAATCAGCTCAACAACACTGATGGGGGTGAACATGCATGCTTGCTAAACGTTAGGGACGTTTTGGTGAAATCGGATTAGCATGTCAAGGCACCTGCTTGCTTAGCTAGGAGGTAGAAAGCCTGAAGAGAAGCTGGACGTCAGTCACGCCTAAACCGGGCACCGTACCCTAGTCAGTGAAAAATATTTCGTCGAATGGTGTGGGGATCGACGGCCGGAACTGATCGGAAAGAACAGATATCGGCAGCCTCGCCACACCTACCGAAATATTAGCATTCGCATGTTCCTTATTTCACATAGGGTATTGGCTGAAGACCTGTCACATAAGAAGCAGCTTGTTTGCTTCAAAGGGGACCAATTGATAATGTGCTACCAAAATTGGAAAGCTCAAAATCATGGCCTCATTATCTTTTAGACTGAACTGCAGGCCTTCCCAAAACACCAACAACACATGCTAGTGATGTCAGGGAATCATGTAAAATAATACATGGACATATAATCTTGCGGAAAACTTGATAAAACTACTACGGTTACTGGAAGTCGTATCTTTATACTCACCCGTTTGATATACCATGCTCCTGGTTGATCCATTGATCTCCTTAGTTCAGTTCGTTCAGAGATGTCTTGATTCACTTTTTAGTGATGACTGGTGGCGCATCTGATCTCTTATATAAGAAAAAATAGGAATAAGAGATGAAGCATCCATGCAAGGAAGAAAACCAACTCAAAATCATTGAAGCAAACGAATTCCCCAACTGGATTTGCTCACGTGTCCATGTGAGACCAGGAGTAGGGAGCCGTGGTCGTTACCTGTAGCCACAGATCGAGATGGATTGAGCGACGACCGTCCAAAGTCTAGAGCCGGTAGCTCGGCCGCTCGCCGCCGTTGAGGCGCTTGAGCCGCGCGAGCCAAATAGGCAGTAGGACAGCGGCCGCATGTGAGACCAGGAGGAGGAAGGCGGGATCCTTAACTGCAGGCATAAGTCTAGGAGAGGCGACGTAACCTCTCTCCTCTGTGGTCGCTAGGTCTGATTGAACTTTCGCCGATGCGCGAGGAAATCCTTCCTCTCCCATCTTCATATCCAGAGCCCTCCTCTCCTCTTTCGGTTGATATGTGACCTGATTACATAACACACAGGTTTCTTCTGCACGATTTTTTTCTCAAAAAGCTGAGGATGCACTCGTGTCTCTGGCCGAAGGACTGCTGCTAACAAAGAGCCCTTGTTCATGTAGGTAGCAGAAAGGGGAGGGTGAGAGGAAAACTATAAGGAGTTCGCCATAGTTTCCCGACGACAACAGCTGCTCTCTCTGTATGAGGATCATTTGTCTGCTGCCAAGCGAGTCGATGGAGGCATACATTGGAGGAGGCGGCCGTGGGGGAGATCGAGGGATGGACAACCAGATTACCTAGAGGATTGTAGATTTTTCGCTTATAACGCAGCAGGGGTTTTGGTTCAGAAGGACACGGGACTCGACAGTCTAGATAGAGCCAAAGGAAAACAAACGGTTAATCGTAGGTGATCGCATGTTTATTTTTCTTGACTTGTGATCTCGTGAATTGTGGTGGGACAGTTGGAGAGGACTCTTCAGATTTTATCAACGGTTGTAAATAATTAATACATAGATCCGATGGTCAATTTTCTCATATTGTGAGGATTAACGTGGAGGCTCCTACGGTGCCTCCAATTAATAAATATAAGACTACCGAAAAAGGCTTTACGTCCAGCTTTATAAATAAAGCATTCAACATAGTATCAAACAACCACCGTGCACGAGCACAAAAATAAAAAGAGAAAGGTTCGCTGGGGCCACAGCACAACACGACCCAACAAGTACGAAAAATATCGATACAACTCCGCGAGGAGAGCAACTCAACGACTAGAAGACGCCGACATCCTGCGCGCTACTCTCAAGAGGTCCTTGAACATGTCGTCCAACCGCTCCTTGTCCCGCTGTCTACACAACACAATTATTATATACTCAGGTATATTGAGTAGTAAAATTGTGTAATCGAGATGAATCAGGACATTTTGGATTTAGGATCCGTAAATTAAACTACAGGGGTAGATGGGCAATTAATGAGCTGACCACCGTACCCACTGGGGTAGCAGCGAAGTGGTGTGGATCGCAGTGGACCGACTAATCCTGTTGGGTGGATCAAAACTAACTTCGGTCGAGGACCATCGCGCATGAAATTCGGCGAGTCGTTTACCCACTGGGGTAGCAGGCTGTAGCATCGCAGTGGTGTGGATTGCTATGGACCGAGTGACTGACTAATCCTGTTGCTGGTTAAGGGCCCAAAACCAAGCATCACCCATCGCGCATTTGACGATCGGCGAGCCTTTTAAGCTTATTTTGTTTGAAAATAAGTTCTTTCTTTGCGTGTCTCTAGCAGCGGTTTGATCAGGGGGGCCATATTCAGAAAAAAATGCAACTCGATTATCTACAATTTTTTATTTCTAGTTTTACGTGCTCAGTGTTGTGCATGTTCTACACTAATACCTTTCTGCCAATCTTGTAGAGATGGTCAAACAAATAAAATTAAAACATGGCTTGACAGAGACCGTATATACACACGTTTTCACAGCAGTGCAGCACCCGGTCATCTCCACTCTATCTACTACTCCCTCCGTTCCAAATTAGTTGTCTTCTATTTGCCAAAAAGTGGATGTATCTAGACATGTTATAAGTATAGATACATCCACTTTTTGACAAATGTAAGACAACTAATTTAGAACGGAGGGAGTAGATGACTGGAATAAGTCCATGATGCTTTCTTAATAAAGAGACTGGTCCAACCGATAACTTCTCAGCGTATAGCATGACACACCGACACGTATACGCGAGTCTGTCGTACACATACAATTGTTTTCTAACGAGAGTTGTAAACATGGAAATTTTAAAATGGCATAGTCAAAGTTATCCGGGCAAAGTTCTCACGCATCATTGCATTTTGTTTGACAGAGTCGGCGTATTTGAACACCTTTTTTTACTCAGCCCGGGGCTAACTTCTGTTCCTATCGGTGGAAATATTTTCTGGCCAAGATTGCTCATTCACGAGTCACCACACACATGGTTACCTCGCCACGTGGGGCCCATCTATGAAGGAGGTTTATCTCCTTCCCCGTGTGTGTTGTTTTCCCACTTATTTTTCTCCCGCGCGTCTCTCCCTTGTTCCCCACTGCTCTCCCTCTCACCTCCCGCACCAACTCATCAGAGTTAGACACCCCAGAGAGCCGTGGCGGAGAAGGCTCCAGCGAGCTAGAGCAAGGCATCACCGAGCAGACAAAATATGGGGCCCCATGCAAAACCCTAAGTAAAATAATATACTCTCATACATACATTAGAGACGTATCCGATGGAGCAATTTTTCCATCGTCAAACCCAATTCGATTCAATTCATGTTTGTTCATTAGCGGGGATGATCCGGCAAAATAAGGGAAAATTTCCCATTGTCAACCTCAATTCGTGATTTGATCCATATTTATACCCCAATTTTTAGAAGACAAGACTGAAGCCTTAGAACACTAGGCGCCTTAATCTGGATGCACATGTATACGGAATATGAAAAGAAATTAAGAGGATCATAGACATCATTAAGTGTATGCTGCGTGAGACATGCACACACCCCGCGAAACTCACCTACGCGAGATAGGCGTTATGGCAAGACGGCGACCCCACGAGGGAGAGGAGAGATGACGATCGAGCATCAAGCACCTAGGCCTAAGCTTTGAATCATTGTTCACTAGATAGGGCCTTCCTCCCGATTGCTCGATGTCGCAACCATCGATTGTCGAGGCTGACTCCCATGTGGCCTGGTTGAGGTTGACTCCTATTCGGATTGGTTTATGGTCCTAAGGTTGACCTATGTCGAAAGGGGTAATGGGTTGCTGTATGCTGATGAACTACCGACATGTTGTGTGAACCAGTTCTGTGCACCAAAATTTGGGGCCCCTGAAAATTGGGGGGCCCTATTCGGCCGCACAGGCCGCAGTCCCACGGGTTTGGGTCTGTTGAGCAATAAACTTAGAGCATCTCTAGCAAAACCCGCAAAACGGTCAAACCCGCGTAATAACCGCCCGATGCGGATTGAAAACCGCAAAACGGCGGAGAACAGAATCCGCAAATTTACCCAACCCGCAAAAGATTTTGCAGGCCCCCGTGAATCCCCGCCTCGGAACGGCTTTTTCGCGGATTTTGTCGCCGAATCTAGGGGCCCCTGCATTTGGTCAAAATGGTTGGCGGGTGGGAGTTTTCACCACGCGTTCTTCCTCTCTTCTTCCCCATCTCGCCGCCGCCGCCGCCGCCAGCGCCACCGCCTGCGAATCCCTCCCTTTCCCGGCCGCATCTGACGGCACCCCGCCGCACGCGAGCTGCCCCGGCCGCGGAGGTCCCCTTCCGCCGGTTTCCCCTAGCCGTGTCCGCGGAGAACGGAAATCTGCGCCGCCACCGCCGATCTGCCGGTGAGTCTAATTCCGCTCAATTTCGCTTCGATTACGGCCGTAGTAGTAGGTACTGAGTATGGCTTGCCCATTTCAGATGGAGTTGAGCCCGGAGGAAGAGCTCGTGCTCTCCGATTCGTCCTCCTCCGACGACTCCGATGTGGAGGCGCTGTTCGCAAGCCGGCGGCAGCAAATGGTGGTCGCCGTCCTCGCCGTCAAGGAGTTTGAGGACCGGTATGCAAAGTGGTGGCAAGGATCCAAGGTTGGCCAACTTTGCATACCGCGCAACCGCTTCTACGGCAACGAGCTTCTCATGCGCGATTACTTCGCCGAAATCCCGACGTACCCGGCTCACATCTTCCGAAGAAGGTACCGTATGCGCCGCTCTCTTTTCGTGAAGATAGTAGAAACTTGCGAGGTGAACTGTCGGTACTTTACCCGTCGCCGGAATGCCGCGGGTTTGATGGGTTTCAGCGCGTACCAGAAGATCTCCGCTGCAATGAGAGTCATTTCCTATGGCGTCCCGGCTGACTATGCCGACGAGTATCTTCGTATTGGCGAAGATACTACGATCGACTCCGTTCGTCTATTTGCTAAAACAATTATCACACTCTACGGAAAGATTTATCTTCGGGCACCAAACGAAGAAGATACCGTGAGGCTCATGGCGATGAATGAGCCGCGAGGTTGGCCGGGCATGCTAGGTAGTATTGACTGTATGCATTGGACTTGGAAGAACTGCCCAAAGGCATGGCATGGACAGTATTGTGGTAGGGGAGGCGATGCAACAATTGTTCTTGAGGCCGTTGCGTCCGAGGATCTATGGATTTGGCATTGCTTTTTTTGGTTTGCCGGGCACATGTAATGATATCAATGTGTTGCAAAGGTCTCATCTTCTTCGTAGGCTAGCAAGTGGAGATGCTCCGTCTTGTAACTTCACGGTTAATGGGCATGAGTACACAAAGGGTTACTATCTTGCCGATGGTATTTACCCACCTTGGACTACATTTGTGAAGACCATCTCAAATCCTAGAGGCAAGAAGCAAGCTGAATTTGCAAAGGCTCAAGAGGCATGCCGAAAGGATATAGAGAGGGCATTTGGTGTCTTGCAATCTAGGTTTGCCATAGTTCGAGGACCAGCTCGTTTTTGGGACAAGAAAACTCTCAAAAACATCATGACTTGTTGTGTGATTCTTCACAACATGATCATAGAGGATGAAAGGGGCTTGGACTTAGAGTTGTCCTATGACAATGTTGGTAGCCGTGTGAAGCCAGCTAGAAACCCAGACCACGTCGAAGCTTTTCTGCAGACTTACCGTGAGATAGAGGACAAGGACGAACACAACCAGCTGCAGCTAGACCTGGTTGAACACATCTGGCAGCTGCATGGGCAGTAGCTATTTTTTAGTTCATTTGAGCCATGTTTGATTCAAACAATATTGTTATTCTACAACATCTTGTATTGAATTATTGTTTAATTAGTGTGATTCAAACTTTTATTGTAATAAACTATTTGTGAGGATTCATAATATCCTACTATTGTAATATGAATCTTTATAATTTAGGTCTAATTTATTTATCATTCCATTTTTATGATATTCATGCCTATCTTGCTGTTTTACAAATGCAGTTTCTGAACGCCGCGCGGCGGAGCAGAACCCGCAAAGCAGAACCGCAAAACAGAATATTCTGTTTTGCGGTTCTGCTTTGCGGGTTCTGCTCCGCCGCGCGGCGTTTCGAGCCAAAAATCGCGAGTTGCGCGAACTGCAAAACTGTTTTGCGGGTTTTGCTAGAGATGCTCTTAGGGTGGGGAGGATGTGTGGTTCACCGGCTTGGGAAAAAAAGACGCGAGGGAAAAGGAAGGGCTTAGATGGATGGTCAGGGTGTGGCGGCGGACTGGCGAAGGTGGCGATTTGGGCTTGATAGGGTTCGAAGGAGGCGCGGAAGAACAATCAGCCACAAATGGCTGGCGGTTTCGTTCGGTGGTAGCGGCGGGAAAGTAATTTTTTTTCGATAATGGCGGGAAAGTAAATCAAGTGGCGATGGCGGGTGATTTGGCCAATGGTAGTAGTGGGGGAAGTCGGTGGGGCCATGGCGTTGCGCTTTGCGGCGGGCGCTGGATCTGGTGACGGTGGTGCTCTTCCTACTCCTCTTCGGCCGGTGTAAGTTAGAGTTTAGTATTGGTGGTGCCCTTGTAGCCATGCGGTCCAAAGTGATCGTGCGCGAGGGTGACCGCTAAGGGCAACTCCAACGCGCCGACCCAAACAGACCTCTTTTTGGTCCGTTTTCATCCGTTTGGGTCGGGCGATGGACAGCAAATCTCCGGCGGCATCCGGCCCGCGTGCAGTGCACCCAACGTGGCCGACCCATTTCTTTTTTTCCATCCTTAGCAGGCCAGTAAAAGACCGTTTTTTATTCATAGATGGGGGATGGGCCACATACGGCCCGTTTACACATAACGAAAATAAATAAAATAGACCGCCCTAGCTACTACCCTAGGTACCGCCGGCCTACTCCTCCTCATCGTCGTCGCCGAGGTCGATGAACGGCGGTGGGGCCCAAAGATGGGCCGGTGGCACACTCGCCCTCACCAGGGGCGTCGGCAGCTGCTCCGGCAGCTCGGGGAGCGGGCCGGTCCATCTCCATTTCGCGCTGAATAACCCCTCGGGTAGAGGTGGAACCGGCAGCAACTCCATGGCCATCCGCTCGTACCACGGCGGCGGCAGCGGCGGATGCTGGACCTCCTCGGCGGACCGGCGCAGCACGATGTCTAGCCCTGGACACATACGAGCCTCCTCCGCGGCGTGGGTGACCAGCGAGGCCGCCATGGCCTTCTTGAGCTCGGGGTCGTCCTCCTCCTCCTCGTCCGGGTCGGGCTCCTGCTGCTCCTCCTCCTTCACCCACATCGGTGGTGGGGGCGGCAGAGCAGAGCGGCGTCGGGGCGACGGCGGCGGCCGCACGGACAGGAACACTATCCGGCGATGAGCGTCGTGCTCGTCACGGAACCAAGTGTCCCAGTAGGGACTCTCCGGCGTGAACGCCGGGTCATGGAGGAGGTCTGGCGGTAGCTGGGCGCGCCGACAATGGATCTCCTGCTGCCTGGCTCGGCCGCTCGTCGGGACGGCAGGCACCGGAATCCTTTCCGGATTCAGATGCTAGTTGTCCGGGAGATGGACGTCCGACCAGGTGAGTGGGATGGCATTGTCCCAGTACCACCGGCAGGTGTCGACGGGGATGTAGGGCCGTTCCCTCAGACTTGGCTGGTTCGCCACCGCCGGCGGTGCAATCTGGAACGGAGCGGCCGGGGTGGGAGTGCGGCGTCGCTGCCCCGACGAGGACCCGGCCTCGGCGTTGTGCGCCCCCTTGCCAAGGGTCTTGCGGAAAAACCCCATTGCGGCTTGGGCGGTGGGCTAGGGTTTGGTGCCGGCGGTGAGGGGGCAGAAGCGGCTGGAAGTGGATAGAAGTGGGGATGAACTGGCCGGGCCCCCCCGCAGGCGTGGATAAAAAGAAGGACCGGGGGTGTCGGTTGGGTCGCTGCCAGTGGGGACGCATCGGGGAGGTGGACCGGCGTGGCCGGATGCGGCCAGATGTGGCGGCACTCCGTTTCACGTCCGCGTGGACGCAAATCTGCCCCAGATTTGGGCCAGGAATGGATCTGGCCGGATGCGGGACGGATGAAAAACGGACCCATGGTCCGTTTGCGTCGGCGCGTTGGACCGTGATCTGCACCTAAACGGAGCATTTCGAACTAAATGGGTCGGCGCGTTGGAGTTGCCCTAACACGCTTCTTTTTCTGGCACAGCCGCCAAGGTCCCTTAACTCTTTTGTTTCGTCCGTTCATCGTCGCCATCAATCTCGTCTATGTTTGGCATGTCGAGATCAGAAAGTGACGCGCAGTTTACTCGATCGCAATGGTACGTACCGTCGTTGTTCCAGGCATACTTTCCTTGCTATAGCTGAATTTGTAGTCAGATGTATCATTGTATGTGTTCTACATTTATCTTCTTCGGCTGCACGCCAACTTGTAAAAAAAGCAGTCTCGGTTTCTCCGCACTTGGTTTTCTCACCAACCGTTCTCTGGCTACATGTACCTAGTTGCCTTTTCTTCAACCCTATCAATGATGAAGTCTTTTTACTTCAGACTGTAAGCTAATTGGATAAAGTGGAGACGAGATTATAGGAAAATGCATATGTGAACATGGGGTCATCTATCCCGTTTTCAGAAAATATCTTTCTAAATGTGAGAAAAATTCAAAAAATTGCCATATGTAAATATCTATGTTCTATATGCGCACAAAAAGTTTCGCCAAAAAATGACTATTTTTTAAGGCTCTATAAAAATGACAATAGAATGTCTTGTGAAATGTTATTTTTTAGTACCAATTTTTTTAAAAAAAAACGGGATAGATACCCCCATGGTCAGATTGTCCTTTCTCCGAGATGGTGAGACTATCATGATACAGTTTAACGAGTCATGAGTGTCCATCAAATTAAAAAGTTTATTTTAGTCAAATTGTCTCACCCATTTTTTTTTTGTAAAAGCCAATTGTATTTTTATGCGATACTGTGAGGCAAAAGTCCCACTGTTGCAAAGCTTTTATTTATAAATCAACAAAATACAAAGGTACACCAAAGGTGTACCCAAAAGGAGACTAAGGAAGACTGTCAATTCATGACTTTACAATTGATGAGATATTAGGTGGGAACCGATGAACATGTAAATACATATCATGTTGAAAGATCCTCTTCCACACCATAAACCTTGGCCTCTGAAATCTGAAAATCTTATCATTCTCACTTTCCAAATATTCCAACAGGCTATAAGTGCCACTTCCATGAAGAATTTCTTGCCAAAACTTTTCTTTGCTGCAGTTACTACGGAAATTCACAATGGCACCCGAGCTCACATGCTCCTGTTTTTTTCGACAAAATAAAAAAATAGTAAAAAATTATGAAAAATTCTAAAAAAAATTGGAGGCACACACATATGAGTTGTTCACACTCGTGAATTTTTTCGAAATGAAAAGAAATTTTCTGCGCTCTGTGCAAAAAAGACAAATCAGTGTTTTCAAAAACGTGTTTTTAGATCTATTTTGACCACTCATTTTATCTTTTTTGTACAGAGCGCAGGAAATTTCTTTTCATTCCGAAATTTTGCACGAATGTGAACAATGCATATGTGTGTGCCTCCAATTTTTTTCACAATTTTTCATAATGTTTTACTATTTTTTTATTTTCGTTAAAAATAAGAGGAGCATGTGAGCCCGGGTGCAAAAACGCCTCTCCCTACTCTGTAACATACTGTCCCCAAATTATTTGAAGGCAATTCCACATCCTTTGACTGAAGATACATTCAAAAAACAAATGCTGCCGATCCTCATAAATTCCGCCAACACAAACCTCACAATTATCATCATCTGTCACATGAAAATTCCTCCTATTTAGAAAATCCTTTGTATTTAGCGATCACTCAACAAAAGCCAAGAGAACATCTTTATCCTCATGGTACATTTACATTTCCATAACCATTTGTAGATAGAACAGACCACCAAAGGTTGATGGACTAGAGCATAGTATTTTGCAGCCAAAAAATCATCATTCTAGAGCATAGTATTTTGTAAAGGCCAGTTGTCTCACCCAAAACACTAAACTAGAAGCGCGGGTGAAGGAAGTTAGTAGTTTGAAGGGAATGTGGAAGTAGATGGGTATGAAGACTTTCTGTAGAATATACCTATCTGAATGTTTGGTGGGAAGAGACACGCATGCACGATGTAGCTTAACAATGTGCTGTGTGGTACTACTACCTCACTGATAGTGTAGTAGTTGGAACCAACTTTCAATAGTTAAGCGATAGCCATCTATGTAAGCTTTAGGTCAACCGTGAGATTGATCTCTGTCTCACCAACCTCACCAAGATAAAGAGAGATGCGCACCTCATCCGACCCTACCCGTCCAGCGTGTAGTGGGCTCATGCATGGACAAAAGAGTTGTTCTTGTTTGGTGGGTGAAAGTAACACATTCCTCCTGGATTTGCTTAGCCATCTGAAGAAGCAAGTAAAGAACAACATTGTGAAGTTGTGATTGATGGGAGCTTTAAAGCTTTCTTTGATTATCTTTCGGGAAGACTATGCATCGCTAGTCTGAGCCTAGCTGTGAATACATGATAAATCAAACTACCACAACACTGTTTTTATCATGGTTCGAAATTTCAAAGAAATTTCGGTTGGTGCCGAACTATAATTTTATCAAAATTTTCAGGAATGCAGTTGAAAATTTAAACAATATCATATTAATTAAATTTTAGTTTAAATTTGATGAAATTTGGAAGTGTGCGAATATTTTTTCAAATTTTAGTTTAAATTTGATGAAATTTGGAAGTGTGCGAATATTTTTTCAAAGAGTGAATTCCACTTTTTACCCCATATTTATGCATTTGTGACACTAATTACCTCATCTAATGTAAAATCATATGGATTACCCGTTTTAGAACCTTTTTAATCTCTTTTTCGGATACATGTCCGTTGGTAAAGGTGTGAGGTGATGATCAAGACTCAAAAATATCAAGACAACGACAAGGAGTTGAACGGATGGTGAAGAGAAGCCGGCCATTATCATCGATGCCACACTCCGATATTTGCATATTTTGACACACCACATAGACCTAACATTCCGGTTTATTCTAACGAATTATGCATAATGTCAAATTGGGATAAAACCATGTTCAAATTTTCATATATGATGTATTTAGGATTTTATCTCACTAAATGGAGTAATTAGTGTCACAAATGCATAAATAGGGGGTAAAAAGTGGAATTCATATCCGAAATTTCGGTAAATTCGGTGGGTTCCGAATTATTTCTCTTTTCGAATTTTTTCACCTGGTATACATATCCAACATAAGACTTGTACTTTGGGATGTTAACAATGTTTGCACGACAAAACATATTTTCGTTGTAATAATGTTTTTTTTTCCTGCATAGGGAACTGATACTACCAAAAACTAAATTGGACTACAATTGTACATCTTTTCCCGTTTCTTTCTCTCGTAATCATAATACTAAATCTGTCCTCTGTTTCTTAATGTTCTTGGTGAGGGATTAGATCCAGCTTTTCTGCGATATTAAGAAACATGATGAGTACTGCTAGCTAACAACCGAGATGATTAGTTAGCTGAACATGGCAACTAACTGGGGGCGCATGATGCACCTAACCTAAACATGCGCAGCATGACACCCATCACGCCTCACGAGCAACAAGTGCTGTGTATATGTGCCTCTCGCTGACAGACTAGCATATTGTTTGTTCAAAGCGTTCAATCCCAAAGTCAATCAATTTTTGTTGTACCAGGGAATATGAGCAGTTGAGCACACAGTTGAAGGTAGTGGTATGCTATTTCGCTGCGGGTTCACCAGATGCCATATTGTTTTGTCAATTTATCGGTCGGCTGAATACAGGCAAAATAGAGCCTCCGCATGTTCCAGCATTCCCCCCCCCCCCCCCCCCCCCCCCCCCCCCCCCAATGTACATGTTCTAGCATCTTAATTGGACCGGACAACTCTTTCTTTTGGGGTCACACTAGTTGGTCGTATGATTCCTATGGATGGATGCACATGGTATGTGTACCTTCTTCCATCAACAAGTAGGGCAGTAGGCCACTGACAAAGACTTTGACAGGCTAATCACCTCTCTGTTGCATTTGCATATCATGCAGGGGTAAGTTTTATATATATTTACTGACGGAAGTATCACCAAATATGTTCCTTATCACTATGTTATTAAAGTTTAGTTGCAACTGTCTACCTCAAAACCTGGTCAGAAGAACAGGTCGTACTGCTGTGCGGTAGATTGTTTGAGTTTATTCACCGACTAATAGCTCTTGTTATTGTTTGCAAGCAAGCAGTGGTTGGTAGGTTCCATACTATAAAATTGTGTTGTTTTCAGTATCTCTTCGTGCTGAATGTTTAACCTAAGCGTGGTAGGTAGCTAGCAAAGTTGTCGAGATCTTGGATGTTGCCATCTCACCCTGCTATCATTTCAGGAGAGAAGTTTTTGCCTAAGAAAGCCATGTTCGGTCCATTACACCGACAGTTAGCCGATTACAACATGAGCGCATGACCAACTGAAATTCCAATCCAGGGCAGCTGAACTGAAATGAATCTGCTCAGGGGAGCTGCTACCCTGTTCGATTCGATCGATCAAGCACAGCAACGTACATTAATACCGGATTGGAACATCACCATATCGATGGCTTGTACGTCACTGAAGTCTCATATTCAGGTCAGGTATCACTCCATAATCGACCAACTTAACTGAAGTCCATAATTTCAGGCCAAACTTATAGAAAGGCAAGACTAGCCATACTAAATTTCAGTGACCAGACTACCAGACCAAGTGACCAAGATAGCAGTGGTGACTAGGATTAAGAGAAGCAGGTCATGCATGCCGGGTCAGGTTGCGCGCTGCCTTTGATTACAACTTCAAAACGAAACTTCCAAGCGATTTAGGCATTGTCCAAGTACGTCAGCACTTAGCCAACTACAATTCTTCCTCGCCAAGCTGTGGTAGGTAGGAGTGGCGAAACCATGGGCGATTGGCTTCGCAATCAGTTGTGCTTGCCCACTACTACTCCAAACTAAGCAATCATTATCCGTGGCGCAACTTGAGAAAGGGCTTTTTGCCATGCATAATTGTAGTTCAGAAGACATAATTCTTGCACCTGTGTACGTATATATTTTTTTTGAAACAAGGCAAAAGACTTGCTATTTTCATTAATTAAGGAGACATTTGGGTTTTTGTTATAAAAAAGTTTTACAAGCCTTGTCGCGGCTAAAGGCCGCGACAAAAAATAACCCTACTCACGTGGCATTATATTTCACAAAGCTTTGGCCCCGATTTGTCCCCACATAGCCACTTCCTCTTTAAGCTTAATTAGCAATAAGCATATTGGCGTTCTAGCCAAGTGGAGGAACCTACGTATATGGAGGAACCTTTCTAGCCAAGTGGCTTCTTTTGGACTAACTGAAGTAGTGATACACTGATACTACTACTGTTCAGTCATTTGTGGATGAGTGAAATAGTAGCTGAGAAATGTTGACAAAAGTCATCTGATAGCTCAAACGGGAGCTGACAGCTTGATTCGTAACCAGCAGCACGGCTGAAGGAAATCTGAAAAGCTAGATCTCTGCAATCATAACCACCAAAGGTTCACCCAGACAAAATTAATAGAAAATGTATTGTATTATAGCAGGAGCAGGACATTCTAGGCCGTCCGTAATGCGGAACGGTTCCGTCGTATCTTACCCAGTCCACGTCATCAAGTGTTGTTAAGAAACCTCAACAATTTAAGTCTGCCGTTTCTTATTTGCTTCTCTGCATTTATTTCTCCTACCTCTTTCCAACGACAACCCAAGGCACTAACTGGTCAAGCCATTAGATAATTACTCGTTTGTGTTGGATTCCGTAACAAGAGCCGTAGCTAAACTAAGAACCGGTTGTTCTCTCCCTCTTCATTTAAGTGCCTTCCACGTAATCAAAAAGCTGACCTGGACATCTAAGAGACGATCCAGCGTGTTGCATTAGGGACGGCCTCAGGACAAGAAAAGAGTAGCATACATACTTCACCCCGAACCCGAAATACAACGACAATAGTATCTTAGAACAAGCTGCCCAATGGCGGAGCAGCTACACAACAACAACAACGCCACACGTCGATCAATACCAACGCACGAAGAAAGGTGAAAAGAGAAATGATCTGAAGGAAAGGAACATATAATTAAGCGGCTTATTCTTGGATTGGTATACTCTCCACTTCTGTAGCCTCCTCGGATCGCACGCTCTAGACGTTGATGGCCAGGGGCTTGCCGTCCCACTCCTTGAGGCACTCCATCATGGGGTCGATGAGCTTGCCCTGGCTGATGCCCAGGAACACCTTGTTGCACTCCTCGCCGGGGGACAGGAGCTTCTCGCCGGTGAGGTACACGCATCCCAGCTCCTCGCGGACGAAGCGGTACAGCGGGAACGACCTGCTCGCCTTGATCAGGTTCGGGATCGGCGCGGTGCCGGTCTCGAAGGCAACGCGGGCGGCCTCGACCTCCCGGGGCAGCGCCGAGCGCAGCTCCTCCTCGAACTTGTTGATCTTGGAGAACACCGTGGCCTCGCTCTCGGCTTCGTTGGCGCCGGCGGTGAGGGCGTGGTCGACGAGCACGGCTCGCAGCTTCTGCATCAGCGGGTAGTTGGCGCTGCAAACGTCGTCAGCGTAGCTGAACACGGTCTCCTTGTCGATGGCCGTGATGAGGCTCTTCTCGCTGAAGCGCGCGTTGGAGAGGTCACCGGTGGGGTTCATGGTCAGCACCTTCTTGGACACCTGCGTCACGCAGTTCTTCACGGAGGTCTTGATGTTCTCCTCGAGGTGGCGGAGGTCGATGGCCTGGCACAGCGCCACCATGTACGTGGAAGACATGAGCTTGAGGATGTCCACGGCCTCAGCAGTCTTCCTGGCCGACACAAGGCCCAGGGAGTTCACGTCCTGGTTGTGCTGCTCCGCGCTCTGGACATGGTTTGTGACAGGGTTGGCAAGGTACTGCAGCTCAGAGCAGTAGGAGGCCATGGCGATCTCGGTGCCCTTGAACCCGTAGTCCAGGCTGGGGTTGCGGCTGCCCGCCAGGTTGGAGGTCAGCCCATTGTTGTAGAACTCGTTGACGAGCTCGGAGAACTGCGCGAACATGAGCTTCCCAATGTTGGCGATGGCGAGCCGGGTGTTGTCCATGGACACACCGATGGGGGTGCCCTGGAAGTTTCCGCCGTGGAGCGCCTTGCCGCGGTGGACGTCGATGACGGGGTTGTCATTGACAGAGTTGACCTCACGCTCGATGGACTTGGTGGCGGACCGGATGACCTCGATCTGGGGTCCGAGCCACTGCGGCGACGTGCGGAGCGCGTACCTGTCCTGCTTGGGCTTCAGCTGCGTGTCGATCTCGTTCACCTTCTTGGCGTGGCCCATGAAGGCGCTGCCCGCCAGGATGTGCTCCATGATGGCGGCCGCCTCGATGGAGCCAGGGTGGTGCTTGAGCTTGTGGGTCAGGTGGTCGGTGAACTCCGGCTTGCCGTTCATCACCTCGCAGAACACGGCGGAGAGAACCTCCGAGAGGACAGCGAGGACGTTGCAGTCGTACAACACCGTGGCCGCGAGCGCGGAGCCCACGGACGTGCCGTTGACGATGGCGAGACCCTCCTTGGGGTTGAGCGTGAAGAAGCCGCCCTGGATGCCGGCGACCTTGAACGCCTCGGCGGCGTCCACCTTCCTGCCGTCAACGGTAGTGGCCTGCGCGTTGGGGCGGCCGGTGATGAGGCCCGCGATGTAGGACAGTGGCACAAGGTCGCCGGACGCCGTGATCGTGCCCCGGAGCGGGAGGCAGGGGCTGACTCCGGTGTTGATCAGCTTGGTGATGGCTTCGAGGATCTCGAAGCGGATGCCGGAGTATCCCTGGAGGAGGGTGTTGATGCGCACCAGCATGGCGGCACGGACCACCTCCGACGGCAGCGTGTGGCCGTCTGAGCCGGTGCCGAAGATCCCGGCGTTCAGGTGCCTGTAGAGAAGACAAGGACGTGCACATGCATGGTTGGTCAGTGATTATAACTTACTAATTAATTAAGTTGCAGGCGAAGAAACAAACAACAGATTCACGGAAATTAAGTCTAGAACTTAGCAAAAGAACTAGATCCTGTCCTCTGTTACAACTTGTATCAGGATATGAGATCAGAAAGTGACAACATAATGCAAGATAAATTAATTTAGTAGAAGTGGTGAACAGTTCTTCTGTGATTGGATAATGGATATGATGATCGACTTCGCTCACTGCCAAACTGGCAGAGTGGACTAGATCTGCATAGTGCATATGCACAATGATTATCTAAACATTTTTGACGTTTCGGTTTTGCGAATACATAAAATTTCAATGAAAACAGACGACTAAATCTCGATGTAAATTTCCTGCGATCTATGTTGTCAGCACGTAATAATAAATTAAGGAAGAAATATAAAATCACCAAACTCGTCAGCATCATCACTGTTTAATAAGCTAGCACAGTAGATGCCAGACATATCTGAGTTCCCCATCCCCTACCAACTTGACAGGCATTTCCTTAGCATGTCAATTCACCCGGCCGGCACAGGCGCAGGTGTCCTACGCGTGACTCGTTTTTCCGGGACGCATGTAGCAGGCATGCATCATACAAGTATGCATTTTTTTTTGTTGGCAAAATGCGCAGTTAGATCTGGCAGAACTTTCTTTTTTTCGTTACTGAATCTCTTGGTGTTGTCACAATCTATATGTCGAGTGTGGCACGTAGTTTAAAACATCAAACTTTAAATGCCTACTGTGATCTGTACTGTACACAACTGCTGAGGCCAGTAACGGCTCTGGCTACTGTCATGTGACAACGAGAGGGTGTATTTACTGTGGTATTGTGTTTCCGTTTTTTGCCATGCTTGTATTTTTCTAGATGGATGTACAAGCTAGCTAGTAGCTACAGCACATGAATCTCAGGAGGCGCCGCACCAGCAAGGCAAAAGCTCACACTTTTATTTCCTTTTCGAACAACAAAAGTGCATGGATCTCTGGATGCTGATCGATCAAGGTGAAAAATAAAGAGTTTTGGGGGGTAAATAAGTTGTTCGTTAATTACCTGAGGAGCTCCACCTGGAGGGCGGGCCCGTCCTTGGTGCGGCGGTGGGATGTGCCGCCGAAGCCGGTGGTGACGCCGTAGATGTCGCCGCCGCCGGCGAGGCAGCTGAGGATCCACTCGCTGCTGGCCTTGACGCGGGGGCGCGCCTCCTCGTCCAGCTCCACGGACACGCCGGACGACGCGTCCTTGGCCAGGGCCACGGCGGCCACCTGGCCGACGCGGAGGCTGGCGCCCTCGATCTTCACCACGGGCTCGCGGAACTGCGCCACCATCCGCTTCACCTCGTCCAGGTGGCTGCCGGTCATCTCGGCCGCCGCCGCGCCCCAGTTGAGCGGGTCCTTCTCGCAGATGGGGCCATTGCCTGCCATTGCTTGACGGTGGGTGGTGTTGGTGGCTGGGGAACGAGCAGGAGGAGAGTGGAAGAAGAGCGAGAGGAGACGGTGATGGTGTGCTCTTCTTGGAGGGAAACGGGGGCAGAGTGGCGCGCTTAAATAGCGCCGGGGTGGCGAGGTAGGCGGGTTTAGGTGGGCGAGGTGGAGAACTCTATCCATCGTGCTCCTCTGCACAGTGCTACTGCTATGCCTAGTGGGGTGGTTGGTGAATGATTTCCGAAATTAATAATCATACTTTGCTACCCCATTAGTTCTCCTGTGTTTATAGAATATCCTAATCTTCCGTTACTAAATTCATGCGTTACTAAATTCCGATTATTTATTTCAGACGATTCTCTGATATATCTGTACTAATCTTTCATCATGGATATTTCTTGCACGAAATACATAGATCTGTCTTTTATTGGAAAAGCAAGATTGGGACCGGGGGTGCAGGGTTTCAATCTCCCATTCTTACTTGTAGTGTTGTAGTGGCCATAGTAAGATGATCGAATCAAGAAACTAAGACCCAACTCAATTAGACGAAGCCTATGAAAGACGGTTGCACTCGACACAACTTGTGGGTTGGGGCTTCCGTAGCTTTTATAGAATTCAATGAGTTACAGACTATACAACATAAACAATATTAACAAATTGATTTGTATATATCTAGCTAGCTTAGTAGTATTAAAAAATTAAATAACTTACAAATATAGTGACAAGCACGCATGTGTATGATATACGTTTTACCAGCCTCCCTTGGACTCAGCTGTTAGATCAAAATAAATGGATCTATCATCTATCGTAAAAAATAACGGTTGTGTGCATCGCTTCGATGCAAAGGCCGGAAAAATACTCCCCTTTCCGAAAAATATATCTTAAAAATAATAAAAACACCATAGAAATTACGACATTGAGAAAACAACCGATGAAAAAACAAGAACAAGAGTACGGTGCATGGTTTTTAATCTTCCGTTCTTACTTCAGATGGCTGTAGTGATTTCCACAACGGGAGCGGAGACATGACTTCGACGAGGTGGGTTTTGTGTTCCATAGGGGCGGAGATGGTACTTGGGTAAAGAATCCTCCTTGTCGTCCTCAATTTTGTATCGAGAGAACCATTATGTTGGCTCGGTGAGCCTGAGATTTTTTTCTGGCTTGAGCCAAAGCAACTGAAGGGATGCATAAAGATAAGCTGTGGCGTGATAGGTGGGTTGAGGGTACGGTGGGTCCGTTGCCACTTAGGAAAGGCATCAGTTTTACATTTATGATTTGGCATAGTCATTATGTCCAACTCTTCAGACTCAGGAAAATGTGAAGTTAGGTAAGCTGTAACACAATGTGAGAACTAGGTGAATGCAATGTGAAAATAATTTTTAAATGTGGTTAAACCCTGTCATAAATGTCCAACCAGATGGTGAAAGTTAAATTCACTCTAAAAAGTATATTTTTATTCTTTTTCTTCCATATTATCTTGAAATTATCTTCTTATCTGCTTTTTATAGGAGATAAACATTGTTGGAAATAATCCAAATTAGAGTGTTTTAACATAATCCAAATTAGAGTTAGTTGTCTCTGAGTTTGAAAGATGACCGTGTACCTTGCATGTCACGAGGTGTATTTTTTCTGAATATTAATAGTCCGATAGGGACATAAATTATATTTATTGGTTGGTTATAAATAAACAAAAACAATCTAGTAGAAAAACCATGGGAGGGTATAATTGAAAGAAGACCTTTTAAATACGGTTTCCCGTGGCTTTGTGTGTTATTCGCAAAAACGAATAGTGGATGCCGAGGCGTCTCAGAGTCTCACCATCTCAGAGTGCCACGCTTAGCGGCGTCGCACACGTGATCAATATTTGGGCGCCAAAGCCAGGAGAGGTTAAAGAGAGTGAGTTTGAAGCAAAATGAAATGGAAAAAGGCTTCACCAGCCCTGAAAAGAACAAATAAGGTTGCTCTCCAGTGAAAACCGGAGTTTTTGGGAGGTAACTAATATGCTTTTTACCCCTCAACCACTTCATAAATAAAATGTGAGTTATTTCACGCTTGACCGCTCCAACTTTTATGTTATTATTAGAGCAACATCATTGCACGCTGAACACATATTGTTCATGGTACCCCCTCGGTGTTGCCATTTGTCTCGCTTGCGTGCTAAATTGTTTCACCGTCTCTCTTTAGACTCACTAGGATAGTATGCTAGTCATCCCATACACGTGGGGGAGGCACCACACTAGCTGAATCTTCGACGGTTTCATAAGAAAGAACATTATTATGCGGAAAAAACAGCCCCACATTTTTTATTTTCTCCTCCCACGACTCACTTTGACCTCTTTTGGCTTTGGTTTCCAAAGATATATCACATGTATCTTGCGGCTAAGTCTGACAACTGAGACGCGACTCGTTGTTCATGACATGTTGTGTAACAACGCACAAAGGTACATGAGAATGTAAAAATGACATCACCATAAATTCTCCCCTCACCATTTCCTTTTATTAGATTTTTTATTTACAGAAAACTAATCAAAATACTTGCGAAAGTCTACACGACCTCCACCTCCAGAGGTTGCCATTGGACAAAGCCCGGATATCGTCTGCGGTGACAGAGCCCTTCATGACGGGAGGATGAATGGGCCGTAGAGGCTATTCTACATCCAGATCGGTTGTTGGATTTGGGGAGCCAATGATGTGAGACGAGGCGCATTGGCCATGCTACTCCACTCTGGTGATGCGGTGTGTCATGGCCTATGATGGTGCGGGCCGCGCGTCTGACGACAGTGTTGTGGATACAAGCGCAAATGTTCTTACGCTACTGCTCTCGAGGGTGATGGAGATGCGATGGATAGTTTGTCCGACTCGACGAATGATGGTCCATTGGGATGAAGACCGTATCGACACTCCTCTCTGCCGTCAGGGGACTTGCACAGGCACACATGCGGTGGCACATACCGATCCGACTCGGCAGCTATCCCGTGAGGTGGCTCATGTGGGAGTTCTAACGCCTAACTTGTTGGTAGCATCAATGGGAAGATATACCTATGTCACCATTGGAGGTGGATCGAAGTTCGACCAAACGTGGTACGATATGGGACATGAAGTGCTTCCGACTACACTGCTAGCGTCAACCAATAGATGGATTGGTGGAAGTGAAGATTTTGACGATAACTATGCGTGCACTCCGGTGGAAACATAAGATCTTATACCAGGCTATGTTGATGTACATGCATTGTGTCCTTGAAGAAGGTGGTGTCTTAAAATTTGGTTTGCAGTTTCATCAGTGCACATTCGATGAATCCGTCTAGAAGACTTTGCTTGTGAGTTGTGTTGTTTCGGTCACTTATCATAGGGTTTGTGGTAGGATTGTGAAGATGGTGCCATGGCCTCATATTTTTCTCTCTCTTTTCCTAGTTTGTTTGACATCCATGTTAGTTGGGGATTCCCCCTTTTAGAAAAAACTAATCAAAAGACTCTCTATCCACATCGGATTATTCATACACAAGAAACACCTCACGACATTCAAATAAAAAACAATATAGAAACCACACATTTCCAACACAAAGACAACTAACTCTAGTCTGGATTATGTTAAATAAAGCACTCTAGTTTAGATTATTTCCAACAACTTTTACCACCTATAGAAACCGATTAGAGAGATAATTTTTAGAGGATATGACATAAAATATACTTTTTTAGAGTGCATTTAAATTTAAATTTTGGTCTAAGAATTTTGATGGGTTTTACCACATTAGGATTTCTTTTCACTTAATAGTCACTTAGTTCTCACATTGTGTCATATTTTACCTCAATTTTTTTGAAAATTTTGGCAGACAATGCCAAATCATAGATGTAAAATCAAAGCATTTCCACAACACCCTCAACCGGCCTATTACACCGCACCTCCCTTCGGTTATTTTGGCCATGCCGAAGAAAGTTGCAGGTTTACCTCAGGCAACACAATGGTGGATGGATACTAAACCGAGGGTGGCAAGGAGGGGCAAAACCTGACTGAGGACCTTCTCTAAATACCATTGCTGCCTCTATGGAAGACATAAATACCTCGTCAAACCATGTATTTGACAGCCAACAAAGACATGCCACATTTGATGCCTCCGCTCCTTTGTATAGAAATCCCTAAACCTAGCAAGTGAGAGGAATATGGAATCAATGCAATTCAAATGGTTAGACTGGTTTAACAACATGGGTACATGGGGTATGGTCAAGTATGTCGGTTGCCGGTGCGGCAGGTCGATCCATCATAGGAACCACTAACAATTTTACATTCTTGATTTGGTGCATAGTCATCATCCATCGGGACCTAACTTGTTGGAGTCAAAGGTAAACACTAAATGGTGTAAATGTGATATAATGTAACATATAGGAAGTATTTTATAGCAATAAATTTTGCATAAGGTAAATATTTATCACAAATGTTCGACCATGACCAAAAACTGGAACCCATTCTACTTTTCTAATATTAAATGAGATTTGATATATCGAAATTTTACCAATTCCAATCAATTTGAGATGAGGGGAAGGACGAGCGAAGCTCGAGGCCAAGACGGGGTCGTCGCAGCAAGCGTCAGCGAGGTGCGGGCATGCTGACGAGGCCGAGCCAGGAGCGACCCAAAGTCAGGAATGACGCGGGGTAGCGGCATCACCGTGGAGGGGAGTCAGACCTTGAAGGGTTCACGTGCGGTGCAAGGATGTGGGGAGGTCACCGCAGTGGTGGGTTTTAGAGTGATGGACGAGGCAGCGGCATGACGATTGAAGGGGTTGCTCAGTAGGAGGGAGCGACAAGGCGGGTGCAGCAACACCGCTAGCTGCGGGTGGTGGCAGCAGGTGGCCCGACCGACGTCGGAAGGTGGTATATCATGGGTTGGATTCAGAGCAGGAGGAAGAAGACAGCTAGAAGAGGAAGGTGTTCTATTGACATTTGGATGGTGATCCAGTGGTTCAGAAAGAAATGATTGAGATCAAGTAGTCTAATTTCAGTTAAGTAGGACATAGACTGTCCATATTATATAGACGAGATAAACACATACATAAACGAGTACCAACAACGTAAAAGGCATTTGGAACTCGTATAGCACTTTATTTTAAAATATTCAAAAACATTATTTTAAAGTTTTAAAACATTCTAAAAATAAATTTGGATGTAGTCAATGATATATCCAACAATTGTACACAATTTTGATACGGAAATCTTAGTATTCTAGTCTACACAAAAAATACAAATGTTGACAATGTTTACATTGTAGAGTACATCATTGGCTATATATAATTTTTCAGAATTTTTTGAAACTTTTAAATATATATTTCAAATATTCAAAATAAAGGGCTACATATAGCCCAAGAGCCGCCAAAACAAACTCGTGCCTGCAAGTCCTATTAATAGACAAGAAACGTGCACAGAGACTTGAAACTAAGTGGCGGCATAGGCTTCCTCGTCTAACTGAGCTAGTCTTAATTTCTCGCTTCATCTTCCTATATTATGGCAAGCACCCTAAAAGTAAGAATGCACGGTCGAAATCCTTGCTCGGCTGCACGTACCCTATTTCTTTTGCACCCCACTCCTGGTCATGTTTTGTGTTTTCTAAAGTTCACATTATTTCGTTCTGTCATTAAGATGTAGGGGTGCTGATAAAATATACAGGCATATACGTGGGTGCTTGGCACGTATATTTGTGTATTAGTTAGTTAGTTTGTTGGTTAGTTTGTACAGCTAAGCTAGCTATATACTTACAAGGTATCAATTGTTATGATTGCTTCTATTATTATCTGCAACTCATTAGATTCTATAAAAGCTACCCAAGCCACGACCACAAGTCGTGTCGAGCGTAACCGAAACCAAATCTTCCTCTCTACCATTCTTTTCTTCATGGGCTTTCCTCATCTAATGGATGGAGTTGGGCTTTAGTTTCTCGCTTCATCTGCCTATGGTCGGTCAGGACCAATTCGAAGTAAGAACTGAAGATCGAAAGCCCTGCATGCCACTCTTGTTCTTCACACGTTTTTCCTAACAGCTAACAACTGTTTTCTCCTCACTAGGATACAAATTACAATGAGCTAGTGTATACACATTCATAGTCGTCCCGTGACGCGTGTGAGAACCATCACGTACGCAAAGCAAAGCTCCAATGGTTCCAAAATGATCCAGTAACATGATGGACACTAAGCAAGAACAGTATTATGCTGACAGAACAGTCCCGAGTTTTACTTACTAAAAAGGGATTTTTCTTTTCTTTTTGCTTTGGAAAAAAGAGCAGTATTATGCTGACAGAGCAGTATTATGCTGACAGAGCAGTCCCGGATTACTTGCTAAAAAGGGATTTTTTTTTCTGCTTTGGAAAAACAAAAGCCTGTAACATCGTCGGTTAAGTTTCAGGCTTGCTTCTGTTTTGGAGAAGCAAAAGTGCGCCTCTCTATTTCTAACACGGCAAAGGAGGGACCCAAATCATAGGACACATGCTTAATTTGGAGAAGGAACAGCATAACAAAAGACGAAATGCGTTTTGCCACAGTGTGATGCTTTCTGATTTACTTTAACAGCTGCAAAGCAAAGGTACGGGCGAAGGAGTCTTGAACTCTTGATCTTGGTCCGTTCGAGCCTTTTAAGCCAAAAAACGGTGCTTGTCTTAAGGAGATCCAGGCGTTTCTGCATTTCCGGAAAAGATCAATGCCGTTTTGGTAGCTTTGTTCGGAACTTCGGATGAGTTTGCAAACCACAGTGGTGGGCTTTCAAATCCAATCCACGTGAATTGTGACGGGTTTGGAGCTCCAGAGGGAGGCGACATCGTTCATTTGGCGCCATGGATGATGAACCAAAAATGATCATGGGTTTCTTCAATGGAACCGGGAGTGATCTCGTGTTATTCTAAAAAAAAATGATGAACCAAAAAGGAGACGGGCTTCTGAACTCCCGATTTTCGTCAGTTTCCAGCTTTACACAACGGAAAAAGAAGCAGGTTTCAGTTTTCTTCCGGAAGATGAGACGAGTTTCCGCTGAAAATGATAGTGAACGAAAAATACTGGCGAACCAAATTAATAGTGAACCAAAAATACCGGTGAACCAAAAGTAATAGTGAACTGTAAAGAAACTAAAATTCAGGTAAACCGAAAATAGAACCAAAAATACCGGCGAACCAAATTAATGGTGAACCAAAAATATCGGTGAACCAAAAGAAATATTGAACCGTAAAGAAACTACAATTTAGGTAAACTGAATATAGAACCAAAAATACCGTTGAACCAAAAATAATAGTGAACCAGCCGGTGAACCAAAATATAATGGTAAACCAAAAATTACGGTAAACCGAAAATAATACTGAACTAAAAGGAACTAAAATTTCGGGTGAACCCGAAAATAATAGTGAACAAAAAATGGGTGAACCGAAAATAATAGTGGATAAAAAATGCCAGTGAACCGAGAATAATAGTGAAGCGATAAGGAACCAAAATTCGATAATAGTGAACCAAAAATATCTGCGAACCGAAAAGTAATAATACAAAAAAAAATCAGGTGAACCGAAAATAATAGTAAACCAAAAATACCGGTGATCCGAAACAAAAATTTTAAAAAATGGTTCATATTTGAAAATTGTTACTTTTGAAAATGGTTCACATTTTAGAAATATTCATATTTGATTCATGTTTGAAAAAGGTTTGGATTCTGAATATTGTTCATTTAAAAAATTCATATTTGAAAAATATTCATATTTTTAAAGTATAAAAAAGAAAAGAAACAAAAACAAACCAAAATAAAAAAACAGAAAAAATGAAAAAAAAGAAAAGAAGAAGAAAAACGAAAACGAAAAAAGAACAGCCCAATATGTGCCTAGATTGACTTTGTTAGCAGATCGAGTCTAAGAGAAAACAAACCAGCCTCTCCTAAAAAAAAAAAAACATACAGCCTGCCTAGAAGCAGAACTTCACCGCAATACTACCAAACATGCATGGGTAGTTGGGCAGTGCATATGTCCGTCAGAGAAGCCTCGTGTACCTCGTGTCCGTGCAGCCGTAATTGTTCCCAGCTAGATCCACGTTAGTATGTCCGCAATTCGGCAGTACGTCTATCACGTGCGATCTCATCGGTTCTTCCTACCGCGACATCTTCTCTGACCGTCTCGCCATACATACATATGCACTAGCTACTTGCATATGGAGTTAAGACTATATATACGGAGCAGCAGCAGCAGCTCAAGTTCGCTGCTGCAATTTCAGTATTCAAACATACCCGCCTGCATGTCGCATTCCCCGTAGACTTCCGATCGAGTTTACAGTTCAACCAATCTACAGACTTTGGATGATGAAGTGATGAATGTGTTACCTAGCAAGCCAAAAGGACCCTGTGTCAGTTGTGACATCATCATTGCATACTTTTGTTGGTACAAGTTTGGCCGAGCAGCACCTTTCTTTGGTGGTTGGGACAGACATTTCTCGTGAGAGAGACCATACGACGCCAACGTTTAGGTCTACAAGTTGTACGTAATACTAACGGATATTCAATTCGTTTCGTACCTATCTCAACAGCAGAGCATATATACTATACATGTTTTCTGAACAATCCGTGCCGAAGCGGACTAATAGTTGGACCGGCTACGGTTCTGTGCACGTGTAGTAAATTGCACATGCTCGTTTGTTCAGACATAGAAGCGATCCAAATGGTAGGCGACGACTACGTGCTGTCTTCGATTTCTTCTTCGTCACTCGAGTTTCACCAAACTGTCAAAGTATACTATCTTTCAAGCGGAGGGTGCAAGGTCATGGTGGCCACCTTTGCCCCTATTCAGGAAAATGTCGACTCTCTCGCCTCCATCCCGAACAACTTTGGTGATGTCACGAGTCTTGTGACAAATCTTATGAACAACTCGATCATCATCCCTATCCGTTGCGCCTACTTGGAGCTCATCCTCTCTGTTCATTGCCAGCGGTGCCTTGATTTTATATTTTTATAGGATAAAGTTCTACTAAGATGCCCACTGGTTTGGGCAAGCATATGTAGTATTAAGTACATGTCTACCTCCTAAGTTATCTACCACATCACCTCTCTCGTGGTTTCCCCTACAGCGCCCCCTGGAGCACGCTCATATAAATATTTATGACAAGATCTATTGTGATCTCCCGTGGAGCACGCTCATATAAATATATAAATACCACTCTGGAGCATATGTAGTATTTATGACAAGATCTATTGTGATCTCCCGTGGAGCACGCTCATATAAATATATAAATACGTTCGTATAATAAAGCCCGCCTCACATTCTCGTCCGCACACCTCGCCCGCAGTGCTTGAGGTTCTGTTGGCAGAAACCATGAAAGCAAATTAAGCTTCAGATCTGGTCCTCTTGGTTCTCCATACGCACTTACTAGAATTCAGCTGAACCTTCAGGCCAGATCACGTCGTGTGCGACATATCATCTACTACTCCGTCATGGGAAGATGGCCGATAATCAATGAGATGCCGTATCTTTCTTCATCCGTGGATCGATCACGCCCATATAAATTATATTGGTTGTTTGGCATCTGTTGCTGCAAACAAGGGTGCCAACAACTTGGCTGCATATATTGAGATGCTAGCTCAGCCTTGCTGTACTAGCAACTTGTTGATTGATCACGAACTGGACATTGATCAAAGGGGTGATGGTGCAAATTAACGAGCAAGGCACGTTGACACCTCAACTAATTAAAAACCTTTTGCTGCACGGCACGGAACTTTTCTACTCTTGAAGATGAGCCGTCGCATCAGGTGGCCAAGTTTGGGGCTTCAAATCTTCCCACTTTGAAGTAGATCATCTAACATGTAAGATTTGCGTGTTCCCCTTGGAAGTTCTAGGTGTCGGTTGGACAGTAAGACGGCACTGATCAACTAGTAAAACTACTCTACTTCAGTGGAGCCAAGTTGCTACTCTCAACTCGATTATTAAAACTACTTTGAACTAGATCATCCATTGCGTCGTTTCCCTTAGGAAATTCTAGGTGTTGGTGGACAGTAAGACGCCACCGATCAACACGGAATACTACTCTATTTCAGTGGAGCCAAGTTGCTACTCTGAACTCGATGGTTAAAAAAAGAAGGCGATTCAGACTCTGAATTTGTATCGCCTACTACATTGTTTTTTTGAAACAAATGAGGCGTCTAAAGATCGAGTCATCCTCTCGAACGGATCAATTCAATTCACAGTTGTTGCCTCGTTGGCGACCACCAGGAAGGAAGTAGCTAGTTCAACAGAAACATGATCACGCCTATAACAGAGAAGCACCGACAGTTCAGAACATGACAATACCAAGTAAACTCGCTTTACTGATTCCTTCCTGGGCTATAAGTGCTCATTAATCAACTCGAAGTATGTAAGAAACAAAGAAGGGAACATTGCGTATTATGAAACAAAATAATGTACTTAACGATCTCTTCCATCATACAAGTTACAACAGCACAAGTTTGAGAAGCTGCCTGCCTTGCCCGTTCATGGCATCGCCGCAGCGGGAAACAACAACAACAGTGACATCAACTTAACTACAAACAAACGGAGACAGAGAGTCTTGAAAAGTTCTATATTCAGGTGTGTGTACGTGTTCTTTTCTTTTCCTTTGGTATTACCTCTTCTTCTCGTGTGCTCAGCAGAGTGGCAGGGGCTCGCCGTTCCACCCCTCGAGGCACGCCAGCAGCGGGTCGATGTGCTTCCGCTCGTTCATGGCCACGAGCACCTTGTTGAGCTCCTCCCCTGGCGACGTGGTCCTCTCACCGGTGAGGTACTCCGTGCCGCACACCTCGCGCACGAACTGGTACAGCGGGTACGAGCGGCAGTCCTTGATCCTGTTGGCCGTCAGCGGCGTGCCGTTCTCCACGGACGCGCGCGCGGCCTCCACCTCCTTGGGCAGCGCCGCGCGGACGTTCTGCTCGAACTCGGCGACCTTGGCGAAGATGGAGGTCTCCAGGGCGCGCTCGCCCTCACCGTTGGCGAGAGCGTGCTCGATCAGCACCGCCCTGAGCTTCTGCATCAGCGGGTAGTTGGCGCTGCAGGGGTCGTCGGCGTAGGCGAACACCGCCTCCCGGTCGATGGCGGTGAGCAGGTCCTTCTCGCAGAAGCGGGCGATGTGGAGGCCGCCCATGTTGTTCATGCTCAGGGTCTTCTTGGCCACCTGCATCACGCAGTTCCTCACGGCCGTCTTCATGTTCTCCTCCAGGTGGCGGAGGTCAATGGCCTGGCAGATAGCGATCAGGAACGTGGAGGACATGATCTTCAGGATGTCGATCGCCTCCGCGGTCTTCCTGGACGAGATGAGACCCAGCGAGTTCACGTCCTGGTTGTGCTGCTCCGCGCTCTGGACGTGGTTGGTCACCGGGTTGCCCAAGAACTGCAGCTCCGAGCAGTAGGAGGCCATGGCGATCTCAGCGCCCTTCATCCCGTAGTCCAAGCTCGGGTTGCGGCCACCGGACAGGTTGGACGGCAGCCCGTTGTTGTAGAAGTCGTTGACGAGCTCGGAGAACTGCGCGAACATGAGCTTGCCGATGGCGGCGATCGCGAGGCGGGTGTTGTCCATGGAGACACCGATGGGGGTGCCCTGGAAGTTGCCGCCGTGGATGGCCTTCCCACGGGAGACATCGATGAGCGGGTTGTCGTTGACGGAGTTGATCTCACGCTCGATCGACTTGGTGGCGAACCGGATGACCTCGATCTGAGGGCCGAGCCACTGCGGCGACGTGCGGAGCGCGTAGCGGTCCTGCTTCGGCTTCATCAACGGGTCCAGCTCGCCCTGGATCTTTGCTTGTTTCATGTACGAGCTCCCTTCTAGGATGTGCTCCATGATGGCGGCCGCCTCGATCTGCCCCGGGTGGTGCTTCAGCTTGTGGGTGAGGTGGTCGGTGAACTCGGGCTTTCCCGTCATCACCTCGCAGAACACGGCGGAGAGGACCTCGGCGAGCACGGCCTGGATGTTGGCCTCGAACAGGACGGTGGACGCGAGGCCTGACCCCACGGCGGTGCCGTTGACCATGGCGAGCCCCTCCTTGGGCTGCAGCTCGAAGAAGCCGTGCTCGATGCCGGCGATCTTGAACGCCTCCGCGGCGGTGACCCTGGTGCCGTCGGGCGCCACGGCGGCCGAGTTCTGGCGGCCCGTGATGAGGCCCGCGATGTAGGAGAGCGGGACGAGGTCGCCGGACGCGGTGATGGTGCCGCGGAGGGGCAGGCACGGGGTGACGTTGGCGTTGAGGAGCTTGGTGATGGCCTCGAGGATCTCGAAGCGGATGCCGGAGTACCCCTGCAGGAGGGTGTTGATGCGCACCAGCATGGCGGCCCGGGTGGCATCGGCGGGGAGGACGTGGCCGTCCGTGCCGGTTCCGAAGGCGCCGGCGTTGAGGAATCTGGCAGACAGAGAGAGAGGTAGGCAGGTCAGTTTTTCGGTGTGCCGTCGTTGTCATCGCCTACTCTGCAGTTTGGATAATTGGTATACAGAAACTGGCAACATGTTTCAGAGTTTAGACTTTAGAGATGGCACTACTGCTAGTATACAGAAATGGGAGCAGCCCCACATATATGATTAGTTACGCTTGTTCCTTGTATTTTTTCCCCGTCGTGGACTATTATGCAGTTACGTGTTGTGCCGGCTGTCGAATACTAGTATGTTATTGTTGCTTGATCCATGCTCCTATGACAGCCAGATTGCGCGTTTTTTGTGCAGGTCGTCCACTGACAGAGTAGCTGTCGGTGCACTGGCCGGTGGTGCCCATGCTTTGCCAACTTGATCGCTCCCACGTTCTCAACTCGACCGAATTTTCCACTATCGCGTGTAAGGAAAAGTAGCTCTGCAGAAGTCTTTGAGGAACTTCTTGTCCTCACTCAGGCGGGGCGTGACAAGTCCAACAACAACACCTCACCTAACCTTCACTTGCGTGTATCCCCCCGTTCTCCGAACACATGTCCTCTACGTGTGATTCATAAGCTATGCGGTGCCCTGGACTTTGTCCGTCGGCATGCGCCAGCGAGGGATCGACCCAACTAACCCCCCACCAACCGATCGCCGAACGAACGCTGATTTGTTTCTTTCTCTCTTCTCGCGGCGGAGAAAAGAGAGAAGCCAGCGATGGTGGACCTGGACCACACCACGGCGGCGAGATCGTTTGGTGGGCGAGGCGGGCTCTCCGTGCCGACAACGGTGGAGTGATTAGGCGCGCAGCCCCCACCGAGCAGAGCAGAACAGAACGGTGGTGCGGTCTGGTGGGATGTGTCTGTGGCCTCCTACTCCTACTCGAGCGTTGGTGCTACTTGGTCATCAAGCATCATGTCGCTAAAGAAACAGAGTACTCCACTTCACAGGGCGATGGCTACTTTACTTCCAGTTCGGTTAGCTAACTGTAAACTCCCCACAGGCAGAATCTTTTTGGGCTGCCAAACAATTAATGGTGTCCCGTGTCCTAACGACGAAGCAGAGCACATGCGCCGACGTGCGTCTACCGCAACCCAAGGTCTAAACTTTAATTTCGGTGCTATAAGCATAGTATTCTCCACGAGCGAGATCATCACCTCCTAGCTAGTGCATCATACTAAACTAAACTGAACTTTTTATGTCAAAAGCTAATAATCCATGGAGGCGATGCGAGCAGAAGAGATGGAAGCAGAGCAAATTTGTCCTCACCTGATGAGCTCCCGCTGGAGCGCGCCGCCCTCCTTGGTCCTGCGGTGGGAGGTGGCCCCGAAGCCCGTGGTCACCCCGTAGCTGTCGGTGCCGTTCATCATGCTGGTCATCACCCAGTCGCTGCTCTCCTTGACGCGCCCGCGCGCGGACTCGTCGAGCGCGACCCGGGCCACGCCGGCGCCGGCCGCCACGGCCGCCACCTGCGCGATCCCGAGCGTGGCGCCCTCGATGGTCACCAGCGGCATCCGGAACTGCGCCACCATCTTCTTCACCTCGTCCAGGTGGCTACCGGTCAGCTCCTCCGCCGTCTTCACCCAGTTGAGCGGGTCGGCGGAGCGCGCCGGCGCCGACATGCACAGGCCCTCGCCGTTGAAGGAACCCTCCATTGCAGCAGCAGCAGGTACAGCAGGAGAGAGAAATGTAGAAGAAAACGAGAGTACAACCAACCAGGAGAGCGGGCAGGCAGGTAGGTAGCTAGCTACTTAGCTAATTGCGTAGTAGGATGTATTACTAGTAGCGTGGAGGAGGAGGAAGAAGAAGAAGAGCTTGAGGCGAACAACCCGAAAGCTAAGCTCTTCTTGGAGAATAGCGGGAGGGGGAAGGGGAGCTTAAATAGCGCGGGGGTTGGGGGTTGTTGGGGTAAGTGGTTTGGTTTCCTTTCCTCGGGTTGGGCTGGTTGTTGGGAGAGCTGACTCTCAGGGCGCGCTCTGCCCTTGGATGCATGGACCTGCCATTGCCAACCATGATCGATGCGCGCCACGTCGTCCCGGCGGCTCGCCGGGTCGTCGCGGCCGCGTGCGTGGCTGCCTGCGTGCCGTCCGCGCGCGATCCTCGCCGGAAGCTGCGACCGGGCTGCTGCTTGGACGGATCGGAGCCGGGCCGCCGGGCGCGCGCACCCGCTTGGGATTGGCGTGGTGGGTGGCCGGTGGTGGTCTGGGTTTGGTGGGGTTGGTGAGAGGTGGGTCGCGTGTGGACGTGGGCGTCCTTCTACTACTATTCTGCTGTTGAGAAAAAACTCGACGGACGGTCTCTCTCTCGCTCTCGGTCAGTCCGGTCGCGCCGGCCGGCCAGTCAGTCGCTACAGTTTACACATGCAACTAACACACCGAGATTAAACAACAACCCTCACTGAAAACGCTTGTAGTTTCAGAAATTCAGAGTCTGAACCGTTGTTTTGGGTTTCAGAAACTAGGTGCTCGAGTTGGTTGGGCTGTCCTTCCTTTCTGGGTTATTATGTTGAGCAAATCGTCATCAGCTACGACTGACTGTACTGTCAAGTTGCCGCATTGGATTCTTGTCGCCAACCGCAGTGGGACTTGCAAGGAAAGCAAGCAAGGCGCTTCGGATCATGCATCGTTATCTCGATTAATTTCCACATGAACCATCCCACATGATATGATAGCTACAATATACATGTGCAGCGGCAGTATGCATTTTCAATATGGACTTTTGCGTACAAAGGTCCGGATATAATACAATGGTTGATCCTGCTGGTGCTCACTAGACATTCACAAAAAACGCAGTTGAATCATGAAGATTCCATGTTACGAGCTCGCTCGCTGTCCGAATGATGAAATATTATGTAGTACAAGAGAGAGAGCTGGCGTAGGGCGGGTACAAATGCATGATCCATGAAACGCACAAAATTGTTGTTTTTCATAGCCGCGCTTTATTTTATGCATATATGGCGTGGGTACCAACAAACTCTCATATCACTACGGGAGAGCTGACCATTGCCGTGTGCCAGGGACACACGGCAAAGACTGAAAAACACACGGCAAAGTCTTTGCCGTGTGCCGCACACGGTAATGAGCACACGGCGAAATATTGCACGGGAAAGAATTTTTTGCCGTGTGCCAAATATCGTGACACACGGCAACGTTAGAAGGTGGGTCCCACCAGGACTGCCGCCGACAACGGACGTTGACGGCAGGTTCCAGACAGGTAGGTCCCATCGGCTAGTCGTTGCACACGGCAAAGAGAGCACACGGCAAAGAGATATGACATTATTAAAAAAAAAACTCCCTGCGACGGCCGACGGGCCGGCGTCGCACCCTCGCCGCCGTGGGTTGCCGCCGAGGAGCTGGTGTCGGGCCGAGGCAGCAGGCCCTTCGGGTCGGCGATGAGGGAGGTGGGGAGAGCCTCCTGTGACGGCGTGGTCGCCGCCAGGGACGCCGATGCAGGAGACACGGAGGCAAGGCCGTCGGAGCCGGAGGTCGCCAAGCCGGCGGCGGGGACGGGTGCTCGTCGCGCCTGGTGCTCCTTCGCGCCTACAGCTCGTCGCGCCTAGAGCCGAAGTTGCCGTTGGAAGCCAGCCGCCGCCGCCGCCGTCAGAGACCGCGCCTGGAGCCACCGCCGTCTAGAGCCCGCGCCTGAAGCCGCCGCCGTCTGGAGCCCGCGCCTGGAGCCGCGCTAGTTGCCGCCGCCGTCGGGAGCCCGCCAGCACCCGCGCCAGGAGCCCGCTAGCACCCGCGCCAGGAGCCGCCGCCGTCTGGAGCCCGCGCCTGGATCCGCGCCAGTAGCCGCCGCCGTCGGGAGCCCGCCAGCACCCGCGCTAGTAGCCGCCGCCGTCGGGAGCCCGCCAGCACCCGCGCTAGTAGCCGCCGCCGTCGGGAGCCCGCCAGCACCCGCGCCAGGAGCCGCCGCCGTCGAGAACCATCGCGAGGAATCTGAGGAAGATTGGATCGGGAGGATTGGAGGGTGGGTCAGTGGGTGTGGTTGACGTCGGGAGGATGGGGTTGGGAGCAGATAAGGAAATAAAAGAGAAAGAAAATAAAAAGAAATGGAAAAAGACAGGGCCACGTCACCGATCCACGAGAGGGGTGGTTCGAGCCGTTGGATCTTCCTAAATCCAACGGCTCATAGTCGTGATCCGCGTGAAACCTCTTCTGGCCAATCAGCACGCATGGTTTCTTTGCTGTGTGTCGGCACACGGCAAAGATTTTTTTGTTTTTTATTTTATTTTTCTCTTTCTTTTCTTATTTTCTTTGATAGACCTTTGTGCGAATGATTTTTATGAAAAGTTTGTCAAAAATCAAGTTTATCATTTTCCCTAGCAACTAGTACACATAAGAGGTCTCCATGCCAAAGGATTTATTTTTTTGAGAAATCTTTCATTTTCTTTGAGTTTTTTCAAAAAAATTCCCAAATGGCGAGCATGGCTATTCGTTGAAAGGGGTAGAATTTTTCCAAACTATCGATGTTTTTGTGAAATAATCACTACTTGTGTACCTTAAAATGATTTTTCTAAAAATTTCAGAGCAAAATATCACACACTTGTAGTTCAAATTTGAATTATTTTCGGAAAATCGACATAAAGTCATTTAAATGTGCGAAATTAGATAAAAAGTGAGAAAATTCCTAATATTTTGGAATTATCCATAAACTATGTACTACTTTGTGTGATAATTGGTTGGGAACCATTTTGCACCATATTTTTAGTACTTGCTTCACAAAAAAAGTCATTTTTGACACCTAGAAAATGAAAAATAATATTTATATAAATAATTTGAAAAAACTTTGTTCGGTAACATTGTTTAGCATACCAATATACACCTATGTGCCAAATATGGAAATATTATCACAAACTATGCAACGGGAATGGTCATGTCTTGATGGTTTGACTTGAAACCTATACATGTTTATAGATGATAGACCTTTGTGTGAATGATTTTTATGAAAAGTTTGTCAAAAATCAAGTTTATCATTTTCCCTAGCAACTAGTACACATAAGAGGTCTCCATGCCAAAGGATTTATTTTTTTGAGAAATCTTTCATTTTCTTTGAGTTTTTTCAAAAAAATTCCCAAATGGCGAGCATGGCTATTCGTTGAAAGGGGTAGAATTTTTCCAAACTATCGATGTTTCTGTGAAATAATCACTACTTGTGTACCTTAAAATGATTTTTCTAAAAATTTCAGAGCAAAATATCACACACTTGTAGTTCAAATTTGAATTATTTTCGGAAAATCGACATAAAGTCATTTAAATGTGCGAAATTAGATAAAAAGTGAGAAAATTCCTAATATTTTGGAATTATCCATAAACTATGTACTACTTTGTGTGATAATTGGTTGGGAACCATTTTGCACCATATTTTTAGTACTTGCTTCACAAAAAAAGTCATTTTTGACACCTAGAAAATGAAAAATAATATTTATATAAATAATTTGAAAAAAATTTGTTCGGTAACATTGTTTAGCATACCAATATACACCTATGTGCCAAATATGGAAATATTATCACAAACTATGCAACGGGAATGGTCATGTCTTGGTGGTTTGACTTGAAACATATACATGTTTATAGATGATAGACCTTTGTGTGAATGATTTTTATGAAAAGTTTGTAAAAAATCAAGTTTATCATTTTCCCTAGCAACTAGTACACATAAGAGGTCTCCATGCCAAAGGATTTATTTTTTTGAGAAATCTTTCATTTTCTTTGAGTTTTTTCAAAAAAATTCCCAAATGGCGAGCATGGCTATTCGTTGAAAGGGGTAGAATTTTTCCAAACTATCGATGTTTTTGTGAAATAATCACTACTTGTGTACCTTAAAATGATTTTTCTAAAAATTTCAGAGCAAAATATCACACACTTGTAGTTCAAATTTGAATTATTTTCGGAAAATCGACATAAAGTCATTTAAATGTGCGAAATTAGATAAAAAGTGAGAAAATTCCTAATATTTTGGAATTATCCATAAACTATGTACTACTTTGTGTGATAATTGGTTGGGAACCATTTTGCACCATATTTTTAGTACTTGCTTCACAAAAAAAGTCATTTTTGACACCTAGAAAATGAAAAATAATATTTATATAAATAATTTGAAAAAACTTTCTTCGGTAACATTGTTTAGCATACCAATATACACCTATGTGCCAAATATGGAAATATTATCACAAACTATGCAACGGGAATGGTCATGTCTTGGTGGTTTGACTTGAAACCTATACATGTTTATAGATGATAGACCTTTGTGTGAATGATTTTTATGAAAAGTTTGTCAAAAATCAAGTTTATCATTTTCCCTAGCAACTAGTACACATAAGAGGTCTCCATACCAAAGGATTTATTTTTTTGAGAAATCTTTCATTTTCTTTGAGTTTTTTCAAAAAAATTCCCAAATGGCGAGCATGGCTATTCGTTGAAAGGGGTAGAATTTTTCCAAACTATCGATGTTTCTGTGAAATAATCACTACTTGTGTACCTTAAAATGATTTTTCTAAAAATTTCAGAGCAAAATATCACACACTTGTAGTTCAAATTTGAATTATTTTCGGAAAATCGACATAAAGTCATTTAAATGTGCGAAATTAGATAAAAAGTGAGAAAATTCCTAATATTTTGGAATTATCTATAAACTATGTACTACTTTGTGTGATAATTGGTTGGGAACCATTTTGCACCATATTTTTAGTACTTGCTTCACAAAAAAAGTCATTTTTGACACCTAGAAAATGAAAAATAATATTTATATAAATAATTTGAAAAAACTTTGTTCGGTAACATTGTTTAGCATACCAATATACACCTATATGCCAAATATGGAAATATTATCACAAACTATGCCATGGGAATTGATTATATCTTTCTTATAGAAAGATAAACTAAAATAAAAAAAATCAAAATTGGTCTTTGCCGTGTGCAAACACACGGCAAAGAAGATTTACTCTTTGCCGTGTGCATGCACACGGCAAAGACCATTTTTCTTTTTTTTTTTAATTTTGGCAAACGATAAATCTTCTTTACCGTGTGCAAACACACGGCAAAGAATAAATCTTTGCCGTGTGCAAACACACGGTAAAGACCGGCCGTTAGTGCTCCGTCCGCACTTCCGTTGTGTGGACACGCGTCCACTTTCGTTGCCGTGTGTCGTTCTTTACCGTGTGCTTTTTACCGTGTTTACCGTGTGCCTTTCTTTGCCGTGTGTTTTCTCTGTTACGAAGCCGTGTGTTTTTCTTTACCGTGTGTGGCACACGGCAAAGATTGACATTACCGTGTGCCCGATATCTAGCACACGGCAAAGATCCGAGCACACGGTAAAGTCGTGCTCTCCGGTAGCATGGTGACCAACTCAACAAATCCGCCAGGTATACTCAACGTGCTTGGCGACTAAGCTAGCGGGAAACAATTGCTATTTGATCCCTCGCATTAGTTTAAACAAATCCTATCATGTACACGTCTCTGACGTTATCTCTTAAAAATGTACATACCAATCTGCACCAAACCCTCATGCCTCAAAATATATATCTCCTGCACCAAGCTGCAACTTACCTCCTTCAGACTAGAACCTGACAGACCATTCACGACCTCAACATCACATGAAGATAATATGTTTATGAACCGAAGAATCATAAAGGGGGGCGAGGAGAACAAGATCAAACGGGACGCTGAAACACTGAAACGAATGCAGGGATATGACTCCCGGAAGATCTTTTTGAAAATTTTGAATAATAGCTTCAATTTTTTTTCAAACAAATAACCTTGCTTTTGCTCGCCGCTAGCGCACATCTCCTAACTATTTCCCATTTTATTCTGTAATAATTTTAGGACGGGCAATTTTACATACTTTTGCCAAATCATTCTATTATTAAGTACGGTTGGTTCCATTCCGATGGGTTTCGTTTTTTTTTTCTATAAAAACTGAGCGGTCAAAGTCCGCCCAGTAAAACAGAAGAATTATAAATTTGTAAATGATATATAGGAATATAGCGAATAAAGCCATTGCGACCACGTAAAAGGACTAGTCCCCCACTCAATCAATTAGTAGCACTGACACGTCACTCAGCTTCTCAGCTCACTTTGGTGATAGTTTCTCCTTAGGCGCATGTCTCAGCAACACAAAATCAGGGTCTTTCTCGTTATACAACTTGACCAAACATCTCATGACACGAACTGATGACAGTGTAAAAATTGAAATATCTAAAATTTGTCTAATTTGTCTTATTTAGTGAGCTCAAAATATGAGTTATTTCACATTCAAAATTTGCACGCTCGTAGTGTACATAGTTTGATAAATCCAGGTTCTTTTATTACAATTTACGAAACTTTGAAATCAAGAATTCAATTTTTTTTAAAGAGTCCCCGTAGCCCGGGTTCCATATTTACTTTTCGTGAATACAAGTTGCTAGTTGGAACAGAACACCTACATGAGAGAACAATCGTGATACAATACACCCTAGCCACCGCCCGCCCCCTCCGCTTCGCTCCTCCTCCATCGCAGCTGCCAGTGGACAAGTGAGGTTGTCCCTTGATGACCCACAAGTATAGGGGATCTATCGCAGTACTTTCGATAAATAAAAGTGTCGAACCCAACGAGGAGCAGAAGGTGTTGGCTTGTAGATTCGTGCAAGGTTTTACTGCAAAAACTAACAGCAGGATTTTTATGGGTTTTTATAGTAACAAATAAATAAAGTGCGAGTACATAAAAGATAGCAATAATTATTGCAGCAAGTGGCCCAATCCTTTTTAGCACAAAGGACAAGCCGGTGATTCTACTTACGATGGCTAAACGCTCCTGAGGACACATGGGAATTATGTCAAGTCACTTTCGCTTCATACTGCTGCTTAATGTTTAATGTTTTGCTAAGTGTTGTGTGAGTGAACCTATGCTAATGAACCACCCTTACTTGGACTAGAATACACTTGTGATTACACTTCCCTACAAGCATCCACAAATGCAAGGAAGTATTTAATAATTAACTAACCACAACCTTAAACTCTGAGATCCTACGCTCCCTCATGCACTAGTTTACCGGCGTGGGTTTAGGTTTCTGTCATTCCTGCAACCACCTCACAAGCAAACTAAATACACAATGCATTCCCCTAGGCCCATAGAGGTGAAGTGTCATGCAGTCGACGTTCACACAACACCACTAGAAGAATAACACCACAACTTAAATATCAAACCATTAAATATTACTCAGCATAATTCCACTACTTGCAACGAGACTTCCCCATGTCCTCAAGAACTAAATGAACTACTCACAAGACATCATATGGATCATAATCAGTGGTGATGAATGAATGATTAACAATCTGGTCATAAAAGTATTTCATCGATAAAACTCAATAGCATCAACTACACAAGGCAATCAACAGCGGAAAAGTGATCCCAATGAACTACAACAAGTATAACCCTAGATGCAACAGCGGAACAGAGTGGAGCTGTGGATATGATGGTGTTGTTGGTGAGGATGATGTTGATGATGATCTCGATGAAGCCCGTGACGATGACGACGATCTCCCCTCTCCGGGAAGGAATTTCCCCGGCAGATTTCTCCTTGCCGGAGAGCTTTTTCTCTCTCTGTGGTTTCCACCCCCGAGGCAGCGGCGGAATATTTGTTCGAAGCATCCCCGATGATTTTTAGGTCAGCTGTCAGCGGGGAGCCGAGCGCGTCGATGCCGAGAGCCAGGAGAGGAGCTGGACGCACCTGTTCTTCCTCAGCGGTAGCAGAGGTGGCCACTAGCACCCATGGGAGGGCTGCTCCCCGAGGTTGAGCGGGGCATGGTCACGGCGGTGGCCGCGGTCGTGGTCGTGGAAGTCGTGGTCACGGAGGTCGTGGGGATGGAGGCTTTCCAGACCCTTCTTCCCAGAGTACGTCCCACTCCGGCTTCCCTCCGTTCGAGTTCGTCGTAGATCTGAACAGCTGTCGGAGAACTGTCCCAGGAACTGGGTGTGTCTCACAAGGATCGAGTAAGGGGCTGAACACGGAATCAAACAACCCTCAACGTGCCTCGGCGACGATGCTCATCGAGCTCGCTGTGGGACGGCACTGCAAAGATGAACGCACGGTATTACCCAGGTTCAGGGCCCTCTAGGAGAGGTAAAACCCCTACGTCCTGCTTCAGATGTATTGCACTTGCTTGGAGAGGTTTCAGTACAAAGGGAGCTTGGCGAGCTCAAGGTGGCTAACAATGGCTAACCCTAGAACTCAGAGCTTCCCACCGAAGAAGAAAACAACTTCCCAACCGGAGGAGACCTAGCTAGCTATCAACTAGGGTCGAACCTAGGGTTTTTGTCTAAGCTCCAAGATCGTGAACCTTCTGCCCGAACATGCTCCCCCTCCTTTTATAGGTGTCTTGGACCTCTTCCCCCAAATATCTTGGCGGGAAGGGTTACCACATGGCGACGAAGGAGGAGGACAGGTGCACAATAAAGGTGGAGTCCATGGACGCGGTCCATGGCAGGGGGCGGTGTCACCAAAGTTGGAAAAGCCACCGTCCAACCAGGATGGTGGGCTGGCGCCGCTGAGGTGGGATGTGTCCCACGGTGACGTCGCCCTTGGAGGGTAGCTGCAGACGGTCCCCTTATCACCAAAGTGGCAATTCTTGGAGCTCCTTTGCTTGGTGCAGCGTTGTTGACTGCTTTATGCATAAGAATGGCAACTGTGGCGCTGCCGTCACCACGCGCTGGCGCGGTCATCACCGCGCGCTGGCGCGCCCGTGACTCTGCGGAGGGTGCAGAGCCCATGTGCGCTCTGCCGTGGAGGCAGAGCTGGCTTCGTGAGGAAGGAACCCCGCGAGGCAGGAGGCCTCGCCGAGCCTTTCGGCTTGGTCCTTAGCAGAATCTGCAGGTGGCATCCGAGATGCCCTCTCGAGGAGAGGTGGTCCCTCGCCGAGGGAAAAACCCTTGGCGAGGAGGAGAGGTCCCTCGCGAGGCTCGCCAGGCTTGGAGAGCCTGATCCTTAGCGAAATCATCTGAAGAATGTTGTGGGCCCTGGCAGGCCGGCCCGTGGTACCCTGGTTTCCACTGTGCCGACAGTAGCCCCCGGGCCCGCGATGGACACGCCGAAGACCACGGATGGAGGCGAAGTGTCGGGGGCCCAACGATGCCTGCCAGGGCCGTGACACGTGGGGCGCAGCGGTTGCGCCCGAGGCCACGATCTCCACGATCTCCTCGGCTTCAACGGGCGACCCGGTGGGGCCCGCCACGTCCATGATTTTTGGCCAATAAAGCCTGCGCGCGCAGACTGCGCCCATCACTTCTCCCATTACTCCGCCGCTCGCTTCCCCCAAACATCTTCTTCTTCCCAGAGCACTCCACCTTCAAAGTTTCCTTCTCCTGCGACCATGGCGCCCAAGAAAGCTACCGATCTGCCGAAGGGAAAGGCCACGATGCAGGCTGGCAGGCCCGCGGCGGTGTCGGGGAGCGCTGGACTCAAGGGGGCGCTGCCGAAATCTCGCATCCACTCGGCGGCGATCGAAAAGGTGCGCCACCTGGCGGCCTCGAGCACCAACGAGCACGGCGCCACCGGCATGAGACCGGACAACAGCAGGCTTCCCGAGGGGTTCTACCCTATCTTCCTTCAAACTCTCTACGCTGGTCTTGTTCCTCCTTTCTCCGAATTCCTCCTGGGGATTTTGGAGGTGTACCAGATCCAACTTCTCCATCTTCATCCCAACTCCATCCTCATCCTCTCTATCTTCGCCTACCTCTGCGAGGCCTACATTGGCATCCGTCCCTCGGTGGCGCTCTTCCGCAGCTTCTACTCCCTCCGGTCCACCGTGCAGAACGAGCGGATCGGATGCGTCTCCTTCCGCATTGCTGACGCCAGGAGCAGGAACCACATTCCCATCGCATGGTGCGGTGAGAACGCCATCACCAAGGTGACGAAGAAGGTGGAGGACTTCCGCAAGCGGTGGTTCTTCGTTGACACCAAGGGGACCAACCCTCTCCTGGAGGTTCCCGTGGCGCCCCCGAGGAAGTGGGCGCGCTGGGCGAGCGCAGGCTTCGAGGGCCCGAAGCTTGACGCGGTGTACGAGTGCATACGGAGGCTCCACGAGGCCGGACTCACCGGCCATATGGTGGCGAAATGAGGCGCCGAATCGCCCCCCTCCAGTGGCATTCAGAGCCGGTGTGGCAGTACACAGGCAGGGAGGACAGGATGCACCTGTGCTCGGACAGCTTCACACCGGAGGTGCTGTACCAGGTCATGGGGATCCTCTTCGCCACGACGGACATCCCATCCCCCACCTGCGACGAGGCCCGGACGCTCTTCAGCTTTGTTGAAGAGAGCGTGCATGAGCATCGCAGGCGCCTGCCTGTATTCGACGAATGGGGGATAGTGCCCGCAGGACACCGCGGGCCCCGCACCAACCCGTGGGCGGCAGAGCCGGAGCATATGGATGAGTCGCCGGAGCCGGACGAGGGAGAGGACTTTGGCGAGGACGAGGCCTCGAGAGACGCTGACCCCTCAGGAGGCTGCGCGGGCTCCCCAAGGAGCGCACTGGCTGACGAGGACCTCCAGGTGATCTCCTCCAACGACGATGAGGATGCCTTCCACGTGGCTCCCTCCCGAAACACCATGGAGGAGGAGAGAAGCGGCGGCACGGGAGGACGCTGCGAGCCCCGCTCCAAGGCCGTCCACGACAGGAACGCCGCAGCCGCGAGGGGCGCTCCTCGCGAGGAGGATGGAGCGGCTCGAGAGGAGGCCAGAGCGAGCAGCCCCCAGCCACCAAAGGCGAAGAAGAGGGTGTGGAGGATGGCCGACGAGTAAGCTTTGGTCCTTCCTTTTTCGTTTAGCATTTTGCCTTTGAACACCCTCCTGAAGGATCTTCTGTTTGTCTTTCTTTCAGCAATCTTGCGGCGCCAAAGAGGCGACAGCTCCGCAAGCTTGGAGAGACCACCAGCATCGCCGTGGAGATGCCTGCGGCTGACAAGCCGCAGCAGGTGGCTATGCCTCCCGCGAGTGAGCACCGCGCGGAGGAGGTGGTTGAAGAGGTGGCGCCGTCGCCAGCTCGGGCCGCCATTCCTCCCGCGGTTGAGCACCGCACGGAGGAGGTGATTGAAGAGGTGGCGCCGTCGCCAGCTCGGGTTGCCACTCCTCCCGTACAGCAGGAGGCGACGGAGGAGGAGGACGTTGAAGAGATCATCATGGAGTCGCCTCCGGAGGAGGAGGCTCCCACAAGAGGGGTTGACGTGCCCAAGGCCGCGGCAGGCGCGACCACCACGGAAGGGGCGGGAAGCGCCCCTGAGGAGCAGGAGGTGGAGGCGCATGCGGAGCCCACAGACGCCAGAGCCGGGGGCGAGAGGACGCCCAGCCCCCAGAGGGCTCCTGACGCGGGCGGCGAAGGAGGCACCTACATGAGCCCCCAGGCCGCACCAGAAGCGGCTGTGAGCCCGAGGCAGGGTGCCTCGGGCGCCCCGCTAAGAATTGAGACCTCTGCACCCCACAGCGGTGCGGGGACCTTGGCGCTGCGGGAGCCGCGGCGCCAAGCGGTTCGCCGTAGCGCCGTCCTCAGCCAAGCACGGCGGACGCTCGACGAGATGGAGGCGTAGTTCGCCGAAGAGGAACTTGCCAGGGCGGAGGAACGGGCGAGACTCGACGAGGGCTGGGCCCTCCTCCGCGAGAGCGTGGAGAGTTGCCGCCGGCAGGACGCGGCGGCCCTGGCGGCACGCCAGGAGGCCATGCATTTCGCCGAAGAGACCCGCGACAGCGTGAAGCGGGATGCGGCGGAGACCATGAAGCAGCTGGATGCCGCACGGGAGGCACTTGAGGCGGAAACTGCCTCCAAGCGACAGGAGGTTGCGGCTTTGGAGCAGAACTTCATCACGCACTCCAAAACTGTGGAGGGCAGCTTGAAGGAGCTCCGCGAGAGGCTGGATGCTCGCGAGGTGCAGCTGACCCAGCGCGAGGCAGAGCTCACGCGACGCGAGGGAGAGCTCTCCCCCCGCGAGGTGGAACTGCGCCGGCGTGAGGAGCAGGTCCAGCAACTCAAGAAGGACCAGGCCATCCACGAGGAGCAGCTGCGGGTCTGCGAGGGGCAGGTGGCCAAGGACGAGGCCACTTACGCAGATCGCCTCAAGGTGGCCAACGCCGACTTCGCGGTGAAGCAGAAGAAAGTCCAGGAAGAGGCCGACGACAGGGTCAAGATCATCCGCCAAAATCTCTCCAACGACTATGACGAGAAGGCCATGGAGCAGGAGGAGCGCTTCAAGGCGAAACGCGACAAGCTCCAAAACCGTATCAAGGAGCTCGAGAAGGAGGAGAAGCGGATGGCCTCCCGCCTTCAGAGCGCCAGGGAGGCCCAGGCTCGCGCGGAAGGGAGAGTCGCCGCCCTGGAGAAGGACCTGAGCGAGCTCCACCAGCAGGTGGGGCCGATCGTGAACCTCGTGGAGTAGGCACGGAGCAACGCGGAGATCGGCCAGACCATGTCGCGCCAGTGCCAGCGCATGCTCCAAGACCTGGTGCTCCGTGCTCGCGCTGTTGGGGACCGCCTGAGGATCGAGGTCCCCTCCTTTGCCGCAGGGGGAGCGACGACGAGGCCGCGTACACGTTCTTCTTCGAGCAGTTCCTCGCGAAACTTGAAGAGGCCGCGAAGGACCTCAACGACCACGTCGTGGAGGAGAGCCGCGATCTCCTTGTCCTCGCCACCTGCCGCATCTTCGCCAACCTCGGGAGGCTCCAGCCTTCCCTCGACCTCGAGGCCGTGACGGCGCCCATCGATCTCAGCAGCCGCGTCGCGCTGAGCGACAGGATGCGGAAGGCCGCCGAGGAGTACGCCAAGATCTTCGACCAGGTCGAGGTTGAGGGGGACGAGGCCGACGACGAGGAGGACGCTGTGGAAGAGGAGGAACGCGCCGCCGCGGGCGACGAGGGCACCTCGGGAGGCCCGACGGCCTGAGCTTTTCCTGTGGCTGGATGTGCATGAGGCACACATTACCTTAGCATTTTGCTTGTAATACTTTTGTAAAGACTTGTTTAAGTGTCGTTTGAACATGCTTGGTGAATTTCCCTCGGGAGGCTTTTATCTTTCCTCTTCATGTCTTTTTCGCTCTATGTCTTAGGACCCTCTCTTAGCGCTACACCACCGCCGCTTCGGTATGTGAGGGTCAGGGCTCCACAAGGCTGGGGGGTGCGTGAGGCCTCGAGAGGTAAGAGCTCCCGAGGCGCGATGCTCGGGGCTCCCCTTTAACGCGCAAGCAGCCCATGAGGCATATGAGAGAGAAAAGAGGCTCGAGGGACAAAAACCAGCGAAAGGAAATTTCAACCAAGTGTTTGGACTTAGCTTCGCGAGGCGTTTTTCACCTTGGAGAGGGAGTTGGTTCCCTGATGAGGCGTTTTTTCCTTGGAGAGAGTGTTGGTTCCCTGGTGAGGCGTTTTTCCTCTCGAGATTGTCTGAGGCTTGTTTTGAACCTGCTTTCCTGTGTTTTGACAGATAGGCATACCCACAAGCAATACATAGCTAGATAACTCATGCGTGCTCGTAGGTTCCTTCATGTGTGTCTCGCGAGGAGAACAGGCACCAAGGTCCTTGGTGAGTTGACGTGCACGGGAGCCGGTCCATGAGTTCAGAGCTCCTTGGGAGTTGACATGCATGAGAGCTGACCCGTGAGTTCAGACTCGGACTCCTTGGATTTGAGGCGCTGCTGGGATGCTCCCGAGGCATAGGCACCATGTCCAGCCCCCGCTCGCGAGATACACAGGAGGGATCGTACGAGCAAGGATGAAAAGCAATAACATAACTGCTTACCAAAGCAACAACATATGCTGGCGCGAAGCGCAAAGGTTCAAAGTGACCTGAAATAGAGGTTAATTACACTGGTGTGGCCAGAAATACAAAATCCGCCATGTCTGGGCATGGGGTTCCACATGGAGTGGCTGAGACTCTCGCGGCCCGAGGCGACGCATGTAGAGAGAGCTCAGAGAGGGGGCCCCTATGCGGGGGTGGCTTCGAGAGCCTGCGGTCCACCATGGCTAGGCATGGGGATCCACCTCGCCAAGGCATGGTGCTTGAAGAAGTCACCTTGCCGAGGCGTGGTGGCTTGGGAGTCTTCTCGAACGGCCCGCGGCAACGTATAGTAGAGAGGGGAGCCTAAAGTTTTTCCTTGTGGAGGATGATGGCGCGAGGCTCTCCCTTGATGCAAAAAATTGCTCGTCGAGGATGATCAGGGATAGAACTTGCGCAGGTGCTGGATGTTCCAGGGGTTGGCGACAGGGATGTCGTCCTCCGTCTCGAGCCGCGCGGAGCTAGGCCTGGCGATGTGCATGACTCTGTAAGGTCCTTCCCACATTGGCGAGAGCTTGTGGAGGCCTGCCCTGGAGAGGATTCTCCTCAGGACCAGGTCTCCTGCTTCGAGAATGCGCGGGCGGATGTGGCGGCTGTGGTAGCGATGGAGGTCTTGCTGGTACCTTGCCACTCTCAGGGCCGCATTTCGGCGGAGCCCCTCGAGGAGCAGGAGGTCGTTGTTGCGGAGTTCATCCAGCTCAGCCTCCTTGAAGGCCAAGACTCGTGGAGAGCCGTGGGTGATCTCGCTGGGGAGAACGGCTTCAGCGCCATACACGAGGGAGAACGGCGTCTCGCCGGTTGGCTTTGTTGGCGTGGTGCGGATGGACCAGATCACCGAGGGGAGCTCATCGATCCAGTGCTTGCCGCTAGCCTTGAGGCGGTTGAAGCTTCTCGTCTTGAGGCCCTTGAGCACCTCGGCGTTGGCTCGCTCAGCCTGCCCGTTGCTTCGCGGGTGAGCCACCGAGGCGTAGCAGATTTGGGCGCCGAGGCTGCCGCAGTAGGACTTGAAGGCGCCGCTGATGAATTGTGAGCCGTTGTCGGTGATGATGTGGTTGGGCACGCCGAAGCGGCAGACCAGGCTCCTTATGAATTTCACTGCTGATTTCGCCAGGATGGTGCGCACGGGTTCCACCTCAGGCCACTTGGTGAATTTGTCGATGGCGACGTAGAGGTAGCGGTAGCCCCTAAGCGCTCGCGGGAAGGGTCCCAGGAGGTCCAGCCCCCAGACCGCGAACGGCCAGGAGAGCGGGATGGTTTGGAGTCCTTGCGCGGGCTGGTGGATCTGCTTGGCGTGGAATTGGCAGGCGTCACAGGATTGGACGATTGCGGCTGCATCTTGAAGCACTGAAGTCCAATAGAAGCCACTCCGGAAGACCTTGCCTGCAAGGGTGTGTGAGGATGAATGGTGGCCGCACTCTCCGCTGTGGATGTCATTGATGAGCTGGCGGCCTTCCTCGGCAGGGACGCACCGCAACACAACCCCATTGGGGCGCTTACGGTACAGGTCTTCGTCGTGGAGGCAGTAGGACTTGGCCTGGCGAGCAACCCTTTCGGCTTCAGCATCTTCTTCGGTGAGGACTCGATTTTGCAGGTAGCTCTTGATCTCGTCGATCCAACTAGTGTCTTGGCATACCAGGGTCATCAGCAAGCGATCGCCTGAGGGCAGCCTGCAGTTTGTTGCTCCACTTGATGGGGCTGGTGGGAGCTCCTCATTGATGCTCACGTTGACCGTTGGTTGCTTGACGGAGGACTTGGCGAGTCTTTCCTCGAACACTCCAATCTTCTTGGCTTCCCTTCTTGCTGCTCGCCTGGCGAGTTCATCTGCTTCTTGGCTCTCTCCTCGTGGGATATGCTTGAGCTCCATGTCCCTGAAGTGCTTCTCGAGTTTGCGTACCTCTTCAAGGTAGGCCACCATGTAGGTGTCCTTAGGCGTGTAGCTTTTGTTGGAGAAGTTGACGAGGAGCTGAGAGTCGCCCTTGATGAGGATGCACTTGATGCCGAGGGCGATGGCAGCTCTGAGCCCGGCGAGGAGGCCTTCATATTCAGCGTAGTAGAGCTTGTCGCCTATTGGTGAGGTGAGGACAGCACCAGCCCCTGCACTCTGGGCCGCGAAGGCGCCGTCGAAGTGCATGGTCCAGTAGCTGGGCTCCGTCCCTCCTGAGGCTATAGCTTCCTCCTCTTGAGGCTCTTCTTCACGCGTGTCCGTCCATTCGGCCATGAAATCAGCCAGCGCCCTGCCCTTGATGACCCTTGTGGTGTCAAACTCCAGCTCGAAAGGTTGTAGCTCGATGCCCCAGCTTGCGACGTGATCTGTTGCGTTTGGGTTGCGCAGGACTTGCTCCAGGGGGTATGAGGTGACCACCTTAATGGGGTGACCCTGGAAGTAGTGGCGCAATTTCCAGGAGGCGCTGAGGAGCGAGAAAAGGAGCTTTTGCTGGATGGGGTAGCGCTCGCGAGCGTCCCGCAGCACTGTGCTGATGAAGTACACGGGATGCTTGACGAGGGTAGTTGTTGGCATGGCAGCGGTTGGCTCCTCTCGAGACTCGGTGGAGTCCTTGTCGATGTTTTCTTGAGGCCCCGCTTGTAGGGGCTCGGCATGAGGCTGGAGGCTTGACGAGGCTGCTTCCTTGTCGAGTAGTTCTGGGCTTGGCGAGGCAGGGCTCTGCTTGGCGAGGACTGGCTCTTCCCTTTCAGCCACCAAGACCGCGCTTGTCGTTTGAGGAGTGGTTGCAAGATACAGCTTCAGAGGCTCGCGAGGGCGTGGGGCAACCATGATGGGTGGGCTCGCCAGGTATTTCTTCAGGTCCTCGAAGGCCTTTGCTGCTTCAGGGGTCCACTTGAACGGACCAGACCTCTTCATGATCTTGAAAAATGGCAGCGCCCTCTCACCGAACTTGGAGATGAAACGGCCAAGGCTGGCCATACATCCCGCTAAGTGCTGCATGTCCTTGAGGCGACGAGGAGGGTGCATCTCTTCTATGGCTCTGATCTTGTCGGGGTTTGCTTCAATGCCACGATGAGACACCAGGAACCCGAGGAGTTTGCCTGAAGGGACCCCGAAGACGCACTTGGCGGGGTTCAGCTTGATGTTTACCTTGCGCAGGTTGGCAAATGTCTCCTCGAAGTCCTTGATGAGCGTGTCCTCTTCGCGGGTCTTGACCACGATGTCGTCGACGTAGGCCTCTGCATTCCTCCCCATTTGAGCCCCCAAGGCAATCCTTATGAGGCGCTGGAAAGTGGCACCGGCGTTTTTCAGGCCGAAGGGCATGCAGACGTAGCAAAACACACCACAAGGGGTGAGAAATGCTATCTTCTCCTCGTCCTCCTTCGCCATCTTGATTTGGTGATAGCCTGAGAAGGCATCCAGAAAACAGAGGAGTGCACATCCGGCGGTGGAGTCCACGATCTGGTCGATCCTCGGGAGGGGATAGGGGTCCTTGGGGCAGACTTTGTTGAGGTCGATGAAGTCGATGCAGAGGCAGCTTCCTCCAGTGTGTTTGGGGACGACCACACCATTGGCGAGCCAAGTGGGGTGGACAACTTCCGTGATGATGCTGGGTTTCTTCAACTTTTCTACTTCTTGGACGATGAAATTCTGTTTCTCTGGCGCCTGGCGCCGCGCCTTTTGCTTAACGGGGCGTGCATTTGGACACACGGCTAAGTGGTGCTCGATCACCTCCCTCGGTACTCCGGACATATCTGACGGTGTCCACGCGAACATGTCAGAGATTGCCTTGAGGAAGGCGACGAGCGCGCTTTCCTATTGGGAGGCAAGTTGGCGTCGATGGTGATGCTAGCCCCCGAGCCGTTTTCCTCAAGAGGCACTTGCTTCGTCGCGGCCTTCTCCTGAGAGAACAGCTACTTCTTCTTCGCGGGGGGGCCTCAGGAGGGGCTCCTCATCCTCGTCAGCGGGTGACGCCACCGCGGTAGCCTTGTAGGCCGCTTGCGCAGCGTACGGGGCGTCTGAGACCATGCCGCGGATGACGATGGTGCCACCCGAGCCAGGGAGCTTGACGAGGTTGTAGGCGTGGTGGGTCACCGCCATGAACTTGGCGAGGGCGGGGTAGCCGAGGATGGCGTTGTAGGGCAGGCCGATGTGCGCGACGTCGAAATCGATCAGCTCGGTGCGGTAGTTGGCCTGCGTGCCGAAAGTGACCGCGAGCCTCACCTACCCCAAAGGGGTGGTGAGACCCTCTGTCACCCCCGAGAAGGGCCTGGTGGGCATGAGCCGCTCGTAGGGCACCTGCAGCTTCTTGAAAGTCTCGACAGAGATGACGTTGAGGCCTGCACCCCCCATCGATGAGCGTCTTAGAGACTGCAATGTTGTTGATGGTGGGAGTGCACACCAGCGGGATGGTGCCAACAGTCGAGGTGGACTTGGGGTGGTCGCTGGAGTCAAAGGTGATGGGGTACTGGGACCACTTGAGGGGCCTGAAGGCCTCAACCTCGGGAAGAGCTGCCGCGACCTCGCGGGCGAGTTGCTTGAAGTGGCGGTTGGAGCTGGGGGCCTGAGCCCCGCCGAGGATGCAAGCGGCCCCACGAGGCACCTGGTAGCTCTCAGGAGTCTCGGCAGGGAGGTTGTCGTTCGTGGGCTGGGCGGCGTTGGCTTGCGGGTTCTGCTGGTAGTTGTCGTCGTAGTTGTTGTTGTTGTTCCAGCGTCGATCCCGCGGCCGCCGTGGCCGCCGCCGTGGCCGACGCGACCTTGTTGCCGCTCGTTAGCCTCACGAGCCTCGCGAAGCCTCTTGAGGTTGTAGCAGTCCTCGGTGGCATGGGAATGCCTGTTGTGGTAGATGCAGAAGGGGCGATCATCTTTCTTCTCGGGGTCCGCGGCTGGAGCGGCAGCGCGAGGCTGCTTGGCGTCAGGCTCAGCCGCGAGGACCGCAGTGGTCTTGTGCTTATCGGTGGACTTCTTCTTCTTGGATCCCTCGGCGGGGTCCCCTGGCTCGTTCTTGACGAACACGCGACCCTCCTCAGCCTTAGCGCACTTGTCCGCCAAGTCGAAGAGCTTGATGACGGTGGTGATGTTGTCGTGGATGCTAAGCTTCTCGAGCATCCACACGTCCGTGACCCCAGCCTGGAAGGCCGAAATGACCTGCGCGTCGGTGGCATTGGGGATCTTGTTGCGCACCTGGCTGAAGCACTGGATGTACTTGCGGAGGGTCTCGCCAGGCTTCTGGCGTACGGCGCGGAGGTCGTTGTACGTGAGACCATGCTCGTACGTGCCCTTGAAGTTGGCGATGAAGCACCGGCAGAGGTCCTCCCAGGTGTTGATGGACTCGGCGGGGAGGTTCGTGAGCCACGAGGACGCAGAGTCCTTGAGGGCCATGGGGAACCAGTTCGCCATGACTTTGTCGTCGCCCCCTGCGGCCTGGATGGCCAAGGTGTTGAGTTGCAGGAACTCCAGGGGGTTGTTCTTGCCGTCATAGTGCAGAGCGAGATCCGGCCTAAACTTGACCGGCAAGACAACGCAACGGAGGCTGCGAGTGAACGCGGCCGTCGGGCCGTAGGTGACCGGGCCGTTGGCGAGGGTGGCACGGAGGTGGCGCCCCGCGGTGGCGACGTCATGGACGGCGCGGTTGTGGCAATCCTGGTGGCGCTCGATGCTCACGCGTGCGTCCTCCGGGGCTCGCTGCACGGTTTGGCTGTCATGCGGCGACGACGCGTGCAATGCAGCGCGGTTGTCGCGAGGAGGAGCCCCGGCCGGAGCAGGTTGCGGTGGAACCGGTGGAGCTGGAGCGGGCGTGGGGTGACGAGGAGGTGCATGCGGCGCGCCGTACGCCACGTCCCCTGCGCGCGCAGAGAGAACTAGCGAGTGAGACGGTGCAGGAGCGGCGACGCGAGCGGCACCGATGAGCTCGGAGAGGCGGTTGAGCCAGGCTTCTTGGGCCTCCGGCGTGGGGCGGTACTGCAGCAGCTCCTGCGCCATGAGAAGCACAGTTGCTGGGCTGGGCGCAGGGCGGCCCAGCGAGGAGGCAGCACGGTCCCGCAACGGGTGCAGGGAGGAATCCTCCTCTTCGCCGAGGTCGTCCTCAGCGTGGTCGTTGTCGTCGTCCTCCGGGTGCTCGACGCGGGGCTCGGGGTCGACGTGGCGCTCCGGAGCAGCACTTCCGCGCGGGCGGCCGCGCGGGTTGCCAGCGGGAGCGGTGGCGGCGCTGGCCGTCCGGCGAGCGAGACGTTCGGCGTGAGAGCCGGCCATGGCGGTGTCGAGGTTGAAGATGCGCCTCAGCCCCCTACCTGGCGTGCCAAATGTCGGGGAACTGTCCCAGGAACTGGGTGTGTCTCACAAGGATCGAGTAAGGGGCTGAACACGGAATCAAACAACCCTCAACGTGCCTCGGCGACGATGCTCATCGAGCTCGCTATGGGACGGCACTGCAGAGATGAACGCACGGTATTACCCAGGTTCAGGGCCCTCTAGGAGAGGTAAAACCCCTACGTCCTGCTTCAGATGTATTGCACTTGCTTGGAGAGGTTTCAGTACAAAGGGAGCTTGGCGAGCTCAAGATGGCTAACAATGGCTAACCCTAGAACTCAGAGCTTCCCACCGAAGAAGAAAACAACTTCCCAACCGGAGGAGACCTAGCTAGCTATCAACTAGGGTCGAACCTAGGGTTTTTGTCTAAGCTCCAAGATCGTGAACCTTCTGCCCGAACGTGCTCCCCCTCCTTTTATAGGTGTCTTGGACCTCTTCCCCCAAATATCTTGGCGGGAAGGGTTACCACATGGCGACGAAGGAGGAGGACAGGTGCACAATAAAGGTGGAGTCCATGGACGCGGTCCATGGCAGGGGGCGGTGTCACCAAAGTTGGAAAAGCCACCGTCCAACCAGGATGGTGGGCTGGCGCCGCTGAGGTGGGATGTGTCCCACGGTGACGTCGCCCTTGGAGGGTAGCTGCAGACGGTCCCCTTATCACCAAAGTGGCAATTCTTGGAGCTCCTTTGCTTGGTGCAGCGTTGTTGACTGCTTTATACATAAGAATGGCAACTGTGGCGCTGCCGTTACCACGCGCGCTGGCACGCCCGTGACTCTGCGAAGGGTGCAGAGCCCATGTGCGCTCTGCCGCGGAGGCAGAGCTGGCTTCGTGAGGAAGGAACCCCGCGAGGCAGGAGGCCTCGCCGAGCCTTTCGGCTTGGTCCTTAGCAGAATCCGCAGGTGGCATCCGAGATGCCCTCTCGAGGAGAGGTGGTCCCTCGCCGAGGGAAAAACCCTTGGCGAGGAGGAGAGGTCCCTCGCGAGGCTCGCTAGGCTTGGAGAGCCTGGTCCTTAGCGAAATCATCTGAATAATGTTGTGGGCCCTGGCAGGCCGGCCCGTGGTACCCTGGTTTCCACTGTGCCGACAATAGCAGGCTCCGCAGCCGGCTCCATCTGCCGGACTCCTGACCCGGGGATGGAAGGAAGGTGTTCGCGCGCTCCTGTCACCTGACCCGGGGGCAGTATTGGCGTTCAATTACGACAGAGACGTGACGCTCTCCCTGAAGATCTTCCGCGCCGAGGGAGGACGCGTGGATTGTTGCGCAGAGAGTGAAAGCAGCAGCCATAGCAGCGGCTTCGACGACGAGGACGAGGATGAAGATGAAGAAAACTCCGTCCGCGTCAAGTTCGAGGGGAGCTCGCCCTCCTGAGGACGCGTGGAGCGGTTCCAAGGCAGCGGCCCCGAAGATGTCCGTGACCTCCTTCCTGGCGGCCTCGTCGACGTACTTCTGGAAGTAGCGCCTTCCGCTGTGCGGCGGTGCTCCCTGCTCGCGTAGGAGCCAACCTTTTCTGTAAAGAGTAGGTCCCTTTTTAGCTCTTGAGGTGATGAAGAACTTGTATCCTTGATGTCGCTTGGCCTTCGGGTTGAATTGGTGTGAATGAGGATGGGTTATTTTGCAAAATGCACCTCGATTGCTGCACCGGTCGTACCGCCGAGGGGTAAGTGGGGAGTGAAAGGCCTATTAAAGGCTCTCCAGCCCCCAAGCTCCTCGGCACCCCCCGTCTCCTTTCTCCTTCTTGCTTCTCGCTCTCTCCGCCCCTCCATAGATCGCAGAGCAATGTCTGGGGAGGCAGAGATGTCCTTTTCCGGGACGTCGACGGCGGCGTCCGTGTGTCTGGGCGCGGCGGAGGCACCCAGGGAAGCTAGGGCCCGTGCCGCTGGAGAGGAAGAAGAGGTGGCGTCGCGCTCCGCCCTCGCTAAGGGCCTTTTGCGCCTGGCGGCCATCTCTGGTCCCGCGGCTTAGGAGGAGGCCCGGGTGCGCGCCCTTCGGAGGGCTCAGCTTCTGGCGGCCTTGAGGGAGAAGACTGCGGGGATCCCGGGGGTGCCCGCGCTCTGGACCGAGCTCGAAGCCATCGAGCAGGTAAGCGCTGCGGCTCCTTTGAACTTTCGCACATTTGAGGACCGGCCTTGATCATGACCGAGTTCATTCCTTGTCGCAGGCGGACGATGACGCTATGAGCGATGTGGCGGTCGAGATGCTTTCCCTGTTCCACTGCTTGGCGCCAGGGCGCGCAGGGAGGCCATGAGGCGCCTAAAAGTCCTTCCGGGTCCCCCCCCTTTCCCCAGGCGTCCCCGGGAATTGAGAGTTCTCCCGTCAGGCATGAAGAAAACAAGGACGCACAGCTAGGAGATCTAGCTCCAATCTGGCCTTAGCAGCATAGGCTTAAATAGTTGCAGAACCGAATTTAAATTTAGAATTGTAATTCAGAATGTAAATTCGGATGAATGCAACCCTAGACTCAACTCCCTGGGTCATTTCCCAAATCTTCCTTTGCACTAACGCGCTGTCGAGTTTTCAGAGGAGGCCTCTTAGGTGCCAAGCACTCTACCTGCGCATCCCAAATGTGTTGCTAAGATGTTAACGCGGCAGACGTACCCCTAAGGAGGAATATACCTTCCGGAGTCCTTCTCCACTGTCCTCGGGTACTAGGCCAGAGGGAAACAGACCATTCGCCGGGGTGGACACATACCCCCGCAAAAGGCTCTCATCAACTGTCAAGCATGCGTAGGTCGATAGTATATTGACTCCGAGCGAGATATTATGCCTAAGTGCAGGATGCAGATGCAAGGAATTAGCTGATTTTCTGCCGCATCCTCGATCCACCCTGTCCTTCCCGGGTACCGACTCCTTAGCCGTGTTCCGCCGCCTGATCCTATCCCGGGAAGGAGCTGCACACAGCAAACTTTCAGTAGGAAAAGAATGGACCCTCTCTTCTACCATATTAGCATGTTATCTGAAGCAAACCGCAAGCACAGTTGATAGTGCATTTCTGTGATGAAGTTCGTATCACCACAACACTGCCCGATTCCTCCTTTCCGCGGCAGTACGGCATGATCGAGCGGCAGCGCCTATCCACGAGACCACTCGCGGTGCTTCAACCCGTCAGCCACCAGCACATATCAGCCCCCTGCTTATGGGTTGCTAAGGATAACACGCTTGCATGCAATAATTGAGGCTCACAGAATTGAAATCACTTATCTTTTATTCCCTTGGCGATGATTCTTACACCCTATTATAGAACACTAGCCCCCAGGGCGTGCTTTAACGGATTCGGCGTTGGGCGATTCATGTTCGTAATTAGGGGTAGAATTTGCAAAGATTCTCGATGTTCCAGGCATTGTCCTCCGTCCTGCCTTTCTCGTTCTCCAGGTATACCACTCCGGGTTTCAGGGTATGAGTGACCCGGTAGGGTCCTTCCCACTTGGACGACATCTTGTTCATGCCTTCCATTTTTTGCTTCTTGCAGAGTACCAGGTCTCCGAGTTGCAGTTCCTGCGAGCGAACATGACGACCGTGGTATCGACGGAGTCCTTGCTGGTACCGAGCTGACCGTAAGGAAGCTCGGCACCTACTCTCTTCCAGCAGGTTTATGTCATCGATCCTTCGCTTTTCTTGCGTGTTTTCATCATAGGCGAGCACCCGGGGGGATCCATGCTTTAGCTCCGTTGGTAGGACAGCTTCAGCTACGTAGACGAGGAAGAAAGGTGTTTCTCCTGTGGCTCTGCTTTGTGTTGTTCTAAGGGACCACAGTACGCTTGGCAGGTGATCAATCCATTTTTTCCCTTTATTCTCCAGCTTGTTAAAGGCTTTGGTCTTCAACCCCTTGAGTACTTCTGCATTGGCTCGTTCTACTTGTCCGTTGCTTCTTGGATAGGATACCGAGGCGAAACACACCTTGATGCCCATTTCTTCGCAGAAGTTGAGGAAAGCTCGACTGGTGAACTAAGTGCCGTTGTCGGTGATGATTCTGTTTGGAACTCCGAAGCGGTAGATGATCCCCTCGATGAACTTGATGGTGGCCTGAGCCATCTGGCGTGGTACTGGCATCACTTCAACCCATTTTGTGAACTTGTCGATGGCCACAAACAGGTACTCATGTCCTCCGACAGACTTTGGCACCTTGCCGACGATGTCCAGCCCCCAGACCGCGAACAGCCAGGAGATTGGAATTAGCTGCAGCGCTTGAGCCGGCTGGTGTGTGTTCTTTGCGTAGTACTGGTAGGCTTTGCAGGTCCTGACCAGCTGCTCCGCGTCGTGAAGTACTATTGGCCAGTAGAACCCTTGGCGGAAGACCTTCCCCGCCAGTGATCTTGACGCCACGTGACTTGAGCACGTGCCCTCATGTATATCCTTCAGTAGTTCTTGGCCTTGTTCTTATGGTATGCATCACAGCTTGACCCCGTTGTCGCGTCGCCGGTAGAGATCGCCGTCAATTAAGACGTAGAGCTTAGCTTGGCAAGCCACCCACTCGGCCTCGTGGTCGTCTTCCGGGAGGACGTGCTCCATCATGTACTTGACGATGCCTTGGGCCCAGGGTGGGTGGGTTCGTTCCACTAGCAGTACCGCTTGGGCAGGGGGAAGCAAAGCTTCTTCTGCCGTGGGCACTGCCAGGTCTTGAGCTTCCGGGCTGGCTACCCGTGTTGTTGGTGTAGAAGGGTTGCCAGCCCCCGGTGTCGATGTAGACCTTGACTTGAGTCTCTCGGGAGAGATTGAAGGCTGCCGGAGCACCTAGATGTAGATCCCGGGAGGCACTGGCTCCCGCTTGGATGCCAGCTGCGACAGCTCATCCGCGGACGTGTTCTCATCCCGCGGGACATAAACAGCTCTGAAGCTGCTGAAGTGCCGCTGAAGTTTCCACACTTCCTCGACGTATGGCGCCATTTGGAGGCAAGCGTACTCCTTGTTGACTTGCTTGATGACTAGCTGAGACTCAGCCTTGACGACGAGCTTGGCGATGCCGAGACCAATGGCAGCACGAAGCCCCGCGAGCAGGCCTTCGTACTCCGTCGTGTTGTTTGAGATGTTTCCTTGGCAGTGCATCTGGACGACGTACTTCAGGCGGTCACCGGTTGGCGAGGTTAGGACAACTCCAGCGCCTCCCTGCCCCTTGGTGTAGGAGCCGTCGAAGTGCATGGTCCAGGCATTGGGATCCTCCTTCCCGGGGAGGCTTGTCTCCTCTTCCGGGTCGTCGAATGTCGTCTCGGTCCACTCGGCTGTGGATCCCTTCGTCTCCCACGATGTTGGGTTCGATGATGACGGGAGGGGTCGGGGTACTGGGATCTTCGAACCCCTGCTCACCCGGCCGCCTCTTCTTGCTTGATTGCCCCGGGAACAGATCCCCGGGACGCTTTCCGTTGCTTGACTTCTTCAGAGGTGCGTCGCGCTCTGCTACCAGCACAGCACTAACCACCTGGTTAGTGGCTGCTATGTACAGCAGCAAAGGATCCTTCCCTACTGGGGCCACGAGGACTGGTGGTGAGGCGAGGTAGCGCTTGAGGGACTGGAGAGTTTCCTCGGCCTAGGGTGTCCACTCCACGGGGCCCGATTTCTTGAGTAACTTGAAGAACGGTAAGGCCCGCTCACCAAGCCTTGAGATGAAGCGCCCAAGTGCGGTGATGCACCCGTTGAGACGCTGCACGCCCTTGACCCGCCGGGTGCCTCCATTTGTTCGATGGCCTTGATCTTGTCAGGGTTCGCCTCAATCCCCCGGTGGGAGATTAGGAAACCCAGCAGCTTGCCTGATGGGACCCCGAACACGCACTTGTCAGGGTTGAGCTTGAAGTTGACCCGGCGGAGGTTGTTGAAGGTCTCGTGCAGGTCTTGGACGAGGGAGTCCTTGTACCGGGTCTTGACCACGATGTCGTCGATGTATGCTTCAACATTGCGGCCCATCTGAGGCTCGAGGCACGCCTACATCATGCGCTGGAAGGTAGTACCGGCGTTCCGGAGGCCGAAAGGCGTCCGGGTGTAGCAGCAGCAGCCCTTGGGGGTGATGAAAGCCGTCTTCTCCTAGTCCTCGACCGCCATCATGATCTGGTGATACCCGGAGAAGGCATCCAGGAAGCACAGCGACTCGCAGCCGGCCGTGGAATCCACGATCTGGTCGATGCGCGGCAGAGGGAACGGGTCCTTGGGGCAGGCCTTGTTCAGGTCTATGAAGTCGATGCAGAGCCGCGGCTTGGAGGTCATCGGTTTTGGCACCACCACGGGGTTGGTGATACGTCGCAAACGTATCTACTTTTCCAAACACTTTGCTATTGTTTTGCCTCTGATTATTAATGAATTTGTTTGGAACTAACCCGGACTGACGCTGTTTTCAGCAGAATTGCATTTGGTGTCTTTCTTTTGTGCAGGGTTCAGAAGTTCGCGGAAAATTCCAGAAAAATTATAAATATGACATTTGAAGAAGAATAAGCCTTGAAAGCGAAAGACCCCGAAGGGGGGCCACCCCAGGAGCAGGGGCGGGCCCACCCGCGGGTGGCCCCTAGGCCGCGGCAGGGGGGCGTCCCTGCCCCTGGGACCTCCTCTGGCGACCCCTTCGCTTATAAGCTCCCTCTCGACCTAAAACGACGACCCCCCGAACACTTTTTCCAGAAACCTTACGGAGCTCCGCCGCCATCATGAACCCTAAATTCGGGGTCCAGGATCGCTGTTCCGGCACCCTGCCGAAGTGGAGATCGCCGCCATCGTCACCGCCAATGCCTCTCCATCAACCATCCACATCGTTCCCCTCCATGTGTGAGTAGTTCCCTGCTTTAGGCAAGGGGATGGAAGGGATTGAATAAGATTTCTCATGTAATTCGATGCCAAATAGTTAGGGCACGATGCCTAGTATCCTCTATTTGTGTTAATCATCGTTGGTGCAACAAGTTATGCTTAATGCTTGTCACTTTGGGCCCGGGTGCCATGTTTTCAGATCTGAACACTTATGTTTGCATGAGTATAATTGTTGTTTGGATCCTATCTACTAGTTGTATGCACTTGTTGTCAACCGGAACCGGAGAACCCGAGTGACAGAAACGGGGACATCGATGGGAATGGTTGGCAACTTGAGGGTTACATGTATTCATTGTGTGTTAATGCTTTGATACGGTGTTCTATTAAAAGGAACACCTTAATTGCCATTTGTTTCTTAATTGGCCCGGCTGAAACCGGATGGCAGGACAAAAGATGCCGTGCAAGTTCTTATTGCAAGCATGTACAGCTAAATTAGGAATACATGCCTATGACTGTTTGATACTTGGATGCTATTTATATATTTATTTGCTTGGTGCTTAGTTATGTTCATTTCATAAGCTATCTTATTCATGCAACGCCCGTCTATCTGTCGCTATGCCTACGGTGTTTTAATCCCGCTGTTTACAATCATTACTTTTACCGTCATCATTGCTGTCTTTATTTTATTACCGCTGTTACTATTCTACTGCTGCCATCAAATCACTGTTACTACTGATAAATTGCTTCGAGAGAAATCCTTTTCAGGTGTGGTTGAATTGACAACTCAACTGCTAAGGCTTATAAATATTCTTTGGCTCCCCTTGTGTCGAATCAATAAATTAGGGTCAAGCTACCCGCGAAGAATGTTGCGATCCCCTACACTTGTGAGTCATCAAGACTATTTTCTAGCGCCATTGCCGGGGAGCATAGCTCTATTTATAAGTTCACCTGTGAGTTTTTCTGTCTGCTATAATTTACTCTTCATCATGAAGGGTAAACGAGATCCTAAGTTTCCAATACTACCTTCCACCACAAGGAAATGTACTGATCTGAACTCTAAAGCTACTCTTGATTCACCTACTGTTTCAAGTCAAGTTCTTACACCACCTGTGAACGCTCATCCTACTGTAGATGCTTTGCTTTCTGAGTCTGCTACTGCTTCTGATGAATTTGATGATGCTTCTACTGTGCTTGATGATGCTGGTTCTTTAGGCCCTTTTTTAGAATCTCTTGTCACTAGGTCTAAAGAAATTACAATGCTCAATGAAAATCTTACTACACTTGTTAGCTCTCCTAATCTATATAATTATGAGAGTAGGTATCCTGATGATTCCTACATTGATGTTAATGATGAGTTTGTTAGACAATATATGGATTGTTCTGCTTCTAAAGATCCTGATGCTTTGAGGAAATTGCTTGAAAAGCATGCTGTTAAGAATTATTTTACACCTGATCCTGAGTTTGCTACCTCTCCCATATGCATTAAAGATGATGATTTTAATTTCTCTGTTGATCTTTCACTCATATCTAATGTTGAATCTGATCCTTTTTGTGGAACTAAGGATGACAATGATGTAGAACACATGAATAAATTAGCTTCGCTTAGCCTTCTATTTTCTGATGATAAAAAGATACAGCGTTACTATTTAGTAAAGCTGTTTCCTTTCTCATTAAAAGATGATGCTAAAGTGTGGTATAATGCTTTAACTTATGGATCCATAAAAAGTCCTCATGAAATGCTTGATGTTTTCTTTGCAAAATATTTTACCGCTCACATGCAGCATGAGGCTTTGCAGAGAATTTTCAATTTCAGACAATTGGAGGATGAGCATCTCCCTAAAGCTTGGGGGAGATTTGGATCATTACTCAGGGCTCGGCCAGGGCATGATATTCCGAAAAATGAACTCCTTGATATATTTTATAATGGACTAACTGTTGAATCTAGGACATACCTAGATAGCTATGCTAGTTGTGTTTTCAGGAAAAAGGACTGTAGATGAAGCTGAAGAACTAATGGCTAAGATTGGCAAAAATCATGATGAATGGAGCATTCCTGAACCTCCTCCATTACCAACTCCGAAGAAAAGGGGAGTGCTCTTCCTAAACCCAGAAGATATGCAAGAAGCCAAAAGATCTATTAAGGAAAAAGGTATTAGAGCTGAAGATGTGAAGAATTTACCTCCAATTGAAACTTTATGTGAGCCTACCACTCACCCACCTATGGTAGAGGTACACTCTCTTCATAATTTTACTGTTAATGATATTCCTTATAGTAAGCCTCTTAGTCAATGTTTGGATGAATTTGATAACTTTATCGTTAAACAAATATTCAAATTCAAGAACAATTAAATGATAACACCCTGGCTTTTAAAAATTTGCATTCTGTCTTGGAGAAAACTGCTAATGATGTCAAAGGTCTTGTTAAGCATTTTCATATGGTCCAAACTCAACTTGAACAAATTACTAAAGTGCAAAAAGACTTGCTTGCTGGAATTCCTACACAAAGTAAAAAATAAACTTGTGGTGTTTTAACTAGAGGAGGTATCTCTACTCAAGATCCTCTTTATCCTGAGGGACATCCTTAAAGAATTGAACAAGAATCTCAACTGGTTGAAAATAATATTACTAGCTCCCCTAAAAAGAAAAAGAAAAAGAAGAAACATAAAGAATTAGGAGAAGCTAGTAATATGGAACTTGATAAAGAACCTACAAGTAATAATCCTAATGCTGTCTCTATTTCGGATGCTGAAACTGAAAGTGGTAATGAACATGATAATGATACTAATGAACCTGAAGAACAGGAGGAGGAGACTGCACCTCCTGTTGCTAAAAAACATGGTAAAGAGAGAGAGCCATGGGTGTAAAAACCCATGCCTTTTCCATCTAAATCTCAGAAGGCTAAGGAAGAAAAACACTATAATAAATTTTGTGAATGGATGAAGCCCCTCTTTTTGCAAATTCCTTTGACAGATGCTATTAAGTTGCCTCCCTATTCAAAATATATGAAAGACATTGTTACTAATAAAAGAAAAATCCCTAATGAAGAAATCTCCACTATGCTTGCTAATTACTCTTTCCATGGCAAGATTCCTAAAAAGCTTGGTGATCCAGGTATACCTATTATTCCTTGCTCCATTAAAAATAATTATGTTAGAACTGCTTTATGTGATCTTGGTGCAGGAGTTAGTGTTATGCCATTTTCTCTTTATAAGAGACTTTTATTAGATAAGCTTATTCCTACTGATATTTCCCTACAAATGGCTGATAAGTCCACTGATGTGCCCATTGGTATCTGTGAGGATGTTGTTGTTAAAGTTGCTAACTGTTTAATCCTAACTCACTTCGTGGTATTGGAAATGCCTGAAGATGATAATATGTCTATTATTCTCGGGAGACCTTTTCTTAATACTGCAGGGGTTGTTATTGATTGCAATAAAGGAAAAGTTACTTTTAACGTTGATGATAAAGAACACACGGCGTACTTTCCAAAGAAGATCAATAACAAAATTGGTTTGAACTCCATTGAGAATATTGAATCCATCAAGATTGGAACTATTGATTGTCCTATTCATACACATTCAAGAAAATATGAAACTCTCATGATTGGGACAATTCTTATTCAATATGAGGTAACTTGATTGTCTGTTGAATATTGAATAATTTATGTCAAATAAATTTGGTGTGGTAGCAAGACTTGATCAACCTTGCTAACAAACCAACTTTAGCAACATAAAAGATATCAAAATTCATTAATTTTTCTTCTATTTTCTCATCTTTAATTTTTCTATAATTTTTATTTCTTGCTTAGTTTATCCTTTTTAAATACCATTATCCTGTTTTATTAGCTTATTTTGATCTCATTTAAGTTCCTCTGTAAATTTTTCGAAAAATTCCAGAAAAATTACATGAATTTTATTATTTTTAAAGAGACACAAGAGTGCTTGGGGATGACCTTGGGGCACCCCAGGGGCACAGGCGGGTCCCACCCGCGGGTGAGACCTTGGTCGCGGCCAAGGGCCGCCTGTGCCCCCTGGAGGGCCCCACCAGGTGAGCTGCCTCCCACACACTCCCTCTCTCTCTCTCGAAAAATCACTCCCCCATTACTCAAACCCGAGTTTTGCTCTTGAGTGCTGGGATTTTCGATCTCTTTGTTCAGCCCATTATTCTTGCTGAAATTTGGAGCAAATCCTCTCTGGTATGTGACTCCTTCACTCCTCCAATTAGAATCTTGAATGGTTTTGTATAAGTTGAGTATTTTGCTGTTGTTTATGACTTTGAGTATGAACTGGCATGCTTGATTTGTGACTTGTTAGATGAATTTGATGCATGTACTAGTTGATATTGAGTTGTAGGAATATTCTAATGCACTTCCTATATTTTATTTTCAAGTTTTATGAGGTTTGTTGAAAAATTTCAGAAAAGGAAGAACATGCCTAAGTTCAATTTAGGTGGGATCTTTAAGAAGAAGGAGCCCTCTTCTCGTCGAGAAATGAGAGGGTCAAGTTCTAATGCACCAATGAGGCCTTCATATAATGAAGATTTGGAGCCACTTGGTGTTATTGTGATTGCTCGAGAGGCGGATGTGCGTTCATCGGTATATCCATGTTATGAATTTCTACAAGCTGCAGGTATACGCAATGAATTTACTAGTCTTGTCACTAATGCATCTTTGACAAATATTGTATTAGTGGAGAGGCCCCAATATCTTAAGCTCACTAACATCTTTGTGCAAAGCTTTAATTTCAATGATGATCCATATCACCCTAGTGTGGAGTTCATGCTATATGAGCGACCTTGTAGAATGCCTTTGTATGAGTTTTGCAACGCTTTAGGAGTGAGGAACTCGGGGCTCACAGGCAAGATGAACACGCAGCCCCAGTACGTCAAGAAGCTCTATGCCGGAATCTGTCATGATGATTGGAGAGACTCTACGCGTGCCAAATTTGGGAGCATTCAGTTTCTAGCTGTGAGGTATTTGGGCTATGTCATTGCTCGTTGTATCCTTCCCCGGGATAACACGAGTAACATGACTAGTCTTGATCTTGCTATTCTTGCCGCCGCTATTAATTGTGATGAAACTCATAACATTGGCGCTCTTATTGCTCATCGTCTTAGCACTAACAAGGTTAGAGGGCCTATTTATGGAGGGATTATTGCTTCGATCATGCTTGCTACTGCCATGCTTCCTCCTAGAGAGGATGATCTAGAGATGGATTTTATTAGGCTTAATCTTGCTGCAATGAAAACTCACCACTATGTCACTTATGATTCCACTTTGGAGAATTTGCAGTACAGGTTATTATTTTGTTTTGATCTGGATAACCCTCACTTTGTGAGATTACCTGCTCCTGCTTTGTTTGACACTATTACTAGGGACGGATATTCATTTCCCGAGGAGGTGCTGGATTAGTACCTCGCATCATTAGTCCCTGAGGAGGAGCCGGAGGAGGAGCCACAGGATATGAAGTGGCAGCCACAGACGGGCGCTAACTAGGGCGTGCCACCACCATGGTAGATGAGCCCCACTTAAGCCAAAAGCCTAAGCTTGGGGGAGTACGTATCTCTCACCGGCACATTTTTACTATGTTCACTTAAATGCTTTATGTCGGTGTGTTCATCATTCCTTTGTGTATCCGTTAGTGTGTTCCTTTTGGTTTCTTTTCGCTCTTTTCAATTTACTCAGTCGCCTTAGTTGTTCTTTTTGTTTATTAATCAAAAACCCAAAAAGATTTCCTCTTTGTTTGCCTCTTCTTTCTCATAATCAAAAAGACCAAAAATATTTTCTTTTATTTCTTGTTCGTTTGTTTTCTACTTCGTTTTTAGTCGCTTCTTTCCAAATTGAAAACAACAAAAAGATTTCTCTTCTAGTTCTGCGCTATTCCTTTCACTATTCGAAAAACACAAAAAAAAATCTCGTCTTCTTCGTTTTGTAGTTGTTTCAGAGTTCGACCAATGTTTGTGACGACACTTGCACATTTTTTATCATTTCCATATCTTTCGGTTGTGCAAGCCTTTATGCAATAATGATGATATTTGGCGACGCGGATTTGATAAGGAAATTCGGTATGAACTCTATTTGTTTTCATTTTTGTACAGATGCTTATCCTCATGCTCATGTTTTAGTTTGCTATGATGGAATGTTGCGTAGATTATATTACTTAGTTTTTACGGATTCCTATGCTTAGCCTCAACTTGTTAAGAGTGGATTATTTGTCATGTAGACGTGAGCATGTTTTGCATTGTTTATAGTATGGTATGGTGAAGTGAGATCCTCCTCCAAAAGATTTATTTGGATTGATTTGGCACATGTTCACACATGTAAAAGACTAAAAATAAAGTCTGTTAAGCCTTGACGGTTTATTGTGCTTAGAATTGTAGTATCACTCTTATGCTTTATTCATTGATTGATTTTGTCGCAAAGCATGATTATGACAGTAGTGCTCTTGATCGGTCGCTCCCGAGTCTTTTGCTAGCCTCCATTTGCACTGGGTGTAATTGTCCATCCGTGCATCCATTTTCCTTAAGCCAAAGTATTCCATTTGAGTCCACTATATCTTCCTACATATGGTATTTCACCGCCATTCCAAGTAAATTTGTCATGTGCTACCTTTAAATCATTCAAAAAATGCTTCTTTTTATGTCTCTATTTTTAGCTCATGAGGAAGCAGTAGAGGGCTAGATATAACTTGTGACAAGCAAGGTCATTTCCCCCTTTTCACCCGGTGTTGATGGATTACGTATTCACTTGAATCAACACGAGAGCAGCTTAAGCAAAATATAAATATAACTCACCATTCTCCTCCACGCAATGCAAAATCTGAGAAATCAGCTCAAACATTGGACAGTGGTGAAAGCAAGAAGAAAGAGGAGCGTACTCGCTCCTCTAAAAAATCAGCTGCTCTCACAAGTCTAAAAGCCTTGCTTGTTATGAGGGACTAGATAGCCTCTCTGTTGTGAAATCATTGACGAAAGCATGCATCTCTCAAAACTGTTTCACTTCTGCTTATAAAAATAAAAAGCTCTAGCACATGATTAATCCCTGCTTCCCTCTGCGAAGGGCCTTTCTTTTATACATTTATGTTGAGTATCACCCTTCTTTGAGCACCATCTTATAGAGCATTGCTGTCATTCTGAGTATAACGTGTGTCCCAAAGTTTTAATGATTGGAGCATGTTTGAGATACTTCTCAATTCTGATAACTTTACATCTAGTCACCGTTTAATGTCTCAAGAGGTGCCCGGCATTTATGTTTTGCCCCACAAAAGGGGCAAGCAAGAGATCACTTTACCATTCCTAGTTATATGCATTGCATCGGTGCTATTTGTTTGCATGTTTAAATTATTACTTGTTAGCATATTGTGAGTTTTGCATAAGTCTGCATGATTGCTTTAGTTCTATTGTTTTTGTAACTTCTCTCTTGTGCTTATTAAAATACTGATCATGGTTTAAACTTCTATGCTCTAAATGAAGCAATTGTGTTTGTCAAAGTTTCTTTTATCGCATCCAGTTTGTCAACTGAATTGCTTGAGGACAAGCAATAAGCTAAGCTTGGGGNTGGTGAAGTGAGATCCTCCTCCAAAAGATTTATTTGGATTAACTTGACACATGTTCACACATGTAAAAGACTAAAAATAAAGTCTGTTAAGCCTTGACGGTTTATTATGCTTAGAATTGTAGTATCACTCTTATGCTTTATTCATTGATTGATTTTGTCGCAAAGCATGATTATGACAGTAGTGCTCATGATCGGGCGCACCCGAGTCTTTTGATAGCCTCCATTTGCACTGGGTGTAATTGTCCATCCGTGCATCCATTTTCCTTAAGCCAAAGTATTCCATTTGAGACCACTATATCTTCCTACATATGGTATTTCACCGCCATTCCAAGTAAATTTGTCATATGCTACCTTTAAATCATTACAAAAAATGCTTCTTTTTATGTATCTGTTTTTAGCTCATGAGGAAGCAGTAGAGGGCTAGATATAACTTGTGACAAGCAAGGTCATTTCCCCCTTTTTCACCCGGTGTTGATGGATTACGTCTTCACTTGAATCAACCCGAGAGCAGCTTAAACAAAATATAAATATAACTCACCATTCTCCTCCGCGCAATGCAAAATCTGAGAAATCAGCTCAAACATTGGACAGTGGTGAAACCAAGGAGAAAGAGGAGCGTACTCGCTCCTCTAAAGAACCAGCTGCTCTCACAAGTCTAAAAAGCCTTGCTTGTTATGAGGGACTAGATAGCCTCTCTGTTGTGAAATCGTTGACGAAAGCATGCATCTCTCAAAACTGTTTTACTTCTGCTTATAAAAATAAAAAGCTCTAGCACATGATTAATCCATGCTTCCCTCTACGAAGGGCCTTTCTTATATATATTTATGTTGAGTCATCACCCTTCTTTGAGCACCATCTTATAGAGCATTGCTGTCATTTTGAGTATAACGTGCTTTGTCCCAAAGTTTTAATGATTGGAGCATGTTTGAGATACTTCTCAATTCTGATAACTTTACATCTAGTCACCGTTTAATGTCTCAAGAGGTGTCCGGCATTTATGTTTTGCCCCACAAAAGGGGCAAGCGAGAGATCACTTTACCATGCCTAGTTATATGCATTGCATCGGTGCTATTTGTTTGCATGTTTAAATTATTACTTGTTAGCATATTGTGAGTTTTGCATAAGTCTCCATGATTGCTCTAGTTCTATTGTTTTTGTAACTTCTCTGATGTGCTTATTAAAATACTGATCATGGATTAAACTTTTATGATCTAAATGAATCAAATGTGTTTGTCAAAGTTTCTTTTATCGCATCCAGTTTGTCAACTGAATTGCTTGAGGACAAGCAATAAGCTAAGCTTGGGGAGCTGATACGTCGCAAACGTATCTACTTTTCCAAACACTTTGCTATTGTTTTGCCTCTGATTATTAATGAATTTGTTTGGAACTAACCCGAACTGACGCTGTTTTCAGCAGAATTGCATTTGATGTCTTTCTTTTGTGCAGGGTTCAGAAGTTCGCGGAAAATTCCAGAAAAATTATAAAAAGGATTTTTGAAGAAGAATAAGCCTCGAAAGCGGAAGACCCCGAAGGGGGACCACCCCAGGAGTAGGGGCGGGCCCCACCCGTCGGTGGCCCCTAGGCCACGGCAGGGGGTGCCCCTGCCCCTGGGACCTCCTCTGGCGATCCCCCTTCGCTTATAAGCTCCCTCTCGACCTAAAACGACGGGCGCCCAAACACTTTTTCCAGAAACCTTACGGGGCTCCGCCGCCATCACGAACCCTAAATTCGGGGTCCAGGATCGCTGTTCCGGTACCCTGCCGGAGTGCATATCGCCGCCATCGTCACTGCCAACGCCTCTCCATCAACCATCCATGTCGTCCCCCTCCATGTGTGAGTAGTTCCCTGCTGTAGGCAAAGGGATGGAAGGGATTGAATAAGATTGCTCATGTAATTCGATGCCAAATTGTTAGGGCACGATGCCTAGTATCCTCTATTTGTGTTAATCATCGTTGGTGCAACTAGTTATGCTTAATGCTTGTCACTTTGGGCCCGGGTGCCATGTTTTCAGATCTGAACACTTATGTTTGCATGAGTATAATTGTTGTTTGGATCCTATCTACTAGCTGTATGCACTTGTTGTCAACCGGAACCGGAGACCCCGAGTGACAGAAACGGGGACATCGATGGGAATGGTTGGCAACTCGAGGGTTACATGTATTCATTATGTGTTAATGCTTTGATCCGGTGTTCTATTAAAAGGAACACCTTAATTGCCATTTGTTACTTAATTGGGCCGGCTGAAACCGGATGGCAGAACAAAAGATGCCGTGCAAGTTCTTATTGTAAGCACGTACGGCTAAATTAGGAATACATGCCTATGACTGTTTGATACTTGGATGCTATTTATATATTTATTTGCTTCGTGCTTAGTTATGTTCATTTCATGAGCTATCTTACTCATGCAACGCCCGTCTATCTGTCCCTATGCCTACGATGTTTTAATCCCGCAGTTTACAATCATTACTTTTTACCATCATCATTGTTGTCTTTATTTTATTACCGCTGTTACTATTCTACTGCTGCCATCAAATCACTATTACTACTGATAAATTGCTTCAAGAGAAATCCTTTTCAGGTGTGGTTGAATTGACAACTCAACTGCTAAGGCTTATAAATATTCTTTGGCTCCCCTTGTGTCGAATCAATAAATTAGGGTCAAACTACCCGCGAAGAATGTTGCGATCCCCTACACTTGTGGTTCATCAAGACGGCGCTGCGGCCTGAAGGGGCGATGCAGCGGCAGCCCATTGCTCGATCGGTGGATATGCGCTCATACTCGGGCGATCTTCAAGGGATCCTGCGGAGGCGCACGCGGACGACTGATCAAGTCGGCTACGTGGCGCAGATGGGGCCGATCGCGGGCAGGCGGATGGCCAATGCGATCGCCCACGAGGTGGATATGCTGCTCGGTGATAAAGGCGAAGGCCGGCGCAGACGACGTGCGGCGTCGGCAACCAAGTGTGCGGTCTGATGACCACGACAGAGGTGCCAAGCTGCCGACACAGCGCCTTGCGTGAGACGGCCATGATGGAGGCGGGATGGCGGAGGCGTCAGAGCAGAACACGGTGTCGATGACCGACGCGGGCGGCGCGCGATGCCGGCGCCCAAGCAGGCAGCCGGGCGACCGTGGCGGACGGCCCGAGCGGCCGATGCAGCGCCGTGCATGAGGCGGCCATGGTGGTGGCGAGGGGCGGAGGAGTCCCGATCGGAGCAGGGGCGGCGACAGCCGGCGATGGCGACGGGTGAGTTGACGCGTGGAAGGCGGCCATTACGGGCCGCCGCTTCGCGCGGAGCCAATGAGGCGACGCGCAAAGCCGCCGTGTCGGGGAAGATGCCGGTAGTCGCACCGGTGACGGAGTAGAGGCGCGTGAGAATGATGGCGGCGGTGGGCGACGCAAACCGATCTTAGATCGGAAAACCAAGAAGAAGAACACCGATCAAAAGTGACCGGCGCGTGAGAAAAAACCCCGATCAAGTGAATCGGGAGACAAAGACTCTAGGGCAGCCGATCCACGAGACCGGCAGATGAACCCTAGTTACGGGCGGCGCGGCCCCCGGCGGCGGTCATGGAGATCGACCTCCCTGGGGGCGGCTCGGTGCGGAAGCGGCGGCAGCGGCTAGGGTTGGAGCGGTTAGGCTGATACCATGTAGAAGGATAGAGAGATTGGTGGAATCGTTGGATTATTGCTTGAGCCTCATGGGCATATATAGGAGTACAATGATTGGTTTAGGTTTGTTTAGGCCATAGACACATGGAAAACCAGGTTTGGTACCATGTGGCACATTCTAGCCCCCGGTATACCCGCAACGGGACATTTCCACCTATACGTCTAGGAATCTTCTAAATGTTATCGCCTGAACGTGAGGAAGGTCACACCGGGGAGCTATGCCTTGCACCATTTGGTGAATCACACATTTCACCACACTTCCACACATATTCTAGGTCCACATGCAATATTTTGTGGGATTCTGGTGCTCCGGCGGTCATTCCCCCCCCCCCCCCCCCCCCGAAAACAGCGGCATGTGTGCCCCGGCGGGTCTACCCCCCTAGATTTCTCCGCACGAGGTTCCACCAATGTACTTTTTCATTGGTTTAGGTTTGTTTAGGCCATAGACACATGGAAAACCAGGTTTGGTACCATGTGGCACATTCTAGCCCCCGATATACCCGCAGCGGGACATTTTCACCTACGTCCAGGAATTTTCTAAGTGTTATCGCCCGAACGTGAGGAAGGCCACACCGGGGAGCTATGTCTTGCACCATTTGGTGAATCACACCTTCCACCACACTTCCACACATATCAATAGGATTGTTTACCCAGTGCCTACTGCGAACAATGATTCGACTCGCATGTGTATCGATGACATCAGGTTGGTCTTGGCATACAAGAGAAAGGAGTTAGACCAGGACAATATAGAGACAGACGAGTTCCAGACAATGGTCCGTCGGGACATCATCGCCCGGGGATACGTCGTGGTGGACCAAGAATACTAGGCCAAGATGGAGCCATGTTTTGCTAAGTCAAGTCAGGGAATTCAGAGCTCTGACACTCAACAAGAGGAAGAGGAGGCATATGATGATGAGCCTCTTTATCTCCAGAAAGATGAGGACGATGATTATGTTCAGCATCAAGAAGATGAGGATGATCCACTTGAAGCAGGAGGAGGACAATGGTGATGATCCTGTCGAATCGAGCCGATCACTCAAGATTTATTTGCAATCTAACTAAGATAGTTTTATGCATATTATATTTTTATAACTAGAAGATCACCACCTGCAATACCATACCTTTTTTGTTAAAGACGACAACTCAGACAATAAACTCAAAGTTTTAGGTGATATGATCTACCCATTTAATTGCAAATGCACAGTTACGGAGGTAAACAAGTTAAGCAAATCCCTCTTCACCGCTCTGCCTCCTCCATTCTGCTTCCCCCGTTCGTGCATGCCGGCGTCGCTCCTCCGTCGTCCACTTTCATCGCCGGAGAACCCGACGCAACGTCACCGATGCAGAAGCAACAACATGGTTGGTGTTTGTAGCAACGCCGACAACCCATGGTAGCAGCGTCGATGTGCCTTGGTAGCAACACCGGCGGCCTCTCGCAGCAACGCCGCTATGCCATGGTAGCAATCCTGACGGCCGGACGGAGCAACATAGACGCCGTAGGGAGCAGCATCACCATTCCCTCGTTGCGTCTGCCGATTCCCGCATGAGAGCAAATCGAGGGTGAGGAGATGGAAGCAGCTGCCCCACAGCCCCCTCGCTCCACCTTTGATGTAGCCCGCTCCCCGTGCACCTCCCCCACATGCATTGGCTCCGACTCCGCGGCTGTCCTCCGCGGCTGTCACGGGACTCGCGTCCATTGTCACGCCATCTATCTCGCAAAGCCCGACTGTTCAAGACGGCGAGCTAGGACAGCGATGACAACGGCAAGCAAGGCCGCAAGGACAAGCTAGGCGGCATGCTGCCGCTGTACAGGATAATTTTCCTTATTGGACTGGTCATAGTGGGCCTACAACATATGCTGGAATGGGCCTGACGATACCTCAAAATCGCAACATGGGCTTTCTCCCCTCTCGTCGGTGGTATGTAGGCCTGGCGAAAAGGGCTCGACGTCCAGCCCACGGTGTGCGGTGAGAAGAGCGGCCGCGTCGCCTCCTGCCTCCTCCCGACACGGGCGCGGTTGGGAGTTAAACCACCTCGCCGTCCTCCTCTCTCTCCGCCACCTCTCCCACTTTCCCGGACGGCGATGATACTCCGGCTGCGCGGCGGCCTCCCCCGCCGATCCGCGGCCCTCCTCGCCGCCGTCGCCCGCGATGCGCTTCCCACGCGCCCGCTGCCCCCCGCCGTGCTCCCCCTCCTCCGTCGCCTCCACGACGCCGCGGCCGATCACGGCCCGAAACCAGGTACATCCTCGGGATCTCTTGCCCCCTCTCCCTCTAAACTGTGTGTGGCCGTAGTACGCTCGTAGTCCGTAGCTCTGCCGATCATTCCATGGTTAAATTCCACCGCTCCCCGCCGTCTGCCGCCGACAGAGTGACCCTAATGTCCGTCCAATTCCGAGAAAAATTAATGGAGATTGTCTGAATTATTTGAGTTGCTGATGCTTGTACTTTTGGAATTTCACGAATATTCCTCTTGATTCTGTCTTCTGATACTGTTAATTGTGTTCTGTACCTGAAGGTGGCCCTCTGACGCTCTACAGGGACCTGGTGAGCCAGGGGAGGCTCCGGCATGACGCCTACCAGGAGAACGTGGCGTCCGAGCTGGACAGCCTGCTCCGAAGGCTCGAGTGCTACGAGATGGAGATGGAGGACTACCATGTGAGTTGCTGATCGCTCTCTCTGCGTTGTTCACCTAGTGGTACCACTAGGTGCATTTTGTGTTATTCAGTCAGGGAGGTTGTTGAGTGAGTCCCCTTGCGTGAAGTGCAGGCGAAGCTGGCTACGTGGGACAGTTCCAGGGAGACGGAACGGCGGAGGCTCCTCCTCGAGGAAGCCAAGGATAAGCAGCACGATGGGGTGTGGATCGATGAGAAGAGGGGGTTTCTCGATAAGTTGATTTCGCGGTAATACTTAAGTATCTTGCGTGGGACGTGATATCAGGAGTTATGTGTTTTCACTTTGCAGTGGTGCTGTTCGTATATCATGCAGTGAGGCATTAGTGCAAATACATGAAGTTCTCATATCCTTGACTACTGACTCCTTTAAGAAACAGTCAAAGTAAACAGAATATGAAATCGGGGGGTTATACAATGCATACTTTGCTGCAAAAAAATTCTGTTAGGTATTAGATCAAATCTCTTGTACATGTTCCAAGAAGATTGTTACTAGTAAGCAGATCAGCAACTTATAAAGTATGTTTAAAACTGATGTGTTTCACTGCATTGAATGTCGTAATCTGACTTATCTTTTGCTGATTAAACCAGGAAAAGAAGAGGAAATATAGAAGCTGGAGTTGGTAGATGGGTTTCATATTTAAACCGAGAGAAGAAACTAGATACATTGGTTGGACAGAAACCTGTGGCTCCTGTTGCTCCAAAAGGATTGTACCTTTACGGGAATGTTGGAAGTGGTAAGCAAATCAATAACTTCACCTGGCCTGCATGCTTAGAGTTAGGGGTTTGTAGTCAGGTTCTCTCCCGTATATTTATTAATATATTAGAAGTATTTTGAAAATAAATCATTATCATCATAAACAGCTCGTGACTATTTTGAAAAGAGCAGCATAAATGACCCAACTGAAAGATTTAATTAGTACTATATGTAACACAGGTAAGACAATGTTGATGGACATGTTCTATGGGGCCACAGAAGGTGTCATCAAACACAGGAGAAGGTTTCACTTTCATGAGGTAAATCATGTAGAACTCTTGTACAGGTAGTTGGAAAGCTGACAAAACAGAGTGGGTGGCCTGGAAAGAGTTCTATAAATCAACTTGGTGAATATCATGTTTCAGTTTGGACCCTGCTTTCTTGGATTTGTCTGAAGTTGGATTACTCCATTTCATGCAGGCTATGCTTGAAATAAATGATCATATGCATGATGTGTGGAAGAGACGTGATGATGACAAGTCTATTGACTCGCCTACTTTTAGTTGGATATCAGGCCTCCCTTTCGATTCCAAAATAAAGGAGTGGCTTATCGGAGAAGAAAAATACAAACAAGATAAACACCAAAAGCATATCCTTTTAGCTGTTGCTGATAAGTTCCTTGTCGATAGACAAGCAAATAAATGTGGTGCAAGCATTCTATGCTTCGACGAAATACAGGTACAAGAATTTCACACTTTAGAATGCTCTTTTCTGACTTTTAAAAGGAAACTACCATTTCTTTCGTCACACTTAGCATCATACTTATCAGATTATTGCTGTAGTTTAGCAATTGTTTCGATTAGATAAGATAGTCTTGTAGAAAAAATTCTCAAATCTATTTTCCTTTACTTCTTACAGTCGACAGTACATATAATGCATAGCATTCTTGCTATGGAATTTTTTTTAATAAGTGACAGTCAGTCCTGCTGATGGTAAATTAGATTGGACACTAGTGCCCACATGACTTAGCTTAATCCTAACTTCAACTTCTTAGAAAGCTTTCGTGAGGTTAATACATCTGTAAACTTTTACATCCAATTTCAGCCTTGTGCTTTAATGTAATGTGTGCATTTGTAAATAAACCAAAAACTTTGACGAAAACCTATTGCTACTTTCTCTGTCTACCATATTAATATGCACTTAATATAAATATTTACTTTTCACTGTAAATTCAATAAATTCTGCAGCCTTTAGAGTTTAAATGTACTAATAAACTGCATATGTGCAGACTATTGATGTATTTGCTGTTGTCGCGCTGTCTGGTATTCTGAACAGACTGTTAAGCACAGGAACTGTACTTGTTGCTACCAGTAATAAGGCACCAGAAGATCTGAATCAGGTCGGTACCTTTGTGATTATTATTTTTTATTTGTGTTATAAGTAAGCACTTATCATTACACCAAAAGAATAAGTTGGCAGTGAAAGGCATGAACATATTCTAACCTGCTGAAAATGTTTTTAACTACTCCCTCCATCCCAAAATATAAGGCGCACTATTTTTATGCTGGTCTTGGACTGTCAACTTTGACCAATAATATATACTAAATTATATGGATTGAGAATCTATAAATGGTACTGTTGAATTCGTATTGCAAAACTCTTTCATTCCATATATAATTATATTAATTTCATGGACATATTATCAGTACAAATCATGGTCAAAGTTATATGCCGTTGACTAGCGAAATTTAAGGGCGCCTTATATTTTGAGACGGAGGGAGTACATTACATAGAACTTTGTTCCTACAATTAGAACGTCTTTGCACAACATTAAGTAACGATGTGAAGTAAGTAAAGTGGTAAAGTGTCAATGTGAAAATCTGTAGAGGAGCTAGATTAGAGTTCATCTTTACTTTTCCGAATGCTATATACAGAATCAGCTAAAGATAATGTGGCCTTCTGAAATTCATTGAAATAGGATAACATGGCTAATGGCTATGAACTACTTATCTGCACATCGGTTTCTTGTTATTTAACTATTGTGAAACACAGCATCCATCTAGAAGAAATGACAAGACACTTTCTGAAGCTTAGATCTAATTTTCTATACTATTGTTAATGCATAAGAATGACAGCATCAATTGGTACCTGAATGGATGAATAGGTACCTTTAAGTTAAAATAATTATGTAATTGTTTTTTACCTTTTTACTCCTTTCTGTTGGTTTTGTAGGATGGGATGCAACGTGAAATCTTCCTTGAGTTCTTATCTAAGTTGGACGAGACCTGTAATAAGATTCTTGCTGGAACTGAAACGGATTATCGCCGCCTAATTCCAACAGACGGCTCAACTCAGGTTGACTTGTAATCTTACTAGTGACATAGGGAATTTTCGGCACTTGGTCCTAATACCTGCATAAAACGTCTGCTTTACGTGTTCTGGACATAGCTGATAGTATGTTGAAAAATATGTAGTTCCTAAGGTATTGTGATCTCTTGTAGGCAGAGACTTAATTTGTCTAGAATTCAGTGACTAGATTGACAAGTTGAGGTCATTAGATCACATAATTTGAACATCTTAATTTAGTTTACAAAATCATCTAGTTGGCATTCTCTTGAAATCTTCTGCCTTGTACCAACAGTAATTAAATGGACTTAATCCCATTGTCAAAGTTTGGGGTTGTCGTCTTGCTATTCAGGATAGTGTGTCAACAAGAAAACATTAACTCCCTTTCCTACCCTAATGTTAATAAATTAACAGTGCATGTACCTTATTTTTGGATGTCACTTACATTACCCAGTATTTTTTCTTGTTGTTTGCAAAATTGTCTGCAGATTCACTATTTTTGGCCTATCACATCTGACACAAGGAGTATGTATGAGGCTATGTGGCATGACATAACTAACCAGACAGGAGGAAACATTACTACAGTTACAATTCCTGTAATGTTTGGAAGGTGTGTCCTGAAATCATCTCTATACCAATATGCATGGATGTAGATATATTAACATTAATGTTACATGTACAGGTCTCTTGAGATTCCTCAAAGTTGTAGCGGTGTGGCAAGGTTTGGCTTCGAGTATTTATGTGGCCGCCCAGTAATGTCTCACTCTCTACTTTACATTTATCTATAATCCAAATAGAAGCAAAAGAAACTTGCTATTCATGACCATGGCACTGTTGGCTTGACACAAATGACCATGGCACTGTTGGCTTGTCACAAATTTGGAACTGAATTGTAATGACATTCAGAGAGAGATTTCATAATAGATTCGCTAAGACATGCTTTGATTACGCTAATTATTAATTTGTGTTGCTCGTTCCAATGTTTAGGTCGGAGCCGCAGATTACATAGCAATAGCCAAGAACTACCATACAATTTTCATAACAGATCTTCCAGCTATGAGTATGAAGATCCGTGACAAGGTACTTGTTCATCTTTTGCTTTTGTGATCCTCTGACTTTGTTAAGAAGTACATCATAATACTTTCATTCCAAATGAAGTGTTATATATTTTCTAATATAATCCTCATTTAGGCAAGAAGATTCATCACCCTTATTGATGAGCTGTACAATCATCATTGCCGTCTTATATGTTTAGCTGTTTCATCTATTGACGATCTTTTTCAAGGAACCGAAGAAGGACCTCTTTTCGATTTAGAGAGGTAACATGCAGATTGTTGTGAAGTACAAGTAACATGTTCCTGATCCTGTAAAATTTATGCGCACGATGCTCTAACAACATTACTGAAGTACAAGTAATATTTTCCTGATCCTGTAAAATTTTAGTGAGCTTACAGAGGTAACATGCAGATTGTAGTGTCATATTTTGGTGTTAATAAAATAGATATCATGTAGGTATTCTGAAATCTTCATCTCTGCAGGGGTCAAACTTTTGAAATTGCTACTCAATAAACTACAAGGCATTGCGACTTGGCACACAGTCATGTGCCCTGAAATTGCTACTCAATAAACTCCCCCTCCCGATTTCCATACAAAATATAAATCCTGATAAAATGGCTTGTTGATCTTTGTCATATATGATGTTTCTATTCTTCTGTAATGTTTTGAATACAAAGCATTCAAATTCTAATGGAATCAAGAATGATTATTCATTTATTCACACACGTGAGGTCATATTATGCAGTTTCCAGTTTGAAACTGAAGCCGAAGGGACAAAGCTAAGGAGGGATGTTTCCGCAGAAGGCAATGTCGGAGTAGGGCCCTCTACGAAAGGCCTCGTGTCAATGTTGTCTGGTCAAGAAGAGATGTTTGCGTTCCGAAGAGCGGTAAGTAACTAATATAGTGCCTTTTGCCTTTTGTATATACTATCTGTTGCTACTTGCTTGATATGATTCAGGCTTACTAACAAAGATCCATTAGCACTACGGCCTTTGAATTCTGTCCCGAAAGCTCACCGCCAATTACTTTCATGTCTAGACCTGTAACTTTTTTGAATTACCGACATTTCAGTGTCATGTCCGAGTTACCTCAAATGCTTCTTGTTTTGCAGATATCTCGGCTCATAGAAATGCAAACCCCACTGTACCTTGAGCGCGTCCAGCATTTTCATTCCTCTGGCCTTCATCAGCAACAGGGCACCCCTGTTCTTCCAGGAAATAGGACTGTTTCTCAGTCCGCTCCTGTGTAGAGTGTAGTATATCATTCTATTAAAAAATCCTCTTAGGGGAAATTAGTTTGCAAATAGTGGGCAATAAGGCAGGACAAGCTGAGCTCGAGATTGCGTGTACTTATGCTGTATGTAACACGAGCGATGCAAGGAAGACACATGCCATTGGATCTGTATAGATTCTTTCAGCTTTGCTGCCCAATCATGCTTCCATGGTAGACCTGATTACTGATGTTGTTTCGTGTGCTTTATTTGGAACTAACATCTAACCTACTAAAGGTTGGAATAGATATACATCATAAACCTTTGTGCACGCACGAACTGTGGTACATGCCAAATATATAATACAACCCAATAGAGCCTCTGCCCTGGAATAGTTATACATAAGATGGTAGCAAGCAACTAAGGAGACCGATCATTGTGTTGTGTTACGTGATGATGTCGTTGATGTCCGTTTGATATAACCGGCTTTGATTTTCTTCAGCGCCACGACCACATCTCGCATCGTCATCCTCTCCTCAGGTGACTCGCTAGAACAGAGCAAACCCAGCTCGAATACCGTTGCGAGAAAACCAACGTCCGAACGGCAGCTAGAAAGAGAGGAACCTTGCAGTAGCTGGTCATCGATGACCTGGACAAGCTCTGTAGGAAATGCCAGATGAACCCATTGCCTCAGGGTTAGTTGTGCGCCGAACATAGCATCGGTGGGTCTTCTTCCGGTGAAGACTTCAAGCAACATCATTCCGTAGCTGAACATGTCGCTCTTCCGTGATGCTTTTCCAAGTGACCCGTACTCTGCTTGAGAAAAACAAAATTTTAAATTAAATGTAGTTGCTCAACCATGCTAATTTTAGTTGAGTCATAATTTGTCAATGGTTTAACTAAAACTTAGTTGAGCAAAATAACAAGAGCTAGCTAATTAAATACCTGGTGCCATGTACCCAACGGTTCCAGGCATGCTCACACTTGTCATGGAGTTGTCATCTAGAAGCAACCTTGCAATGCCAAAGTCCGCCACATGCGCCGTCATCTCTTCATCAAACAACACATTGCTAGGCTTCAAGTCACAGTGCAAGATCAGCTCGTAGTTCTCATGGTGTAGATAGTCCATTGCCATCGACACATCGAGCATGATGCATAGTCTCTCAAAGAAACCCAAGGGCGATTTACTTGGATGCCGGTGTAGGAGCATATCCAAGCTGCCATTTGGCATGTATGGAAGCACAAGTGCTCTGAAGTCAAGGTTGGAACATGTATTTATTATCTTTATCAGGTTGCGGTGTCGCACCATGCGAAGCACTCGACACTCGGCATCAAAACTTCGGATGGCCTGCTCCATTTGCATGTCAAGAACTTTTACCGCAACCACCAAGCCACTACTCAATTGTCCCTTGTAGACTTCTCCAAAGCTTCCGGATCCCAATATGTTATCTTCACTGAAACTATTGGTCGCACGGCTGAGCTCATGGTAGGAGATTATCTGATGGCATATGCCATCAGTTGGATAGCAAAAGCTTTGAACTCTCCCTTCTTCAGTTTCTTTCCAGACCATAGGTATATGCAAAGGGAAATGGTGCCAAAAGCTAATGTGATTGTTGGGAGTATAACTTGTAGCAAGTGTCTATTAGTTGACCGAGATCTATCACTGCATGGAGAAAATTGTAGTGGCGTGCCACAGAGTCTAGCATTCCCAGTCAAAGATTGAAAGGTGAGGTTTGAGAAAACACCTCCCTCAGGTGAGTTAATTACAAAAAACCACCACAATTGGGACAACCTTTGCAAAAAAACCACCGGGATTCGATTTTTTTTGGCAAAAACCCACCGGAATTGAGTCACGGCGGCGCAAAAAACACTGATCAGTCGGTTTAGCATCTCAACAGTTTTTCTGACCGGTGGGTCCCGCCGTAAGTGCTGACATGGCACAAATATTTGACTAACCGTTAAAGTAGAGGTAGGACCCACTTGTCATCATTTTCAGATAGTCTCGCTCTCCTGGACATTACGTCGAACACCTAATCTACGCCCGACTGCAGCTTGGCAACGCCGTCGTTGACTCTGACTCCCACCCGTTCCTCCTCTCCTGGCACACGACGACCGCCGGGGACACCTCGCGTCGCGGGGGAGGGCCCGCCCGATCGCGCCGTCGAGCTGGTGGCCGGCGTACCGGCCGCTTCGAGGCCGTCGCCTCCCACGCTGGGAAGCTCCTAGTCGCGGCCTCTGACTGCTCCCCTCGCCGACGGCGAGATCCGTGGTCTCGGTCGCCTCCGCTGCATGACGAGCGCGGTGGCGAGCGCCACAAAGAGAAAACCGGTGAAACTGGCCGCAGGCACCGCTGCGCGATGGAAGATGAGGATGTCAGCGTCACCGACCTGAGCCTGCTCCTCGTGCTTGTCGTGTACGCGGGTTCGTCGGCCTCGTGCTCGTCGTGCGTCACAGACCGAGGCACGGCCGTGCCGCGGTGGACGAGTTCATGTCGCGGAGGGCGCCGGTGTCGTTTGCCTTGCAGCCGCACGGAGCGTATCAGCGTGAAGCGATGACGGCGTGAGGCAAACTATGCGTGGGAGGAGCCGGCCGCCGCGGCGGCGAGGGAATCCGCGCATGTCGTCGTCCAGGTGCGCCGCCATACCTTGGACCCTGCTTGGCGGGGAGGCACAACCATGCCAGTGAGGTGTTCGACAAAATGTTGAGGAGGAAAAATCTGGGCGAACGTGATGACATGTGGGCCCTACAACTAGTGTGAATATATGGTGCCACGTCAGCATGACTGTGGGTCAGGCATGTCAGGATTAACGTTAGCACGCCTAATCAAATGGATCAGTGTTTTTTACGCCGCCATGGCTCAATTCCGGTGGTTTTTTGCCAAAAAATTGAATCTCGGTGGTTTTTTGCGAAGGTTGCCCCAATTGTAATGGTTTTTTGCAATTAACTCCCCTCGGGTATTGGGCCGTCTAGCATATTGAACGACAGATTCAATGTGGTCAAATAGGTAAATTTGGCGAGAAACATGGGAATGGGACCAGAGAGTTTGTTAGATGAAATGTCTAATGTTGTTATACTTTTAAGTTTTTCGAGTCGATCTGGTATTGAGCCTTCGATGGAATTATGCGATAGATTTAGGTTTGTTAACATAATAAGTTCTCCAAACGATTCTGGGATGTTTCCTATCAAGAAGTTGCAGGAAAGGTCCATTTGATTTATTTGTCTTAGCCCAGAAACATCGGGAGGTAGTGCACCAGCAAATGAATTGCGAGAAAGATCTATTCTGATAAGTTTATGTAGGTTGAAAAAACTCGCGGGTATTGCTGAACTCAACTTATTATTGGACAAGTCTGTGTTTTCTAACAAACTAAGATTACCAAAGCTGCTTGGTATAGTGCCCGAGAATTTGTTTGCTTGGATAAATAATTTTACGAGACTCCTTAGCATACCCACTTGCATTGGGATAGGACCCAACATACAATTGTATGAGAGATTAAGCAATGCTATATGTTCCAATGCAGTGATGGATTCTGGGATTGGCCCGGTCAATTGGTTATTACTTAGATTTAACAACTCAAGGCTACTTATGTTTGAAATTGCTACTGGAAATTCACCTATTAGCTTGTTATAACTTGCATCGAATATGATTAATCGTGAAGTGAGGTTTCCCACAGGGCCAGAGAGAACGCCTGTGAAAGAATTGTTTGATATGATAAGGACTTGGAGTAGTCGGCAGTTGAAAAAAGCTATCAAGAAGTCTAGATTCCCCTCTAAATAGTTAGATGACAAATGAAGGTGGTAAAAAGCTTCATTTTCCCCCAGTATTGTTGGTACTTGACCGGACAATTGATTCCTTTCCAAAGCTAGATAAGACAATTTTGATAAATTGCCGAGGGAAGGTGGAATTTCACCCGTCAATTGGTTGCCTCCAAGATAAAGGAACAATAGCTCCTGCATAAGACTTAATTCTGATGGAATTTCACCGGTGAGGTTGCAGAAGGCGAGGTGTAGTATGGTAAGAGTGGTGAGATTGCTAAGAGTAGGTGGGACTGAGCCAATGAGGTTATTAAATCCCAAGGAAAGATAGTCGAGGTGTGACAATTTGGCTAACCATGTTGGCACAACATCCACAAATGAGTTCATAGCCAAATCAATTCTTTTCAGGTATTTGCATGATGCAAGCCCCGATGGAAATTTACCAGCAAATTTGTTATCAGCTAGCTCAAAATACTCCAACATTGGGAGCCTAAAACTTTCATTGCTCGGAATCATCCCGGTTAGGCCACGGCTGCTTGTGAGCGCTATAACTCGTAGCCCGGACATGTTGTAAATGGCTTGTGGTACAATGCCAGAGAGTTGATTATGCTCTAGGTTCAAGTAATCAAGCATGGATAGGGATGCAACCGCTTGTGGTATAGGTCCTGAAAGGCTGTTATTTCCAAAATTGAGGAACGTCAAGAAAGGTGTGTTGTTGAACAAATACAGCGGTATTTGTCCACTGAGATCATTTTCAAACAGATTGATTTTTCTAAGGTTGTGCGTACGCAACAACATCTCAAGAGGGATCTGGCCAGAGAGTTGGTTCAAATCCAGATTAAGGAACTCGAGCCTTGTGAGGTTCCCTATGGCAGTAGGTATGAGGTTTGATAGGCTATTTCCTCGAAGAATGAGAGACCGAAGTCGATGTAGCCTACCAATTTCGTCGGGGATGTTGCCTATGCCGGCTGCACGAGACGCCGATCCAGTGACAGAAAGACGTGTTGGTGGTCCAGTTGGCATCAAGGATGCCAAGAGGATCGGCGAGCTGGGATTTGAAAGCGAGCAACGCGGCACGGTCCGTGCCATTGCCGTCTCCACTGGTCAAAATGGACGAAGAAGCCGAGATGGCTATCGAACATTGACTCCTCGAGTCTTTACACGAGCCAGATGGTGTGTGTACAAGACTGTCGGACAGTCAAACGTGCACCTCACGTCCAGGAAACAACGATAGAATAAGGATGGCAATGGGTAGGGTATGGACAGGGTAGAGCAATACCATACCCATACCCATATAGTCTATGGGTAAAATTTTTTACCCAAATCCTTACCCACGGGGATGAAAGTATACCCATACCCATACCCGGCGGGTACCCGTACCCATTGGGTACCCGTTGGGTAGATCAAGTAGTACACAAATTGTATACTTTTACATTTGTTGGTAGCACATTTGACAAAAAAAATCAATTATCTCAACTCAGTAACAGTAGATGAATACATGACATTTATTAAATTTGGAAATCACAATCTCATGGTCATATCTAGTAAGTCAACCGAGTAGGGTCCATATGTTAGTATAAACGGGTAGGATATGGGTATACCCACGGGTATAGGGTTGTACCCATGCCCTACCCGCGACTTGACGGGTAGGGTATGAGTACTACTCATGGATATGAAAATGTGCCCATACCCTCTCCATACGGGCACGGTACCCGCGGGTACCCGTACCCATGGGTAAAATTGCCATCCTTACGATAGAAGTGGACAAAAACCTTCGCCAGCTTACAACTGGACTTGTCGATCATGATCAATGCAGGAAAGGTGTCATACACTAGTCAAGTGAAGATCGATAACAATCTTCGATAGCTGGAAACTTACAATGGTCACACCCCCAACGAAATTACAAGAATGATCTCGAATGCTTGCATGATGACACGAGGACAGTCATGGCGTGCATGTGTGAGGGTTTTTCTCGACGTGTTGGCTTGTTTTGTCGACTAGTACGAAGTTCATTATTTGACTGTAATTTCCTTAAGGTCGTAGTCAAATATTTCAAATAGTTGGATCGGCAACCCCAACCGACTAAAGCGTCTTTCCTAAGTCTTCTTCCTGCCGGATATTTTCCTTCTTTATTTCTCTATATGGCTAGTATGTTTTCTTCATGAATCTGATTATAATATTTCTTGGAATTTGCTTGTGTTATTTTGTCGATATCTTCCTAGCTAGATGGTTTGGTTCTGGCTAATTTCTTTTATTAATTGCATCTTGAAAAGAAGTTCTTCCATACGGTTTATGTACGGACCTCACCAAATCCAACTAATTTAGTAGTTTGTCCTTAATTTCTAAACATAGATTGTTTCTCGATTTAATAGGGTTCTTTTTTTTAGAAACACAGTACAACGTAGACGTTCACATACACGCACGCACACTCGCCCCTACGAACATACACACGCACACCCTACCCCTATGAGCACCTCCGAAATACTGGGTCCGACATATCTTGAGGTTGACGAAGTCACCACGGGCGCCTCGCTGTTGACGGGCACGTCACGTACCACTGAAAGAACATCGCCGGTTAAATCCTGGAATAATTCCAGGTAAATGCGAGCACCCATGCCAAGTCTAGTACTTGAACCTGGGTGGGCTGGTTCCACCACACGGAACCTAACCACCAGAGCACAACTCAGTTCGCAGGGGTTCGTTTTTTTATTTGCTTGTTCATGGTGGAGTTTATCCTTAATTTCCAAACCTTCCTTGCAATTCTTTTTTTCCAGTGATTGATTATTTATTAAGAGAATGTGAGCATGTCAGGTTGTATCTATTAATATGGATGATTTTGTTGTAAGCATGTCGGGTTATGTGTACTGGTATAAAAATAGGGAATGCTTCCTTTTCAGTGCATTTTTAGGACCAACGACGATTCTCTCAACTTATTTTATTTTTTTTGACGCATCGTGCCTGACCTAAAGGCTATAGCCCACGAAATCTGCTACCGCAGGTATTTTGTTTTTGTTTTTTACTCATCCACCAGTCCTGCAGGGGAAATCAATGAAAAAATGCTTTAGTCCACGAAATCTGTTGTCTTGGGTCATTTTTTGAACCAGCGATGATACACATGAAATTTCAATTTTTATCTAATTCATGTTGTCTCTTGTCATTTTTAGTTGACTAATCCGAGCGGTCTCCAATGGAACGCTTCTGTCTCGGGGCATTTTTAAGATCAGCAACGATTCACACAACATTTCAGTATTTGACTCATCATGCCTTTCTCAGGTAATTTTTTGTTTCACTCATCCGGGGTCTCTAAGGGAAAATTAAACAAGAAAGGGGATTTTTATAAGGTAAAGAAAGGGTTTCCTGTTTACTCGAATACTTGAAGAACTCAGATGAACGATAGAATGGCTTGCGTAACGGATGGATCTCTATTTCATGATGGCATATGCCACTTATCTTCTATATCTAAATAGGAACCCCCACTACCTGATTTTCCAGCCCTCCTGTGCATCCACGTCACCCCTTATTCTATCAGCCAATCATCGATACGTACATGAGTCCCGCACGATTGGTACGACGAGTAGCCTTCATGAAGATGTCATGCTCCTCTCATGAGCTGGGCTTCTTGGTCTGCATGACACAGACGCCCAGTCATGGACCGTCGGCTGGACTACACACCCCTCTATGGGCTGGGCTGCTTGGCCTGCATTAGACGGACGCCCAGCTCATCAAGCCTCGGTCGACCTGCCCCTTCGCTCACCCTTCATCGTGGCGCTTTTCGTCTGGTGCTCCCCGCCGCCGCGATCTCCACCTTCATGGCCATAGATGCTTCCACTCTGACCTATGGCCTTCTTGCCAGAAATGCTCCCGAAACTGCCCCATCGTGCCCAGCATTAATCAAGCACAGGGAAACTGTTCTGCTCGGTTCGAATCCCCACCACCACCTCCATGTTTAAAAAGCTCCCTCTCTTGCCATGGACATTCAGCTCCCTCGTCGGCTCACCTCGCAAGCTCTGTCAGACTGTCCCCATTCTCAAGTCTGGTACATGTCCAGATTATCCTTCTCCTTTTTTTATCCCCACACTAATTTTTGTAAATCTGTTAGGTTGCACTGCGCTCCGAAGCTGCTCGATGTTTTGCCTCCCCCGGATTTGATCGGAGTTTCACTGGATTTTGCAAGATTTTATTGGTCGCCTATTGGATTCTGACTGTTTATTGGGTCCTCTCCTCCACCTTCTCTTTGACATGTCTCTTCTCCATGAAATCAAGTTTCGATTCGTTAGTTTTGCGTTCGGAAAGCCAACGTGCTGGAAGTGATGTCCCGGTCATCCATGCAGGTCACCTGAACGGGACTAGCCTCGGAGTATGGAGCCCTCGCCGTAGTAGAGCACCTTCTGATTCCCTCACCGTATCGGGTCCAATCCCCTCAATCCTGATCTACCTATGTTGTTTTCCTCCTTGACAGCCATAAGACCCTACAGCTGGCCTGTTGATTATTTTTTCATAGGTTTCATGTGCGTTTGTACTTACAAGCTCTGTAGCTGTAGGCCTGTAGTTCAATGTGTAAATGGAGGTTATATTGACTGTATTTTTTTATTTGTAGACTAGATGTCATGTTGACACAATTTCAAGGTTTCTTCCACGCGCTAATACCTGCAAGCAAGTTGGGGAGTGTTGTATTTGGCATCAGCCAGTTTAACATTTTGGAAACAAACTTGGCAAGGTATCTATTCAGCAACTCAAATACCTTTATTTTGCAAGTTCATAACATTACCAGTGCTCTCCTTTGTGTCTTCCAGAAAATTAGTGCTGCAGGACACTACTATTGGGACCATGGACGCCACTTGGAATATCCTTTGATCAAAGGCCGATGCAGATCTACCATGCACGACCTATAGCAACAAGAGGTACATATGCCTATCTTTTGATAAAAAAAAATCCACGTTTGTACAAGTACTAATACTCTGTCAGCACAAATCATTTTATCTAATGTTGAACGAGCTCTGTAACAGATAATTGTCAAAACATGCTATTTTTGCTTCACGTGCAGTCATCCAGCCGATGACATATATTGTAGTTTCCTCATGGAGAGCGATGCAGATCCAGTAATATGTAAAAAAATGTTCCGAACATAAATATGAGGTAGACCTTAGCCTGGGGTAAGCTATCCATAGTAAAATAAAATTATAGTTGTTTTTAAGCTCAATTTATAAGTTGATTCAAAGGAAAACTTCAACAACTTTTCACAATGTATCAATTGTTTTATGTTGTCTTCTCCTTGCCTACTCTCACATTCGTAACACGATTCACGATCAAGAAAGTTAGCCTAATTTATGGTCGTTTGTAATATGATTGATGAACAAATGGTCATACCAGCTGTGTACGAGTTGATTTCTAACAGATATTTTCCCATGTAATAAAAAAAAAACAATTGTGCCAGTCTCGCTTTATTTCCTTTCTGCTCCGACTTTTTCCATTTTTTCCATGCTAATGTCCTGCTAAAATGGAGTTCCATCTTTGTTGCCTGAGTACTACTCAGAAAACTTACCACAAATTCCCGCAGCAACGCGCGGGGTATCCTCTAGTTATTCATAATAATGGATACAACAATATAATATATATGCGCACGCTGTGCTGTGTATGTAAGCTAAGCTCAATAGTAAAACTAGCTAGGCAGCGAAGTTCTTCTGGGAGTAGCAGTCAAGGTTGTCCCCGTACGACACGCCGAACATGTCGCAGTAGCGCTTGTAGTAGGCGATGCGGCGGCGTTGGGGTCGTTGCCGGCCATCTGGCCCTTGCCGCACTCGACCCCGCCGTTGATGATGTTGGTGACCACGCCGTAGCCGGGCAGCCGTCCGGCGGCGCGATCGGCGTCGGTGGGCGTCCAGTTGCCGAGGATGACGTCGTGGCACGACGGCTTGGGCGCCTGCGCCGTCATCCAGAACCAGAGGGCCGTCCGGAAGGAGACCACCGGGTCGGTCGACACCAGGTCGGGGTTGGCCTCCAGGGGCAAGTTGAGGGCGTCGCCGGCGGCCTTGTAGTTGGACTGCCTGATCGACCGATGGAGCAGGCAAACGTTGGTTATATCAGAGCAGAACAGGCGTTAATTCTACTTATTTCTCTACCTGTCTTCTTACCCTGTCAACTGAATGGGTCCCCGTCCGTAGTAGCGTGGATCACCAGACTTGTCTATCTGCTCTATGTACTTGTACCCACCATCCGAGCCTCCTGCAGTATACATACAACACAAGCACGATCCACCAATCAAATCCAAACTATGAACTTACTACACTTGAGTTTTGGTGCAGAAGAAGGAAATATATACATACCGCCGGTGGTCTCGTGCGTGCGAGGTCTGGCCGAAGAAGGCCGCGAGCTCGCGCTTCAACAGTTGGTCGCCGCCGGCGGTGCCGAAAGCCGGGTAGGTTTTGGCGGCGGCGATGAAGGCGTCGTAGGTGTAGAAGGGGTTGCGGTTGGGCAGCATGGTCTCGAACATGGACTGCGTGATGACGGAGCCGACGTCCTGAGCCACGGCGGTGGCGGCGAGCAGCAGCGCGACGGCGCACACGACGAGTGCCGACCTGGGCGCCATTGTAGTTAATGGTCCAAGCATGCACACTTGTGTTAGCTATAGGGGTTTTGCAGCGGTATATATATACACAGCTGCATGCACTATGTCTATACAGAGTGTAGTATCTGGTCTTGCACGTCGCGCGTACATACGCAGAAATGAGAAAATGTCTGCCGTCTCGTGTACACAGCTCCACTGCACACACAAACATGGAATTAATTCTTCAGGGTGCGTTCTGAAACCGCGCGCGCGAGGGCAGCGACTGGTTGTGTGGTGCACGGTGTAGCCAGCCTTGGACCGCAAGCCTGTTCACAGCTGTCAAGAGCGAAATGAAGCACTCGGCAAACCTTGCCAGATGGTGCCTGGTGTGCAACTCCTATGCAAAGCTGGATGTTTAGTTACGTGCGCCTAGTCTTGTACTGTCACCATTTTTTTGAGTGGTGAGCTTACCAGTATAAGTACAGCACAACACACTATAGACTAGCAGTCATGACATTCATAGCGATGACAGTGAGACTAAAACAGGCAAAGTTCATAGCGATAACACTCATAGACAACCACAGTACAGACTAACACTCATAGACATCATGTTTGAGAGACAAACTGAACATCAAAGTTCATGACCTCTCCAGAAGTAGGTTGAAAGGATGCGCATCACACTTCTTCACAATCTCGGAGCCATCGTTTCAGCATCTTGAAGGTCAAGAAGTCTCCGATTTTGAGGTTGTGGCACATTGCAAATGCTGCCCATCCGGTTGCAGCCGGTGTTCGTCTTAAGGATGATCTCTTTAGGGAGGTCTCCTAGATGATGATGGAAGGCTGGAGGAATGGGCAGCAAGTCCAACCCAGTTGACCGGATAACCTTGCAGAAGTGGGTTAGACAAACCTCATCGTGAAAGTGCCCGACGAGGACCTTCCTCCTCTTGGAAGCACTGCCTCCTTCAATGTTCTTGCCCTTCGTTGACTGCAAAACAATAGCCAAGTTGTGTCAAAATTGCCTCATACCAATCCTACAAAATTCTATACAATCAACTCCCAGCACATATGTCATGTGACTCATGTCACACTGTAATCATTGGCTTGGTGCAGATCAAAACACAACATGGAACCTCAGGTATGCTGAACATTTCTGCAGCAGAAGATAACCAACCAAAACCATGTAAGGACACAATGAGTTGTGTTTGCCTCTTAATTTTGGTGGCTGTCTTGTGCTGGCAGTGCTTGTACTGCCTCAGAAGTCCATCAGATCATCATAGGAACAGGAAAACAACACTCAAAAGATGATCTCTTAATACCTACTATCATGCACAAATAGTTCCATTACTGCATAGCAACAAATACTAAAAGACACCTCTCGAATGCATAGTAGCCTCATACATGTAAGCCATCAATGGGCAAAAAGAGTGGCTACAAGAACGTAGTGATAATACAAGCATTGTCCCTGCATTTTCCCCTAGGTGATGTAGACAATCTCCTTGCAACTATCTTGGCTTAGTTTAATCATCGGCCATCATGAAGGAAAGGAACATAAAACAGTACATCTTTCAGATCGATTTTCGGCCTCAGTTAGCATAAATCAAGCTGAGTTCTTAGGGTTCACATCGTGCCAAAGCCAATGTATAAATCAAGGTTACCATGTTTTCGGCCCTAAACCCTAAGACACATTTGCTAGTGTTCATCATCGCCCCGCGTAAAAAAATAATCACGCACACTACAAAATCGAACCCTAGAACACTGATCGAACCCTAAATCGAGGCAGATATACTGTGCATGTCAACCTACGTCGAAAAATCTACCACGATCTATAGATCTAAGATAGAAACTAGCTCTTAAGGGGTGTAGAACATCTTTACCGCCATGGATGAAGTCCTCGAGTAGCGCGGCCGTTGCTGGTGACGAACATCTAGCCGGCTGATGAAGAAGTATGGACGGCCTGGCTTCCTCTCCCACCGAGGATGCAGGCGGCGAAGCTGTGGGCGTGCTGGCTGCAGGGGAACCGCCGAGGAAGAGAGAATGAAGGAGAGAGGAGAGAGGAGACGAATGAGTGGAGTGACTGGAGAAGATGGGCGGTGAGGGGATTTATGGCGCGTGTTTTCGAAGGGACGCGGCGTCTCCCGTCCCTTCCCCGTGCGTGCAGGAGGGAGCCAGTTTTGGCCTACGGAAGGGTGGCTCCACGGAAACGGCCGAATCGACCATTTCCCCTAGGCCTGGCCCGACAGTGTTTTAAGATTCACGCTGTGCAGGAACGCAAACAGGCCAAAAACTCGTCTTCACGGGTTGCACGGGCTTGCAGTGGGCAACCAAAGACGCCCTAGTAGTAGCAACATTTTGACACCCGAGCTCACCTGCTCCTGCCTCATTTCAAAGTTCAAAAAAATATGAGAACACTTCATTGCTCATTTTCTAAATATGAAAAAATAGGACAACAAATAAATGCTAATTTCTAAATACTGGCAAAATTTCGAGGTGAAATGGCATGTGAGGTGCTCTTTGCAAAAAAAAAAAAGAGACAAAATCATTGCTCATTTTGTGATATGTTGGTTTCCACAAATGAGCACTGATTTTATTTTTCCGTACAGAGCATCCAAAGTGTCATTTCACCATGAAACTTTGCACATACTTAGAAAACTAATATATGGTTGTTGTCCTTCTTCTAAGATTTTTTGAAGTGTTTTGATATTTTTTGAATGCTCACCACCGCCCCGTCGCTCCCACTGCTCTCCGCTGCCGCCTAAGCCACCGCTGCCTGGTCCTGCTGAGTAGGAGCCACCGCAGCCTGCTGAGAGAAGAGAGCCGCTGCCACCGGCTATGAGAGAAGAGAGGGAGGGCTTCGAGCAAAGGAGCGAGGGGTTGGGTGGGTCGTGCCTCATGCGTGCGGTGAGAGGGTAACAAGGAGGTCGCTATGCCTTTTTTTTTCCTTAACTCCCTCAGTACGGAGTGATTCCTCCGAATCGGTGGAACGACCCAATTCGGAATCTCAAGCGGATATTTGGTTCGGAGGAATGACCTGGTTTTGGTTCTACTTGGCGATCAAACGCAGGAATTGCCTCTAGGTGCAGGACCAACCCGTTATATTCTTCCCCATGACCCAACACAACCCAAGTTATGCATAGAGGCCGTATAAAATTCTCATTTTTTTATAAAATAATAAAGGGTCTTTTATAAGAAAAACTGACCAGTAAAACATGCATTCCATATCCATGGCGGATACCGAGATCCATAGATATTATTTCCTTCCGGCTAGTAAACCCATTGTTTATGGGCTGCTCCCGGGCGGGTTCATGCTTGACGACTTTCTGTTCCTCCGCTCAAATCCCACCTACCATTCTGCGCTAGCCCAACCATAGTAGCAGCACAAATTCAAAAATAAAATAAAAAAAAAACAATAGTAGCAGCACTTCCGCTGGAATCAGCGACCGATCTGAGCCGGAGACGGCGGGCAAGTTTCAACCCCCCATCTCAGGTTGCAGGTTGACCATGGCGGCCGCCGCCGGCAAGCTGTCACGGTCCGCCTCCGCCATCGTCGCCACTACATCGAGAGGGCACCACCTCCTCAAGATCGACTGCTACTCCCTCACCAAGAGCGTCCCCACCGGAGACAAGATCGAATCCCGGCCTTTCGCCCTCGGCGGATACCGATGGCACATCGACTACTACCCCAACGGCTGCAACGCAGTCTGCGCAGAGTACATATCCCTCTTCCTTGTTCTCGACGACAGTGTTCCCATGGCGGTGAAGGCGCGGCACAAATTCCGTTTCGCCGGCGAGGTCAACGACCCAGCTCCTCTGTCGTTAGCGTCATCAGCAACGGCAAACCACTACACTTGCCAGAAGGACCTGGGGATTGGGGATTTCATCAAGAGGGCTGATCTGGACAAGTCGGAGCATCTCAAGGAAGATTCTTTCACCATCAGGTGCGATGTTGTTGTCATCGGCGATTACCGTGCAGAGGATCTGACCGAGATCACCCCTCCAACCTTCGTCTCTGTGGCACCATCTGACCTGCAACAGCACCTTGGGGATCTCCTCAAGAGCGAGAAGGGCGCCGATGTGGTTTTTGAGGTTGCCGGCGAGACCTTCGCAGCGCACCGGTGCGTGCTCGCCGCCCGATCGCCAGTCTTCAGCGCGATGCTCTTTGGCGGCATGAAGGAGGGCGACACCGTGCACATACATGACATGGAGGCCCAGGTGTTCAAGGCATTGCTCTGTTTTGCGTACACCGACACCTTAGCAGCGACAGAAAAGGAAGAGGAAGATGCTATGTTTCAGCATTTGCTTGTTGCGGCGGACAGGTATAACATGGAGAGGCTCAAGAGTATTTGTGAGGATAAGCTCTGTAAGTACATTGACGTGTGCACAGTGGGGAGTATCCTGGCCCTAGCTGAGCAGCACCACTGTGACGGCCTAAGCCAGGCATGCTTAAGTTTTCTCGGCTCCCCGGCAAATCTTAGAGCCTTCATGGACAGCAATGGCTTCGATCATCTTAGCAGGAGCTGCCCTTCTGTTATTAAGAAGTTGATTGCCAAGTTAGCCTTTGTTTCGTGATGCTTGTTCCGGCCGGTAGCAATCATACTTCACTGGTTTGAAATATGTATCATCAGGTGGTTGTACTGTTTTACCAATGGTGCTTTGCTCACATGTAATCTACACTTACTATCAGGTATATGACTGTCAGACTATCTATCCTAACTTTCTACGGAGATGCAAATCAGTACTACTATCATGCTGCCATCTTTTTTGTTTTTTCGATGTTTCATTATATATTTATCAGCAAGTACGTTGTTATCTGGTAGCTGTGCCGATTGAAGTCCAGGCATGCTCGTCTCTAGTTATTTTGTTTTTCTTAGATTGTTTTGAATCAGTAGCACAAGGCAGTTGTGCTCGGTCTCTTTCTTTCGTAAGGATGTCAAAGTGGTTTCATCTTTGTTTGGATGTTCCTGACTACATCTCTATGACATTGCCTGTTAATACATACTTTTCTTTACCAGATAGCTTGATATTAGTTCATTGCATATGTTACAACAAGTAGGAATGCTAAGTGAACATGATCCTTGCTTCTGCATTTTTATTGAGACTAGATTAAACCAGGGAAAAAGACTACAGGATTTATATTTGGAAGAACTTGATAGTCTTATACTCACATATATGAATTGTACTGCTTTGTTCTTTAGAACCTCTAGTCACCTGAATGACTGTATCTGTAGCAGTACCATGTTTTCTCACCTGCATACTACACTGTACTATACTGCATAAAAAGTATGAGCAACTTTGTGGGTTGTTTATACTAATTAGTTCCTCACAATATATGAATTACACGGGCATTATCATTGACATGGTTAAGAGGAGGGTTTTGGGGGGCTACTTGCGTACACTATACCATTCTTGCTTACATGCTATTTTAGTATTGCAAATAAGGTGGCAGACTGTGCTACTTCTGTTGTGTTACCTATGGTGCCTGACTGCCTGGTGATGGTAAATATTATGAGGTCTTTAATTCTTATGTTCTTTGGATCAGGTCATTCCATTCATGAAACTATTACTTTCGTTCACAGTGAGCTACTATTTGGAGCTGCTAGGTTAGCTTAGCCACTGGTTGAGATTCAGCGTTGAAGTTACCCATATAATAATTTCAAATAATCCTTGCAGTCTTTCAGTTGCAAATATGTACAGTTGCAGCAAAGAAACAGAGAAAGTGTCTGAAAATGAGAGCTAGAGAACGTATCTGAATATGTGAAAATTACTTCTACAGAACAATATCTCGTGTTGCAGAGCTCTCCAAGCACGGCAGGAAATTTTATCTCTAGGCGACACACAATTGAAAGAACCGAGAGGAACAGGGATTCAGTGATATGTTCCGGCAGGACCATACCGTAGCAGACTATCATGCACTGGAGATCAATAAACCCAATAGTGGAGGGATCGTGCAATTGCTTCCAAAATCTCCTCTTCTTGCATGGCAATTAGCATGGGTATGCGGGAAGGCAATGCATAGTTGAAGTAGACAAGCAAAACATGCTCGGTATGGCGTTCTGATTCACTGGACCTGTCAACAACTCCCTCCGTTCCTAAATATAAGATTTTTTTTTCACATTCAGATGTATATAGACACATTTTATTGTGTAGGCACTTATTTCAATCCATATGTGGTCTATATCAAAATAATTTAAACATCCTATATTTTGGAAAGGAGGGAGTAGTTTAGTTTCTCCAAACCATCGAAGATAGAAGAAGATCATCAAGTGGAGATACAGAGAAGAGTGGAGGAATAGCGAGAAGAGTACCTGACTCTAAAACGAGCTATAATTCACTGAACGTGCCTGCTCAGGATCAACTATCGATTGCAACCTGTTCTCCGAGTTTGGAATTTTCAGCACCTGTATTTGTCGCATATGCATGCGGCTAATTAAGTTAGGTGACCACCATCACGCATGCTACGAAATGAAAAATACATCGACATGTTCCTTCTAAACAGCAAGACTGAATTAAATCGCCCGATAGCAAAATGATAAGGTATAACCGGTTCTCCACAAAAACAATTTCTAAAGTCAAGGTCTGATGTAATGTGCTTGAGGCCTGACTGTTATGTCACATTAATCCTTTTCAAGCTGATGTGGTACCAGTCGTATAATCCTTTAACGGATTGGTCTGGGATCATATTTGTCCACTACTTGAAATTTGTGTTTGTTTTTGTGTCTTGTCTGCCCATGTTTAGGAGAAGAGTTGTTCCTCTCTTGCTTTTTCTTGCAGGACTTTATCGCTATTTCACCTGAAACTGAATTCACATATCTGAAATATGCAGCTCACTGGACTTTGCATCACTGAATTACAGGCCGATATCAATCATCAAAGACGAAAAGCATGAAATTCAATAGCGAGGGCACGGACAAGAGCATCTAACGTGAGTACCATTTGTAATTTCGTCAAACTAGGGTCGTAATGTCCGGTACTTTCATCATAATAACTGCTTATTATACCTATTACATATGCTTTAAAACAGTGGCACTTTAATAACTTACAAATAGTTGTGGATGCTTTTCTTCATAGATTGTGTATTCTTGACTTCTTGCTTTGTTAAGTGTTGTATGTAGAGGATGATGGAATTGTCTGGGAAGATGATGGGTATGCACAACAGATATGAGCTCATCATCCTCTCCTCTGTGTTATGCATGCGGTTATTTATGGAGTTAGTTCTGTTCCATTGTATGGAGTGCTTAATGATCAGTTCGTTTTGAACATATGACTCCGCACCAAAAAAAGGGCCATACAGACTTCAGTTTATTACATTTTAAACTATCCAATATGCATAGTTATCTAAAGATAATCCTTTTAGGTAGAAAAGATGAATAATAATTGTTGGGCGATTCTAAGAAAAAGAATATTATGTTGGTTCACCTAGCTTTTCGATCTTCCAAAATCAAACTGTACTTGGGTAATTTTATGCTTATTCATGTATGCAGAGATGATCATCAGAATTCTGCATTGGTTTCATGTTACTACATTCTTATTGGTTTGATACAGATGTTATATCCTCATACCTATATCTAACTTAGATCGTATACATTCCCTAAGGTTCCTTGAATCTACTCAATATTTACCATCTAATTTACTTTTTAATCATACCTTTTCCAGGTTGCTAGGCCAATTGCATCATATGTCCTTTTCCCCTTCTATTCATATATTAACATGATCATGCATTCATAGTTTAACCCTCATTCGTTTGACTTCAATTACATTCAGCATACAACTATTGTGAGTATGTGGTATACTTTTAATCTCACTGGCAGACACACACCTATACACTCGTGTGCCATTATGACTGGTAAAGTCACTAACCAGATTGGCGAGGAACTGTGCTGCCTGACGTAACTGTTACTAGGTAGATTCTTTTACTGACTAAGAGGGGGCAAGGGACCATCATCTTTTGTAGACTTCTTGATCTGCTACACTCGTATTCTTATTACTCTATATATTTTCTTGTGCATGTGAGTTCGATAAAGTTTGTAAAGCCACTTCTGAAAGATTGAACCGATTGAAACTAAAAGGGTTTGGTGGATATACCAATAGCTGCATTGTACTACAGTCTTGGATTAACGCCTAACTATATAGACAGAAAGAGCCCATTTCTGGTATTGTGCATAAATTGCGTGGTCAAATCATCCGTACAGCTCCATTGTACTTCAACTACAGCAGACTTCAGATTTATTTCTGTATAGAAGAGAGGAGATATATTTCCAGTACCCAGTGACAATAATCTGTTTTGATTTAGTTTTCTATTTTTAAATCATCTGCCTTGACTACTTATACCTTGGCGGATAGCAAATGAACTCGGCTAAGTTTGATTCTCACTATTTTGAGATTCGGTGTATGGTACCACCTGTCCGTTGTAGTCACTAGCATTCATTTTTTCCCTTCTTCCTATAGCATGTCGTCGTGTAAATATGATATCTTGTCTAAAAGTTTTGATGCAGAGTTAATCTTAAGATCTTCAAATGTTATTTTTTTCCGCTCTCAATGTGTTATGTATCAAAAGAGAAGGAAACCTCGCTGATTGCCTTCTTGAGATAACAAAAGCAAGGCCTCCGTCTTGACGATATTTTCCAATGCATTTAGGTGTCTGAAATGTGTATCTATTTCTTTCCATTACAATTGATTTTATTTATGAGGGCGGGCCTTGGTGCAGTTGTGAAGTACTCCCCACTGGACCAAGAGGTCCTGGGTTCGAGCGGCCTCTCCGCACATTTGTGTGGGGGTAAGGCTTGCCTCGCAGAGACCCCTCCCCAGACCCCACCTAGTGTGGGAGCTTCAAAGCACTGGGTCCGTCCTACAATTGATTTTATTTATGATATGAATGATGCCTTCATCACTCTAACAAAGTTCACAATTTGACCTTCGATTGTGTGTAGACGGATTCCAAACCAGAAATGGCATTGTGTCAAACAGTTTCTTGGCGATGGCTTTCTTCAGGCCCGAAAGTTTCTCATAACGGGAAAGAAAGTTGTTTCCCATCTTGCAAAGGTTTTTCTCTACAATTCCGTTGAGATAGCTGACTACAATTTCTACACCGATCAGGATATAGTCTACCGATGCAAGCTTCGTCCTTGATGCCACAGTATGTGCTTAGTTTTGTGAGTACAATATGTGTCTGCACCTCAGTTTGTGTATCATTCCATGTTAGTGTATTATCTGCAAAAGAGGATGTATAGGGCAACGCCCAGCCCTCCTATTCATAGCTTTACGAATAAAAAGCTAGGAGACTTTTCATTTCAATTATGTAATTCAGACATATGTCCCCTCTACCTATTGCTCATGACTAAGATAACTTCTGGTTTGTTAAAATTACTTTTGCATATACCATCTTAGTTTATCTTCAGTTTGTTCATGATTTGTGCTACCATTTAGATTATTGGGGGTTTGAATGTATGCCTCGCGCGGCAAGCCGCGCTTTCTAACTAGTTGGTTCAACTATCTGATGTGAGCATTGGACGTGGAGATCATCCTAGAGGCCATGGGAGTACTCATAGGAGCAATTGGCCTCGGGACCAACCTGACAATGCTATATAGCCCACGACATTTCAATCTTTGACTTCGTGCCTGCTGTCTCTAGTCATTTTTTTTTTGGACCGGCGAATAACTATTTTATTTTATTGACTCATCCGACTCGTAATGACATTTCAGCTCACACTGTTTTTTTTTTTTCGTTGCCCTGGCAAAGCTGTTCTTTCTTGACGCCACCCTCTAGGCGTAGCATCTTGATATCCTTGTTTTTGACATTGCATTCCTGTTTTAAGTAAGAAGAGACGAAGCATTATCAAATGCGCTACTAGTCTCTATTATAAATTGATTCCACTCGCATAAGCTGTAGCCTGTAGGGTACCACGAAAATGGATTAAACAGGGATACTCGAAGACTTGGTTAAATTAAGCCCGATGCACAGCACAACGCCAGATCGGCAGGATTATATTAGAGGAGAGATGCGGGATGAAGCATCCAAGGAAGATCGTTCCTCCATGGAGGTTTAGTTCTCCTCCAAAACAGGCTTTCGCCCAGCTTTATAAATAAAGCAACGACCACAATACAATCATGGATACAAACACCACACCACACGAGCTGGGGCGACAGCACCACACAACCAAAACAACGAAAAGAAGAAACAAAATGGAGACATGGGCGGATCGACTAAACTACGATGGCCCGCAACCGCTGCACCCTCCGGAGAAGTACCACCTCGCTCCTAAATCATCAAGTACCAAGCAGCACCTTGAAAAAGGAAAGCGACTGCTGCTGCCCGGGCCAGCGCACTGGCCCTAGGGTTTCCCCCGGTACACAGGGAGGCGGACGAAGAGTAGCCACGACGCCCTTCATGAAGGGATGATGCCACCCGGAGGCGGCACCGCGTCGGTGTCGACTGAGCCGACAGGGATTTCTCCCGAAAAACCCTGCCGCCACTCCGAATGATCCGACGCATAGGAGCCCGCGAGGACAAGGCCTCACCACCACCAGACGCACCATCCGCCAACTTGTGCCACCATGAATGCAAAGCCACCGCCGTCGTCTCACCGAAGCACCCGTCACGAGGACAACAAGACAGAGGCGAGAAGATTGTACCGGGAACAGCAAACACCGCGGCCGCGCGGGAGGGAACTACCTCTCCACCGTCAAAGACGGTAGCCGACCGGATGCGGCCACAGAGCACACCAGTCCCCGTTAGGTCCAGCCGGGCCCGGCCACACTACACAGGCCCGTAAAGCCCCCGCGGGGGCACACCAGTCCTAAGAGGGTCCAGCCGGACCCAGATCGGGCCCGTGAAGCTCGCCGCCACGCTGCAACAGGCCGGCCGCCGTTGCCGCTGTCTCTGCACCGTCTACATCACCAACTGCTGCCGCACGCGCAGCAAATCTGGGCCGACGTAGCCTCTGCCGCACTGCTGCACGCCGTCGCCCACCTCACTGCGCCGCCCCGCAGATCCACGTGGGCCGCCGCCGCCATGCCGCCTCCCGGCCGAAGCCGGACCGCCACCGCCCGAAGCGCACCGCCACCATGCGAGGGAGCACCGCCTCCACCCTCCATGGCGCGGGGAAAGTCACCGCCGCTCTCTGCCTGCGCCGAACTCGGCCCGCATCGCACGAGGGCCAAAGCGGGCAAGCCGCCGCCAGGAGCAGAAGCGCGCCGTCCTGACCCCGAGCATGCCCCACCGCTGCGTCGCCTGACACGCCGCCGTCACGTCGCCGTTGCAGGAAGCTCCGATCCGCCGCCGCGCTGCAGCGCCCGCCGCCTAGCACCGCATCCAGGCCGGCCGCCTCCGCCCGCGCCGAGGGTCCCGCGCGAGGAGACGAGAGATCCCCGCCGCCGCCAGCGACAGCCAGGCTTTTTTCGCCCGGTCACGCCCTTTGGCGGCGGTGAGGGAGGAGGGAGGGGAGAGGGGAGCCCGGCGGCAGCGGCTGCTAGGGTTTCCCTCCCCGTCGCCCGCGGGGCGACGAGGGAGGGGGCAAGGGAAAGGGGATCTTCATGGAGGTTTAGTTCTCGGACGGTTCACTTACCATAAGGGACAAATTTAAGCACAACTTGTCCATTTCTTAATTAGTCTCAAGTTGACTGCTAACCGACTTAGATATAGTTTGTGCATGCTAGTTGCCATATTGTAAGCTTGCTTTCCACGATCATGGATGCATCTTCCCACACACATGATCGAGACTCGGTTTTCTGTATTTTTCTTGACCCGGCCCAGAAGACGTACAGACTATTGGTTCATCGGTGTATGGGGGCGGTGCTCATGTGGTTGTAATAATGTCATTGGAGGACGTAAATAATTTATTTGGTTGTGGTTGGCATGCTAAATGATTTTTTGTAGGTATAATAATATGAGAAGAAAAGAGAGGAGATATATAGGGCCTTTAAGCCGTTAGAGTCTTAGAGAGGCTGAAGTCTGTGAGAGAGCAGCAGACGCTCGCTCCGCCTCCCAAGCTAGCACCCCGCCACAAACCACACTACATCAGTTAGTATTCAAGGAAGAAGATCGTCATCCTTGCAACAAGATCGTGATGATGGAGAGGCAACAAGATCCGCCCATCAACATGACTGCTGCACTGGAGGCACTGGCCCCCTTGGTCAACGACCCACGGCGGACCGTCATCCAGGCGGAAGCTTCCACGTCAGTGGTCATGGTGCTGCTGCTCCTGCAGCTCATTCTCGGTTCCTTCAGACGGCAGACGAGCAACGTCTTGGTCCAGGCTGGAACCTGGGTGACGTACACTCTGTCGTTCCCAGCTATCGCCTACACCCTCGGCACGATGCAGTCTTCTCCGGTGAAGAATGTCCTCTACCCAATCTGGGGTTTATCCTTGCTGCTGGCCGCCGGGTGCACGAACGCCGTCAAGGTCTACGGGATCGATGAGAACAAGGAGTGGAAGCGGAACTTCTTCAACTACTGTCAGTATTTCCTCTACTCTATGATGTTATGCTGGTTACTTTCGCCCGTTAGGCTTGACTTCAAGGAGAATTGGAACGAGACCTACAAAAATGGTTTCACTTTAGTTCCCAAATCCTCCTCAGACTTTGAAAATCTCAAGTCTCCTGTAATTTTGCTCGCACTTTTAGCTGTCACTTTTGTTAATAGCGCAATCCTTGGGAGAGATGGTGCGTGCCGATTCGTTGAGAATGGCTATCCACACGTCCGAAGAATATCCAAGTTCATGACCAAGCTCCCCAGAAATGATGACGGCTTCGATCCAGTTAGCATGAAAGGCTACAGGTACCCTGTTCACATCACTCTCGGTGACAAAGCAACCACCATCGACCAGATCTGGCAGTGTGAAGGAGGGTTCCTCCGCAGCTACAAGGGACTCAAGGACGTCTGTTTGGCCTACGCCATGTATCAGCTACTGAAGCGTCGATACTACGGGATGGCATGTGCTGAGATTGCTGAGGAACACCTTGATGAAACACGTGATTTTGTCTTGAAGGGATTGCTGCGTGGTACAGATGATGACTATGAGAGAGCCTTCAGGATTGTTGAGGTGGAGTTGGGGTTCTGCCATGACTACTTCTTTACCAAACATGCTATTATATTTCAAATGGAGACGGCATTCTTCATTCTCTTTGTGGCGAGAACTATTCTCGTTCTGATGATTGCATATGTAGTCTGGATAAACACACTATCTGTAAAGACACTCACCGCTATCATTGAAGTGCAAAGCACAAGGGCTGACAACATCGTCACTGTCCTTGTTTTGGGCACAATCGTGCTGATAGAACTACTGCAAGCTGCATTCTATATGGCCTCAGATTGGTGCAAGGTGTCGATTGCTTGTAGGTATGTTGCACGATCTTGGTACCATGGCAATGCTTTCTTTGAGAAGCTTATGGGATGTCTTAGCAGATTTACGATATTCGGGCACTGGAAAAATAGAATTGACCAGTACTCGGTATTGTCGAAACTCACTGCTGCTGATATGGCTGATGAAAGCGACCTGCAGGCTGTCAAGCTGGCTATTGTTGGGACACTAAGATCATGTGATGGTATACCAACTAATGGAGAAGGGTTACTAAGGAGGAATGGTGTCTTTGCAGAGTTTTCTTGGGCATTGCAGGATCAAACTCAGGTAGAGATCATGCTAGTCTGGCACATTGCGACTGAGCATGTGATTGCCATATCTAGAAAGGAAGAAGAAACAAAGTTCCACAGGCAAGTTTCGGTCTGCCTATCAAGATACTGTGCATACCTGATGAACTCCGCGCCGGAACTGCTTCCCGGGTACTTCGGAGATACCAGGTTTGTCATGCGTGATGTAAGGAAAGTTGCAAGATCCCAGGATGATTCACAAGACCAAGAGGAAGACGGGGGCATCCACATGAAAGGCGTGAAGCTTGGAGAGCTGCTCGAGAGAAAGATAGGTATTGCTGATCGCTGGAAGTTCTTGGCAGATTTCTGGACCGAGAAGATTCTATACGTCGCGCCATCGGATGATGTCAAGGCACACATGGAACGTCTTGCGAATGGAGGGGAGTTTCTGACGCACATCTGGGCCCTCCTTACTCATGCTGGCATCCACAAGATTAACGGGAAGGATGATAGGAACACCATGCCAAGCAAACCATCCCAAGCAAGTGTGTAGTTTCAATTCAAGCAGCTGCTTTTCTGTCTCTTTATCATGCGTGCGTTCTTGCCTGTTTTTCCACTTCGATTTACTTGAAACGTTCTGTTTCCGTTGTATTTTGTGATCTAGTGTTGCGCTCCATTCAGTTGGTGTGCATCATCTTTACTCCCTCCATCCCAAAAAAGATTTCATAAGTTGTCTAAATTTTGATGTACCTAAACATGATTTAGTATATAGATACATCTAAATTTGGACAAATTTGTGACATTCTTTTTAGGACAGAGGTAGTACTATTGATGTATCATTTCAGTATTTATATGCGTAATAAGCATTGCAGCATTGTCATGTACTCCCTCCGTTTCTAAATATAAGATGTTTTAGCATTTCTCTTTCCATCCATATCTATACATGTTTTAGTGTAAGGTTCAAATGAACCTTACACTAAAACATGTATAGATATGGATGGAAAGAGAAATGCTAAAACATGCTATATTGTGGAACGGAGGGAGTATTTGTTTTAGTAAATGGATGAATTCTCCAAGAACTGTAATACATTATTACACTTGACGTAATGAGACCCATGTTCCAATTTTATTTCTTCAGAGTCACTATGTCACGTAGTAAAATTAGAGGCACTTTCTTACCGGCACTATTGAAAACTGCCTCTAATGTTTATTTTTTGAGGCAGTTTAGAAATAGTGCCTCAAAAAGTTTTTATTTGGAGGCACTAATCAAAACTGCCTCTAAATGAATACTATTTGAGGCACTTTTATATGCCTCAATTAGTAACCATTAGAGGCAGTTTTGATTAGTGCCTCCAATAACCATCATTTAGAGGCACTAATCAAAACTGCCTCAAATGCTTACTATTTGAGGCACTTAAAAAGTGCCTCAAATAGTAAACATTATAGGCACTTTTGGTTTGTGCCTCCATTTACTATCATTTAGAGGCACTAATCAAAACTGCCTCAAATGGTAAGCATTTGAGGTACTTAAAAGTGCCTCAAATAGTAAGCATTTGAGGCACTATTGATTAGTGCCTCTAAACTCAAGTCTGGTACAAAATAAATAGAAGCACAACACCATGCTTATAGCAAATCCATATCTACACGTAGAAGCACAACACCATGCTTATAGCAAATCCATATCTACAGGTAGAAGTACAGCACCTTCACAACACAAATCCATACTTCATATAGCAAAAGTAGGACATGGTTTAACATAGTTTACCACCAGAGTTACCCTGCTGCACCACATAGTTTACCACCACATGTCATCATCTAGCAAAAGTATGGTATATACCACATACCACATAGCAGTTCGTCACACACCACATAGCAAAAGCATCTCCACATAGTTTACCAGTACTCCAAGTAACTAACCCAGACGCATGAGCAGGAGATGGAGTCCATTCATCTTATCTTCGTCGAAGACGAAGATATAGATCTTCCCTTCCTCTATCTTCAAAGTCTCTGCTGCCTTTACCCATCCACGTGACAGCATGCCCTTCCTTGTCCTCTTACACAACATCATCCTAACCACTGCCTTCTTGGAAACTTCAGTTGATTCAATACATATGTCTATGGGTTCCTGAAGGAATCTCTGGAGGCTTGATTGCGTGAACTCAAGGCCAAATTCCTGCATTACATATGTAGCTATCATATTTCCCCATACTAGTAATCAGAAAACAATAAAGCAAAGACAATGCAATAAGAATTTTGAAAGTATAGTCTTACCATCTTTGCTTTATTTCGAATAACAGATGACTTTGTCATTCTGTAGACATATAATTTGAATGGTTCTCCTGCACATTCGCCAACAATTTCTTCAAGATAACCCAGTTGTTGCTTTGTAAGCTCCATGTTGTTTCCAAACACGCAGTGTTCATCTAATAGGCGATTGCCTTTAATCTTTGGTCCTGTATGCAACAATTTCATGTCTGGTTGTTAGTTAATGTACATACAAGCAAATTAAACACTGTTGCCACCAGTAACATAAGTATCATCACTGGTTGTTAGTTGTTGTACCTCTCTTTAGCATCAGATCTTCATCAGAAGCAACACTAAGGATGTTGTTTGCTTTCTTCCATCCCATTTGTTCAGTCAAATTTAGTTAAATTAGTTTAACATGCTCAGATCAATCAATGAGCATGCAAAGATATAAGGAACTAGACAAAGAACAGATATCTTACTTTTCTGGCACCATCTTCTTTCCTGGAGCTCCCAGCCACTGCATCATCAGCCTCCCTCTTCATCTTCTTGACAGGATCCTTGACAGCCTCCTCCTTCATGACAGCGGCCACTCTTTTGGAGCTCCCAGCCTCTGCATCAACAGCCTCCCTCTTAACCTTCATGACAGCATCCTTCTCTTTCGAGATCCTGCGCTCCTCTTCGTCATCGCTGTGGGGAATCACAATGAGGACACTGCTGATCATTGTGCCATGCACCTTCACAGCCTGCGCCTTCATGACAGCAGCCTTCTCTTGTGAGATCCTGCACTCATCTTCGTCATCGCTGTCGGGAATCACAATGAGGACATTGCTTCCCATTCTGTATCTGCAATTAAGAAAGTAACCCTTTGGTCAAAATCTGAAGAATATGAAGGCATCACAAGAATAACATGACAGAAAATTACAACCAAGCACATTAATATTGTTCTTCATTGTCCTCAATCTGTATGGGCAGGGCACCATGCATATGCATGCGTACCATGTGACCATGACATCAAAGCAAAATGTGACCATGACAGAAATGAACTCCCAAAATGATTACCCTCAACTACCCTTTTTCAATTCAGTCCTAGGATTTTCCCCTTTTGGGCTATGTCCATCCGAATCAGCATGCTAGTATTTTCCCCTTTTGAGCAACAGCAACCCTAACCCTAACAAGACTATAAACAAGCCTATTCATACAGATCGAAGAAGAAAAGAAAGCAAGCTTTTGGGCTACTCCTCCCTGACAAAATCACCACAAGGAATCCCTGACTACTACCCTCTTTCAGTGTTATCATATGTATGCCCATCCTATGCCCTGAAAATATCACTTTTATCATATGTTTGTGAGAAAATACATAAACTTGGATCAAATCCTAAATCCCCAATGAAAACCCTAATACCCAGTTGCATCTTAAGTAATACTCCTAATCGCGAAAAAAAATGCAGAAACTTGGATCTAAATCCCCAACTGAAAACCCTAATACCCATTTGCATTGTAAAGAAGACCAATAAGAAGGAGAAGAAGAAGATCAACACCAACACGTTGTACAACAGAAGCAAGAAGATGAAGTCTCTAAATCTATTGGAATAAGAATAAGAAGACCAAGAATAACAAGAACTCACCTTCGCTCCGGAGAGGGAGATGAGACGGAGAGGGAGAGGGAGAGGGAGAGGGAGAGGGAGAGGAAGAGGGAGTGGGAGTGGGAGCAGAGTGAGTGCGCCGCTTCGGTTTCAGCTCCTCTTTTATCGTATAGTGGGAGCAACATTTCAGCTAAAAAACTTTAGGCCCAAGTGAAACTTTAGGCCCAACATTTTTAAATCATTTTCATTATCAAAAAAAATATAAAATAGAAGAAAAATCCACCAACAAATGTTGACCAGGTGCCAATGTTCTTGAATAGATAATTTTTCAGAACAGCGGGAGGCATCCTAGTCAATGTAATAACAATGCTGAGGCTAAGTGGCAGTAATCACAATCTTCAGAACATGTTTCAAGAAAAAGACATTGAAAAACCCATAGAAATGTTGACTACTTGCCTACGTTCTGAAGGAATTGTACTTCAGAACAATTAGAGGCAAGGTAGTCCTGGTTCAAAAATTTAAACTAATTATTACATATAAATACCATCAGAATAAGGGTGGCATCACAGAATATATAACACACTACTTAGGGTAGCAGCACATAGCACATTACAACCACACAGTTCACATGTTGTGCATCAAACAAGTACACAACATCGTCTAGTTCACATGCTGCACATCATGTTTCACAAGTTACATGCAACTAGGCATAGCACCAGTTCCACACAGTTCAAAAGTTTGTCCACACAGTTCCTCTTAAGCTTAAACTCCAGGTATTTAGTCATACTGTAGGTTAAGCTGCAGGAGAAGGAGACTGAGTCCTTTGCTCTTATCTTTGTCGTTGAAGACAAAGAGGTAGATCTATCCCTCCTTCATCTTGAATCCATCCATAGCTTTGGCCCATCCACCTGAAAGCATAGCTTTATTGGTTCCCTCTCCAATCTTCATCTTCACCGTAAACTCTTTTCTGAAGAAGTTAGCACACTCAACAACAACCTCAATTGGTTCTTTAAGGTATTTCTTGAGGTAAGTTTGAGTGTACTCAGCGCCAAAATCCTGCATTTCATATGTGACAAGTATGTGCTATTAGTTTTTAGACAAACTGGTAATAAAACAAAATACTAAAAATCCATGCAAGACGATCTAGCAAGTAAAATCTTACCATCTTGGCTTTCTTTGGAATAACCGTTGATTTGGTCATTCTGTAGACATAGTACTTGATTGTTTCTGCTGGACTATCCTTGACGATACGATCAAGATAGTTGGCTGCTCGCTCTGACAGCTCCAGGTTGTTCCCAAATATGCAATGTTCATCAAACTTGTGTTTTCCTGTAACCTTAGGTCCTGTATGCAACAATATGACGTTAGGTAATATACATGTTAGTTAATATACATGTAAACAAATGAAACAATAAGCATTGACATTGTTAGTTATTGTACCTCTCATTACCACATTTGGTTTAGGATATTCTTCAGCAGGCATGTTGTTCACTATCTTGATTCCCACCTGATTAGTCAAATTGAATTACATTAATTTAGTTCAAATGGTTGTGCATATGTTACCAAAATTAGGAGGCTTACATGCTCATCAGCTGCAGGTCCTTTGCCCTTACTCATAAGGTAAGCTGCAATATCAGGGTCCATGCCTTCTTTCTGCATATCCAATAAAATTTGTCTGTGCCTATCTGCATCAGTTCCAGCAATGTTCCTTATGATAGCAAACTTCTTGGCACCAGCTTCTATCTTCTAATCGTATAAAGATATGCAACCATACCTCTTATTGTTATGGTTTCTTCTTCTAGACTTATGTAGTCATCTGAATCTTCAATGTAGCTATCATCGGGACTGACATAGTCATCTTCATCCTCTATGTACTCATCATCATCATTGTTGTCATTGGGGATAGCATGGTCACTGTTGCTTGTCTTAATGTCCCTGCAGTGTGACAGGATAGGGATTAACTGTTGCTTCCTAAAAAAATGCAAAAAATGATGCTATGCAAGATCATCACAGAGAAACAATACACACATACACTAGTATCTGTTCATAGTAAAAAATCTAGTATCATTGGCAAGGCTAATAAATCCAAACAGCACACCTTACACACAGATCTAGATGATTAACGCTACACAGTTCATCCATGGCTACTGGCAATAGAGAGAAGTACGGCGTTAACCCTAACCCTAGAGATCTAGATGGGGAACTTACTGGAGTGGGTACCAGTCCTTGGCTGCGGCGGAGGAAGAAGTGGAAGCGGCGACGGAAGGAGGCGGCGGCGGATGGACTACTACCCAGGGACGGCCGTACGGGTGCGGCTTGTCGTCCCCCATGGTTGCGGCGGAGGAAGAGCTTGGCGACGACAAGAGCACGTCCCCTTCGATCTCCTTTGCTCCCTGCGGATAATGATGCCTGGCGCTGGGACCTTTGCAAAAAAAACCTGTAGGATTAACTTACGCAATGATATCCTCCCACCTATGTAAAGTTTACAGAAAAAACCTCTGAATTGTTCAGATGACTACATATTCGAGAAAAACCCCTCGTCCATTCCCCACCGCTCGTCCAGTGCTCGTCCTCCCCACCGCTCCCCGTCGCCACGCGTCCTCCCCACCGCTCCCCGTCGCCGCTCGTCCTCCCCACCGCTCCCTCTTCCTCCCCGCCACCGTGAGTACCTCGTCACCGGAGGAGGCCGCGTCGCTGCGGGAGGAGCACCTCGTCGCCGGAGGAGGCCGCGTCGCTGCGGGAGGAGTACCTCGTCCCCGGAGGAGGCCGCGTCGCTGCGGTAGGAGTACCTCGTCCCCGGAGGAGGCCGCGTCGCTGCGGTGGGAGTACCTCGTCGCCATGGATCCGAGGAGTTCGTTTCTCCGTCGTCCCCACTTCGTGCCTCCAGTGATTCCTGGAGGTTCTGGTTAGTAGCTAAACCTACCCACTTAATTCGTGCTGCAATTGTTTTCATGACTGCGTGCTTCCAGTAGATGATTGTATGTTCATGCCTGTTAAAATTGTGGCGAATTTGAATTTCCTGTATATTGAACTGCAGGCAAAAAAATCATTGAGTGTTCTGTTTGATTAACCCTATAGCATTGCAAACATGGATAAGGCTTGGATGAAAGCACCGAGGTCTTCTGAACAGTTTGTTACTGGAGTAGCATTTTTCCTACAGTATGCTGTTAGTAAAGCTCTTAAGGACAATAAGATACTTTGTCCATGTAGAACCTGTGGAAACAGATGTTGGCTAGATTTATCTACTGTTGAAGAACATCTAATATGTGATGGATTTATGTCTGGTTACAGCACATGGTATTTTCATGGTGAATCAGTAGCTTCATCTGAATCAAATGCCCAACCTATAACAGTTCATGAGGAAACATGTGATGATGAAGATCAGATGAACCAACTTCTATTAGATGGATTTGGCATGTTCGATAGGAATTCTGTAGGAACAGATGGTGAAGATGGCAATGAGGGTAGTGATGATGAAGATGTTAGCTCATATATGAGGTTAGTAGATGAAGGTGCCAGAGAGTTGTATCCAGGGTGCACAAATTTCAGCAAACTAAAATTCATAGTCAGATTGCTCAACATCAAGAATGTGAGGGGGGTGCCAATTTCTGTCATTGAAGATTTTCTGAATTTGTTTAGTTAAGTACTATCACCAGGACATTGTGTCCCTCGTAATTATCACCAGGCTAAACAATATGTCAGTGCTGTAGGACTTGGTTATGACAGTTATGATGCTTGCATAAATGATTGCATAGTGTTCAAGGGTGATAATGCTAATGCCAAAACATGCCCTGTTTGTAGTACTAGTAGATGGAAAACTGAAAGAGTTGTAGCAGGTGGAAAAAGAATTAGCAGGGTTGCCAGGAAGGTGATTAGGCATTTTCCACTCAACAAAAGAATTAGTAGGTTGTTCATGTCTACCAAGACAGCAAAGATGATGAGGTGGCATCATGATGACAGAACGAAAGATGGTGCAATGAGGCATCCTGCAGACTCTCCAGCTTGGAAGAATTTTGATGCTACATTCAAAGATTTCAGTAAAGAACCAAGAAATGTCAGATTTGGATTAGCAACAGATGGTTTCAATCCATTTAGGAATATGAACCTTTCTTATAGTATCTGGCCAATAATTTTGATACCCTACAATGTCCCACCTTGGATATGTATGAAAGAAACAAATTTCTTTCTGTCAGTCATTGTACCTGGTAGGAAGGCACCAGGAAAGGACATAGACGTGTACCTCCAATTAGTGGTTGATGAACTTAAAGAATTATGGAAGAATGGTGTCCTGGTATATGATTCCCATATTGGGAGGAAATTTAGAGTGTATGCTGCCCTATTATGGACAATAAGTGACTGGCTAGGCCGTGGCATCATAAGTGGAGAAAGCATTGCTGCTTGTTCACACTGTCTAACAAATACTTGCTCCAGGAGGTTGAAGCATGGGCACAAGGCATGCTACTTGGGTCATAGGAGATTCTTAGCACCAGATCATCCTTTCAGATTAGATTCTACATCTTTTGATGGTACCTTCGAATTTAGGGAACCCCCTATGCAGCCAATAGGCCATCAAATATTAGAAATGACAAAGGGAATACAAACTGAGTATGGAAAAGGACAGAAGCAAAAGAGGAATGTCAAGAAGAAGAGTCTAAGAAATGAAGATGATGATGAATTGACTGATGAGGAAGAAGTTCACACTGTTGACAACACTTTCAAGAAGAGGAGCATATTTTTCCAACTAGAATATTGGGAGTTCTTGTTAGTTAGAAACAATTTGGATTCAATGCATATTGAAAAAAATGTGTTTGACAATGTTGTGAACACATTACTAGATGTGGACAAGAGATCAAAAGACAATGCAAGGGCCAGGCTTGATCTGAAGCGAATGAAAATCAGACCACATCTGCATATAGATGAATCTCAAGACAAACCAGAATTGCCAAAGGCATTGTTCTACATGAGTCCAGTACAGAAGAAGATGTTCTGCCGACTAATACAAAATGCAAGATTCCCCGATGGACATGCCTCAAACATGTACAACAAGGTGAGGTTAGAAGAAAATAAACTTATTGGTCTGAAAACTCATGACTGCCACATCATTATGGAAGAATTATTTCCATTAGCTGTAATGAGGACTTTGCATGAAGATGTTGCAGCACCATTGATTAGACTGAGCAACTACTTCAGAGTCCTGAGTGCAAAAGTAATCAATGTTGAAGAGATAGAAAAGATTGAAGAAGAAGTCCCTGAAATATTATGCCAACTTGAAAAAATATTTCCTCCTTTGTTCTTCGATATTATGGACCACCTAGTTATCCATCTAGCAACTGAGGTTAGGCTGGCTGGACCTGTTCAATTTAGAAATATGTGGTCTACTGAAATGTTCATTGGGAAGCTGAAGGGTACAGTACATACAAGAAGCCATCCAGAAGGGGCTATTGTTGAAGCTTATGTGCTAGCTGAGTGCTTGACTTTCTGTTCTAGATATATACATGGTGGTAGGACCAAATTGAACAGAGTTCCAAGACATGATGATGATATTACTTGGACTGAAATCCCTACTGAAAATCAGTACTTGATAAGACTGGGAAAGCCCTTATCTGCTTGTATTACTAAGGAATTGGATTTTATTTCATGGTCACAAGCTCAGAGATATGTTCTATTTAATTACCCTTCAGTTACATGCTATACCAGTCAACATAAGAAACTTCTATCTGCTAACAAAAAAAAGAAAATAAGAGATGTGGAAAATGAACATCACAGCAAATTCCATACCTGGTTTGTTGATCACATACAGAATTTGATTGCTAAAGGTGTGGAGATGCCAAAAGAAGTTGTCCTGCTAGCTCAGAAACCTTATATGATGGTGAAGACATACAGCAGCTACAGCATAAATGGTTGTGTCTTCCATACTAAGGAGCATGCAAAGGGAAAGACTACACAGTGCGATGGAGTATCAATCAAATCAAAAACTTCTAGTTATTCAAGTTCAAAGGATAAAAATCCTGCCATTGGCGAAGTAGTATATTATGGAAGAATAATTGAAATTGTTGAGCTGAATTACTCAAACCAAGGCAGTGTGGTTTTATTTAAGTGCGAATGGGTTAACCCTACTGGAATTAGAACCTTAGAAAGATTTGGAATTACTCAGATCAACTTGAATAGATTTAGTACTGGACTTGACATACAATCTGAGCCATTTATCTTTGCTAGTCAAGCAAAGCAAGTGTACTATGTACAAGATTTGGTTGACAATGACTGGTATTCTGTTGTCTTTCCTGCAATCAGAGATTACTTTGATATGGAGCCTAGAATTGATGTATAACATGGGTAGGTTAGATTACTTTTGTATTCTGTTTTTTTCTTCAGTTTATTGTACTTGTACAAATTATGTAGCACTGATGTAATAAATTCATTTGTTTGCAGGTACAGTCAATATGGATAGTCAGGAATCAAGGCTAAATGAAGTGAACTCAAAGCTAATTCAGTTAGGGGTGAAACCAACAAATGTTTCACAAAGGGAAATGTTTTCAAGGCTACTACAAGTTGCCAAAGAGAAAGGCATCTACAAAGGAAGTGTAAGTTAACTAAATTGTCCAGAAAGAGCTTGTCTGTTGTCTATCTGTAAATAACGTTAAAGTCTGCCTGTAAATTAAAAAGTAACTGAATTTTTCTGTTTCACAATGCAGGATACAAAAGGATGCAATACTTACCCTACTTTGGATAAGTTGAAAGAGGAGGAGAAAGAGTTGGATGATGAGGGTGATGATGAGGAAAATGCTGAGGATCATGAGGGTGATGAACATGCTTATGAGGATCATGATGATGACCATGCTGATGAGGAGCACTACACTATCAAGGAAGATTATGAAGGTGAAGAAAATGGAGAAGGAACATATGAAAATGGATCTATACCAGATCTGAATATGCAAGGTATTGTCAGTACAAAGCCTGTAAAAAATGAAAATGCATTAATTCAAAACTGAACTAAAGTTTATACTGAGATGGCATTATTTATTTATTTTGTAGACAAAACAGATAAGAAAACGCGTAGAGGAGCTACGGAAATGAAGGGCTTTTGGAAGATTTTCGATCCAAACTGCAGAATGAGGCTAGAGTTCAATGACATTGGACAACCTTGTGGCCTGAAGACAAGTTACCTAACAAATTTCATTGGAACATTGGTGAAAGGAAAAGAAGTTTCATTGGCACATATTAACTGGAGTAAAGTCCCGAAATGTGAGAAAGAGAAATTATGGAGCACAGTAAAGGTATTTCTCTGAATTTTGTTGTACTGTTCAACTGAACTTTCTGGATTTCAGTAATAAGTGGACTTTGTTGATGTGTTGTAGAATTTCTTCGAGATTGATGAACTGTATAAGTTTTGGGTCCTCAAATCAGCAAGCAAAAATGGAAGGATTTCAAATGTGTTATGAAGAGGAAACACTACAAGCCTTAGTTGTCAACAGCAACTAATATTCTTAATGGATGTGAGAACAGAATCCCTGCTACACAGTGGGAGTGGCTAGTACGGCACTGGAAAACTGAAAGAGCCATGGTAATTTTAAAATTAGCACAGTAGGTTAATGCAGTCTTTGTCTGAACTAGCACCATATGTTAATGCTTCGATCAATGCAGGCTTTATCTGAACTGAACAGGATTGCAAGGAGTGACCAGACTAATGGAACCCATACTGCTGGATCTAGGAGTTTCGCCGTCGTGCAAGAGCAGTTGGTAATGCATTCGTATGAAGTGAACTTTTCTTCAGTTTAAATTTATGCATTGAGTTTCCTAAAGAAAATTCTTTCACGTTTGTATTTATATAGGAGATAAAGGAAGGAAGAAGAGTGGGAAGGGCTGAGTTGTATGTTGTTACACATACAAACAAAAAAGGAGAACCAATCAGTACATATGCTCGAGATAACATTGTAAGTACTAAATTACCTAAAGTTGAAGAGTTTACAGAATAACAAATATGAAGCTCATGGTGTGGATAACCTACACTTATTTACAGGCAACGATTAATGAAAAACTTAGCAGTAATCCTGCCCTTGTTGGTGAGGAAGCTCATTGTGATGACCTCTACTCTACCATTTTCCCAAAAGCAAAAAATTCTGCCAGACATGGACTTGGGATGGTAGTGGGTGGAAGAGGATCTGAACAACTGGCTCAAGCTTTGGTTGCACTAGAGGATAGTAGAAAAGAGAACAGAGATCTGAAGATCATGGTGGAGACTGTGCTAGCAAGGAATGCCATCATGGAGGAGAAATTCAGTCAGGCTATGGTTAGATTTGAAGCAACTCAGAGTCAGCCAGCAAAGCCAAGTGAACAAGAAGTAGAACCAAACCAAAGCCAGGATGTTAACTCCAAGTTCAAAACAAAGCCAAGAAGTTCCCTGCAAGGTTCTCAGGCAAAGGTACTGTCAAAATTCATACTTGGTGTTATGACAATACCCTTGGTAATTCTGTTTGACCATGGGATGTTAACCATTCTGATTGTAGGTACCAAACCAAAGCCAGGATGTTAACTCCAAGTTCAAAACAAAGCCAAGAAGTTCCCTGCAAGTTGGATCTTATCAAGCAAAGCCCACCCAAGAAGATAAGTTGGATGAACTGCAGAAAGAATATCAGAAAGGCAAGCTAGCAAATTCTACTCGAGAAGTACAAGGTTCTCAGGCAAAGGTACAGTTAAAATTCATACTTGGTGTTATGACAATACCCTTGGTAATTCTGTTTGACCATGGGATGTTAACCATTCTGATTGTAGGTACCAAACCAAAGCCAGGATGTTAACTCCAAGTTCAACCAAAGCCAGGATGTTAACTCCAAGTTCAAAACAAAGCCAAGAAGTTCACAGCAAATTGAATCTTACCAAGCAGAGCCGACCAAAAATGTTGATTCAGATGTACATCAAACAATCAAAACATTGGTGGCAAAGGTTAGCATGTCAGCTGAATTGTAAATATGTAAACTGCGTTAGGATTATGTAAACTGAACTTGAACATTGTTGACTGCAGGGTAACAACAGTACCAACATACACAAAATCAAGCAGGAGAAGGCAGATGATAATTTGAAGAAATACAATAATGACAACAAGAACAGGAAGAAGGAGGTGCTAAGAATAAAACCTGGGTTGGAAGTTCAACTAACTTCTCCAACATCTCAAGAAGTTGTAGCCCTTGGAACAATCCAAAGTGAAAGAGGTGATTATGCTAATGTGCTGATCAACATGGTTCTAAATAGCACAACAAGGCTGCCTGAAGCTCAAGGAAGAATTAAATTAATGGCACATGCTCAAGCACACACCATACCATGGCCAAAGCATAATGTAAGTATAACTAAGCACTATCCATGTCATTTCAGTTCTTGTATCTGTATTTCTTCCCCTGTTATAATCTCTTGAGCTAGAAATTTTATTTGTAATAATAAAATGCAGATTGAAGCTCAAAATATGAGCAAGTTCCAAGCAGAGATGTTTTGTGACATGGACAAAGGCTTAAGATTGCATCAAAGATCTGATGGGGTTCAGTTAACCATTGAACAACAATCAGCAAACAGATATGAACGTCTGAAGCAAGAAGAGAAGTATAACAAGAATATAAGATTAGGAAACAAGGTTGCTGATCCAGAGCAAGAAGAAGAATTTCAGAAGGTGAATGAAGAAGGAACTCAAGAGGTGAATGATTCACAGCTTCAGCTTTCTCAGCAAGGTGAGAAGACCATCAAGAGGAAAAGAAAAGCAGTCCAACGGCTAGTAGCTGATGCTGGATAAACAGTCAAGAGTAGTAAGAAGAATAGAAGCTCACAGGGTGCCATTCATGAGAAGACCATCAAGTAAGGTACATAGTTTACAGAGCTACAGGTTGTTCACAGTAATTTAGGCACAGAATTTATAGAGTTACACAGTTTGTTCATTGGTCATGCTACACAGTTTGTTCATTGATCATGCTACACAGTTATGGTTGTTAACTGCAGATTTCATTGGTTGTAATGCAAGATTGTTGTACTGATGGTATGGTTTGTTGTACTGCTGTAGCCTGAATGTTGTACTAGTGCAAGATTGATTGCTAAACCATATCTGGTCTTACAGTGCCTCAAATTTGGAGTCAAAGATAGTGCCTCTAATTCAAACTTGAGGCACTATCCATTAGTGCCTCAAATTGCAATTAGAGGCACTATCCAATAGTGCCTCAAATGGTTACTATTGGAGGCACTATCCAATAGTGCCACAAATTGCAATTAGAGGCACTATCCAATAGTGCCACAAATTTGAATTAGAGGCACTATCCAATAGTGCCTCAAGTTTGAATTAGAGGCACTATTCGATAGTGCCTCGAGTTTAAATTGGAGGCACTATCCAATAGTGCCTTAAATTGCAATTGGTGGCACTAATGAAAGTGTTGGCAACTACAAATGGAGGCACTATTCAAACTGTTGGCAAATGCAAATTGAGGCACTATCCAAAAGTGCCTCAAAATACAATTCCCTACACGATCAAATCCAACACATTGAAAAGTGCCTCCAAAACTATTTAGAGGCAGTTTTAGAAGAATTTGAGGCACTTTCAACCGCCTCTAATTTTAGGATGTGATGTAGTGAGTAAGGACGTTCCTGATGATGCTTCACTAGTCTATCAATTATAATTACACAACGCCTCTGCAACACCAACCGTTGATATAGATAGATTGTCATGGTCGAAGGACCTAGGGGAACGGTCAGCACGTTAGAGGTGTGCCTGCGTGTTTGTTGTAGCCGTGGAGCTGGCCTGTTAGGTATCATGTTGCCTTTTGATTTGGCGGCGAGTGTAGTGGCGAGAAGACAACCACCAATGCAGCTTGGTAAGCACGGTCCCCAGACACCGTATGGGTATAATATTTTGAGATAATCGCACCATTGGTCACACAACTATTACACGATGAGTATGTTAGTCTTGCAACTCTTAAGAACGAGCCATTTGATCACTTAACTTCATTTTATGACTAAACTGGTCATATCTTGCCAACAAAGCACCCTATATGCGGACATGTCTCACTAACAAGGATGTTCTTTTCAACCTCAGTTTATTCGAGGAACTTGCATTTTGTCTAGAGTCTTTTCAAAGATGTTGTTTACACCGCTGCCTCCATCGATCAGGGTCCGAATGACTTGAGTTTTAGCCATCACCGGTTAACTAGCAACATGTGGTTTTCGTAGTTGGGAGCTGTTTCGTTGTAGCTCTTCCGTTCAAAGGTTGTGAACATGTCTTGGTAGTCCCTTGGACGTTCTCATATCCGATCTTCTTATTGTCGACACTCGCAGCCCTATGCTATGTTAAAGTGTGCCCCTAGGAAGGCCGAGACAATCTCTGATTTCTCAGCATCAAGAAATGCTTTTATGTCCTCCGAGGAAAGTCAAAATTGACTCTTCAGAGTCCTTGGTGTCCCAAGCAACTTTGAGTGATCCTTGAGGTGTAAACTTAATGTTATACTCTTAAGGCTCATCGCTCTGATGCAGAGGCCGGGGAAAACTCATATAAAAGAAAAAACACTTGATGCGCAGTAGTAGTCGGTCTTCGTGGTCATTTTCATGTTGATGCGTGGAAGGCTGTCTTGGAGGGAGGCTGCTAGCATTGGCTTCCTCATGCATGTGCCTGATGTGGAGGAATATATCCTTTCCTTTCCTCTATGGGCCAGCTGCCCTGGATGTACTATGGTGACTGCCGGTGCCCCTCTTATCTCCTTGGTAGCCCACGAGGAGAGAATGACGATCGTCAATGAACGTGCGGTGTCCGATCAAGGTTGAATTAGATACCCGATCGCTGCACGGGGTGTTTGCCGGAGAGAGATGTCGGTGGGCTAGGTTGATCTAGGAGCAGGGTCTGTCGGATTGTGTTGTTGTAGCTTTCTGTCGAGTCGCTATGAAGTCTAGACCAAGGATGGTGGTGAGGATGCCGCAGGTGATTATGAATAAGCATCTCATGGATCTAAAAGCACCATCCCATGCATGGTGGGAACCAAGTGCCAACAATTGAGTTTTAGCGACAATAGACAAGATGTGGTTATTGTATAGAGAATCGCTCCGGTAAAGACACTACCATATTTGTGTTCGTTGTATTCCTTTGCTAAGTTGCGGACTCAAGAAGGGGTCTCGAGGTCGCTATGATGAGGTTTAATGGCTAGAACTTCTTGTATAACTTGACAGGTCCCCTCTCGCCCCACCCCCCTTATATACATGGGTGGGGATCTGGACTTACAAGGCGACAGTTGGTTGCATTTACAAGATATGGCTAGATTTAATCCATGCCGGTTTAGAAGGAGATCTCGATGTTTCGGGAACAAGTTATCCTGTCTTTGTACTCCAATTCGGTGAGGATTCCTAATTCCTCACATATGCCGAGTTATTACTCTAGGCTGGCCAAGGCCAGATTGGCCTTGTTGTATACTACTCGAGTCCCACGATTTTTTTTTGAATGCTGGCATTCGTTATGCCTTCCGATTAGATAGAAAGATTGTTATATACACAGGCCAAGAGCAAAAGATGCACAAGGCAGAAAAGGCAAAAGATAGATTATAGGTTTAGCTAAACTACACCGCATGCTGAACATCTCCTGGGTCTTGTGCATGGGCATAGGCCCTTTGTGAGAGCTCCTCTCTGATCAATGCCGCCACCGCGTCCGGCAGGAGGGCCTTATTTTGGAAACCCTCCGATTTCGTTCTTCCAAATACCCCACACGGAATAGATGATCGCGCCACTAGCCTCCCTTCTCTTTTCCTTAGGCAAACCCGCCATCACAGAATCCCACCAAGCATTTATACCAATGTCAACTGTGAGAGGTGGCGCGCCGATGGTGTCGTTCCAAAGGAATGTCTTCTCTTAGATTTCCTTCGCAAAGCTGCAGCCGAGTAGGAGGTGATGGATCGTTTCCGGGTGGATCCGACAAAGCTTCCAAATAGGATCGTGAGGCCATCCCTAATCGCCAAATTTTCTGCCGTGAGCAGGGTGCCGTGCAGCGCAAGCCACGCAAAAAATCTACACTTCGGCTCCTCGTGGGCTCTCCAAAGCTTTGTCCATCCGAAGGGTACGGTGGAGCCGGCGAACTGACATTTATATGTTGAAGCAGTCGTCCATCTCCAGGAGATCGAGTCCGGCCTTGGAAGGAGCATCACCGTTTGGATGCGCGCCCATAGCATGATGTACTGGTTCAGCTGGCTGTGTTGCAGAGAGATTACAGAGAGCCCTTATCCAGTTGTTGTTAGTTAATTCCTTCTGCACTGTCCTGTTTATTCTGGTAGTGATGGCAAAACTCTCGGGGAACTGACTCCTGAGCGAGCCGCCGAGTAGCCACCGATCATGCAGAACAACGTTTGGCCCCATCTCGCAAGCAGATTTCCGTGGAGGCACGAAAGAGATCCAAATCCGCAGCATCGCAAGGCAGAGTAGTGCCAATCCATGGCCTTGACGGAACTTGACATATTAATATATAATTTTTTTGTAAAGCCCAACTTTTTTCTTTGAACAAGTGATGGGGCCGGAAGACCCCGAAGCTTCATTGAAAACGGCAGGTACAACTTATAGTTTGAGCCCTGATAAAATAGGAAATTACAACCAGGCCCTTGGAGTTTACACAGGGAACCTTAGAATTAACAGGAAAAAGCAATCGAGTCCCTCGTCGCTGCCGCCGTTGCTGAGCTCTGCTACCACGACCGGCTTGATGCCCGCCACCGGGGACGAACCACTTGGTGGAGGACCGCCGTAGTACGCCGCGCTGCAGAAGCTGATGATCCTCGCGCATGGAGGAAGAAGAACACCCGGAGCAGATCGCACCAGGGAGCAGATTGACCCCTTTGGCCTTGGGTAGCAGCGGTGTTAGACGTATACGTGAAGGACACGTCCAGCGAGTCAAGTTCAAGGAGAATTACTTTTGATATTTCCTAATTTGTAATTTACTTGCCTTGGCAACCAAGCCTCCTTGTACTATATAATCCCATCTTGGGATACGAATCAGATTAAGTGCAACAATTGCAATTCCCATCATGGTATCAGATTAGGGTTTCCGATCCTCTCTCTCCATGGCGCCGCAAGATCAATCTACCGCCGAAGCCCAGGCCACAGCGGCTCTTTGGGCACTCGCGGCCGCGCTCCCCAGCATCCGCGCCGCCGTCCCAATCACCCTCGATCTCTCCACAACCAACTATCTCCAATGGCGCAGCATGTTCTCCGACGCCGTGCAGAAGTATGCCCTCGAGGACCATCTCCTTGAGGACGAGTACCCCGCCAAGCCCACACCGCAGTGGAATCGAAACGACGCCATCGTCCGATCATGGCTGAACGGCGCCGTCGCGCCCGAGCTTCTCGCGATGGTGGTCGACACCACCACGCCGCTGCCTGCCCACTCCCTGTGGCAGCGCCTCTCCAACATCTACCACGACAACGCCGAGACGCGCTCCTCCTACCTCGAGCAAGAGTTCCACGGTCTCCAACAAAACTCCATGACCGTGACTGATTACTGCCGCAAGCAGAAGGTTCTCGCCGACCAGCTCAACGCACTGGGCACGCCCATCTCCGACAAGCGTCTCGTCCAGAACACGCTACGCGGCCTTCAACCTCAGCTTGCGTATATGCGCACGCTGACCCTCAAACAGCGCCCCTTACCGTCGTTCCTCGACGTGCGGTCGTCTCTTCTGCTCGAGGAGCTCACGCTGCAGCAGTCCGGATCCTTGTCCTCGGCTCCTACTCCAACTGCCTTCATCGCCCGTGGTGACTCGACGCCTCAACCACCGCGCGCCCCTCCGGACAACACGACGCAACCGCGCCGCCCTGATGCTTGCCGCAACTTCCAGCGTGGCAGCTGTCGTTTCGGAGCGCGGTGCCGCTATCTCCACTCCGCGCCTCCCCAGCAGCGTGGCAATGCAACCGGGAAGGGGCCGCAGGTGCCTTGGCCATCCATGCAGAACCCTTGGGCAGGTTCCATCCAGATGTGGCCTGGTCCGCCGCAGCGCCCGCCTCTCCTCGCCTTACCACAGGCTCACAACACCATGGTGCCGTCTCCGTCGCCGTGGCCCTATGGTGCTGCCCCTCCGATGCCATGGCCACCAGGAGCGCCCCCGTCCACTCCACCGCCTGCACCGACATACAACGCTCCGCCTCCGTCCTTCGACCAAGGCCATCTTATGCAGGCTTTCAACACCATGTCCCTGACACCACCGTCCTCAAACGAGTGGGTCATGGACTCCGGCGCCTCTGCACACATGACAAGCAACCCGGGTAATCTCTCGCACATACTCCCTTCTAACTCCTCGTATCCACATGTCATCATCGGCAATGGCCATGCCCTCCCTATCACCCGTGTCGGTCACACTACTCTTTCCACTCCTAATCACACCTTTTATCTTAACAATGTCCTAGTTACTCCTGACCTAATTAAAAATCTTATTTCCACCCGCAAGTTCACTACTGATAATTTTGTTTCCGTTGAGTTTGATCCTTTTGGTCTCTCTGTGAAGGACTTCCGCACCAAGAACGTGATCGTCAGGTGCAATAGTTTGGGCGACCTATACCCCTTCTGGTGGCCGCCGCCTTCTCCCGCGCATGCTCTCTCCACCACCACGTCGTCGTCAACATTGTGGCATCGTCGTTTAGGCCATCTTAGTAGTCAAGCTTTGTCGCACCTAGCAAGTGCTTTTTCATTTCCTTGTAATAAAAATGCTGCCGATGATCATTTATGTCATGCTTGTCAATTAGGGAAACATGTTCGTCTACCTTTCGATACTTCATCTACTCAAACTTCTCGACCCTTTCAACTTATTCATTGTGACTTGTGGACATCACCCCTTCCTAGTGTTTCTGGTTATAAATACTACCTCGTTGTGTTAGACGACTTCACCCACTATCTTTGGACTTTTCCTCTACGCCAAAAATCTGACACTTTCCCTACCCTCAAACATTTCTTTGCCTATGTATCTACCCAGTTTAATACAACCATCCAATCAATACAATGTGACAATGGTCGAGAGTTCGACAATTCCGCTGCTCACCTCTTTCTTCTATCCCTCGGCGCCACCCTTCGCATGTCTTGTCCATACACTTCTCCTCAGAACGGAAAAGCTGAACGTGTAATTCGCTCCACTAATAACATGGTGCGCTCCCTTCTCTTTCAAGCCAGCATGCCTGCGATATATTGGGTTGAAGCTCTTCATACGGCAACTTTCCTCTTTAACCTACACCCAACCAAAACCCTCAAGAACCGCACCCCATATGAGGCTCTTCGCGGCCTTCCTCTTCCCCTTGCTCATCTTCGTGTTTTGGTTGTCTCTGTTATCCCAACCTCTCCGCTACAGTACCACACAAATTAGCTCCACGCACAACAGCCTGCGTTTTTCTCGGGTATCCTTCTAACCATCGCGGCTATCGCTGTCTTGATCTTGCCTCCCATAAAATAATCATCTCTCGCCATGTAGTTTTCGACGAGAACACATTCCCCTTTGCCCAACAATCCACACCTCCTACAGCCACTGATCTTTCCTTTTTAGACGACTTTCCTGTTATCATACCTCCGGTACCTGCGCAGCATAATCCCCTTGAGCCACCCACACCACCTACACCTGAGACACCCACACCACCTACTCCTGAACCTCCATCTCCACCTGTGGTTCTAGCTCCCGTCGGTCCTGCCCTCACCACCAATGATCACTCCATGTTTACCCGGGGCAAAAGAGGCATGTCTAAACCCGTTAATCGTCTTACTCTTCATGCCGATGTCCTTAGTCCGCTTCCTAAGAGCTATCGGAGTGCTCTAAAGGATCCTCACTGGCACTCGGCTATGATGGACGAATTCAGCGCCCTGCAAACAAATCGGACTTGGGATCTTGTTCCCTGTCCTCCCGGAGCAAATGTCGTCTCGGGAAAGTGGATTTTTCGGCATAAGCTTAAGCCGGATGGATCTCTAGAGCGGTACAAAGCTCGTTGGGTTCTTCGCGGCTTCACCCAGCGCGCCGGCATCGACTACGGTGAGACTTTTAGCCCCGTCGTCAAGCCAGCCACAGTTCGGACCGTCCTCTCCATTGCGGTCGCTCAAGACTGGCCGGTTCACCAGCTCGACATCAACAATGCTTTTCTACATGGTACACTCGCCGAAACAGTCTACTGTGCACAGCCGTCGGGGTTTGTCGATGCCACCAAGCCGAACCATGTGTGCCGCCTCAACAAGTCTCTCTATGGGCTTAAACAAGCGCCGCGTGCATGGTACAGTCGTTTCGCCGACCATCTTCTTCGCCTTGGTTTTGTCGGCTCGCGCGCGGACTCCTCGCTGTTCATCTACACGCGCGGTACTGACATTGTCTACTTGTTGCTATATGTGGACGACATTGTCTTGACAGCCTCATCCGAGCTTCTTCTTCGGCAAACCATCACGGCACTTGAGCGCGAGTTCTCTCTGAAGGATCTTGGCTCTCTACATTACTTCCTTGGAGTAGCCGTCACTCGCTCCTCTGCTGGCATGTTTCTCTCGCAGCGCCAATACATCCTTGATGTTCTCGAGCGGGCAGGTATGACAGAGTGCAACCCTTGCTCCACTCCAGTCGACACACAGTCCAAGCTCGGCGCTAGTGGCGCCGTTGTCGCTGATCCATCTCACTATCGGAGCATCGTGGGTGCTCTCCAGTACCTGTCTTTCACCAGGCCAGACGTTGCCTAGTCAAGTTCAAGGAGAATTACTTTTGATATTTCCTAATTTGTAATTTACTTGCCTTGGCAACCAAGCCTCCTTGTACTATATAATCCCATCTTGGGATACGAATCAGATCAAGTGCAACAATTGCAATTCCCATCAAGCGGAACAGCTCGTCGTTGTTGATGAACTTCTGCGCCTGAAGCTCCGAGAGCCGCATGCCAGCACCTATCGCGGGACCTTGTCACCGCTCGGTCTCATCGACGCCTCCACCTCGGTAGCAAGAAGAATAAGAAGAGCAGGCAGCCGCAAAGCCACCGCGGGAAGACCACCCTTTCGAGATCGAGGCCGGCACACCGCAGATCAACTCCTCCTCGCCTCCATGGTCGGCCAGGAGCTGTTGTACCGCACGCCCCGCTGCAAAAGCACCCCCTCGCCTCCACGGCCGGCCGGGAAGAAATCGCGCTCGCAGTACCTCTGCCTCTTGAAGGCAACCCCCAACACCCTAAAGGACCCTTTATTCACGGAGTTGCTAGCAGCAGATCTAGTCGTCGCACCCGTCTCCGACCACCGGAGCACCGCGAGGAGCAAGATCACCACCAGCCAGCGCAAGATCCCGGCCGGAGATCTCGCTGCCAACTCCTGGCATGACGCCAAACTCCGGCATAAATCCGACAACAACAACTACAACTAGAACTACTATCTACACCTACTCCGGCATCACTCCTTCCCTGCCTTTCACTGGCTACTCCGGCGAGAAAGGTTCGGGGTCGACCTGGCCGCTCACAAGCGACTTTCAGGGGAGGGGATAAGGAGAGAGAAAGAAAGGGGGAGAATGGGGACACTATCACGCGAGTTGTGTAAAGCCCATCTCATGTATGAGTGAAAACAAAGTGAGCGGGAAAGACATGTTTTGATTCATTGGCTCGGTCTAGATATGTTTGTTTATTTCTTCATGCTTCCTTATCATTCTGCCAAACAAATCATCAAGTGCCAGTGAGATGTGTTAGTTGAGGCTGGTTCAACGGCAACCTTGGGTCCAAGAATCTTAAGCTTCCGCATCATCCAGAGTGTCTAGGGAATCAATTGTCAGCGCTCACCACATGCAGAGTGCGGGCCGACTTAGATGCTGCTTATATTAGTTTACATGACGGCAGAACACGAGCATGCGAGGGATCAGAGGAGCTCCATGACGCGGAGCCATATGCTCCAGCTAGCCGTCCTGCCTCTCGTCCTAGTCCTATTGTTTTTATCTCCCAAGTCGTCATGTATATTGCTTTTCGCCGAGTTGGAACAAATATATAGAAATCGAAGACATAGATGCAAGTAGAACACACCCTAGTAATATAAGTATTTTTCTGTTCATTTTTTTTCTGACATGGCTCGAGTAAACTGCACCAAAACAACAATCTTTTTTTGCTAAATCTCTGCTAGCTGTTTATCATTTCGTGCACACTCCTTTTCTGGCCGTTCATCTTTTGTCAAGATTTATAATTTTAGCTATTTTACATATGTAAATATTTTATTTTTTTACAACGAGTTTTGTTATTTTGTTTACTTTTCTAGAAACATGAACATATTTTTTATACGAAAATAGAAAATATAACATAAAAATTAAAAATAATAAAGAAATAAGGACTACCTGCTATTGTGCCGAAGTCGAATGCGGTCCATGGAGGCTCGCTCGCTCCGCGTTATATAGGAGCTCCCATCTGCCGGGCGTACCAACCACCCAGAGGCTAGAAAGCCCGTGTTGCTTTTTTCTGTCTTCCGTCAGGTCCATTATATGATATGTGCTGGAGTACTTGAATAGGCCCATTAATTGGTGTGATGAAATGTTCAGCTACAAACTGATCAATCGGGTTTTACAAAAAAAAACAAGGATCAGTCAGGTTGTTCTCCAAGAAAAAAAAACATTTCTGATCAACGAGTCAGGTTGATCATCGGATAACAGATAGTCTCGGTTTGCTATCGTCAAGAAATCACGGTGGTGGCAGGGACGAGAAACGCCTTCTCTTGAGCTTTTTACCTGTGTTGCTTCCACTACAGGGATGCCACTTCTATTGTACAACAGGTCTCGACTTGTATTTCCATTTGGGTAAAAGAAACGGTAACAGATTAACCTGAGTGATACTATTGTATCATGAGGTTGGACAGTCAAGTGACAAAACATCATGTTGCATTTCAATTTAAACGAACCGTTTCAGGTCCCAGTTTCTGAGATGCCGTTCCGGTCTTCAGATTGCTCCAGGCCACGCCATACTTTTTATGTTTCCTGAACCTTAACACATTTCATCCTTACCAACTCATGTCTCTGAACCTTCAGCCACTGGATCCTTTGGGAGCTTTTTCTGAAGGCATGAAGTAACCTCAAGTTACCGAAGACTGTAAACTCTTCTACACTTAGTATGGGCATAATGTGAATACTAAGAAAACAAATCCAAATCAATCGGAATGAAAACCATATAAATCTAGTGACCAACTGCCCCGGCCATCCGATTCTTCAGCATGTTGATTGGCAGAGATGTCAGTGAAACAAAGCTCAACAGATATGAACTGTATTTCACTGTCAACTGCATTTTGGAGTAAATGGCCTCTAACAAAGAAACGAAGCCATAAAAATACAAAGAAAACACATGTGCGTTGTGTTAGGCGGCCTATTTCAAGGCCGTTACACCTCTCAATTTGTACTACTGCACGGCGTCTCGACACTACCATGTAAACTGTAAGCAGGTATTGCTGATTAATACAAGAAGAAAACCACTGGCTATGATTTGCCTCTGTATAGGATATACGTACTGCGGGGTAGGTAAGAATGAAGAAAAAACTGAATATTTCGATGCAGAGGAACTAAAAAATCTAAGAAAGTTTATGAAACGGAACATGCATCAGGTTCAACATGTATATTCTGAAGCCTGTATCACTTCAAAGTGATGTGTTCTTTAAAATGAATACAGGATTCAAATCACTCCAAAAATATATATAAAGGACAGACCCAAGTGCACAGAGGCTCTCACACAAGGTGGGGTTTGGCGAGGGATTATAGGAACCTAGTCTTACCCCTGCAAAGTGCAGTGCAGGGAGGCTGGTTCGAACCCAGGACCTCTTGACATAAGTGGAGAGGACCTCACCACTACACCAAGGCCTGCCCTCACTCCAAAAATATATATATAAATATGCAAGCTGCTAATAACCATGACCATGAAATGCTCAAAATGTGTAACTGGGCAAATATTTCTTGAGAAACTACCATGATGAAAAAAAAACGGTAGCTGCCAATTATAATTATTACCAGAAATAGCCTGTAGTTGCTTATGCACGTTCACTTTGGGAAGGTGCCAAGTAAGGGTAATACCCCTGTACTAGATAGAGCTATTGCTACATGCCTATGGAAGTTTGTCATGCAAAAGGCTGGAACTGAATTCCATTCTAACTTCTAAGTGCTATATAAATGAACTTTAATACAGTTACTTCGGAGAATACAAGACTGCAATATTAAAGTAGATGCACCTCTAAACCTACAAGTTGCTATCTTCACGGGAACTGTAATGTTCAATAACGAAAATATCCATAAAAAAATGAACTTTGCTACATACAAGCACAACTATGCACCATTCCTAAGACAAATTCTCGTCAATCAAGTATCAGAATATGAGCTAGAATAATTCCACAACTAACAAAATAAGAAGGCATATACACCTCAAACATCTAAAGGAGCAACCCTCCAAGTTTTCAACAGCATAAGTTAACCAAGCATCCATTTATCTGTTGAACAGAAGAAAGTTTCACCAAAGTGGGAACAATGTCGGAAAATATGTTGATCAAAAGTACGGACAACTTTACCCATTTTATGCCACCTTAAAAATCTAAATATACCAAAATAATCTGCATTCAAACTTCAAATGCTATTATTCATAAGAATGAAAGAAGTTAGGATAAATAAACACTTCTATAACTGAAATATGTCTTATTCCCTGAAACCAACAGAAGCATGGTTGTAAACATTCTACCATGAATTGCAAAGGAATAAACTTGAGAAAAAAGGCATGGAGGCCATCCTTTTTCACTAAAGCAAGTTATTCGATACATAAATATAGTAGCCGCTGGTGTCAGCAGCTTAAATTACAGGACCAAACAGCAAACATATAATGACAACCAACTAAACATTACAGATCTAGCATTCAAGAGAAATAGCACATAAAATGAAGTACCGACGAACCCCTTCAAGCGGCAAGTTCCAATTTGAAGCATGAGCTTAGACACTACCTCATCAGCCCAGGTATAATCCTGAGTGGGCCACAAAACATCCAACGTTGAACAAAGTAGATCCTTTCTTAGAGCATCAGAACTTAGAAGGTTGGGACAATAATGGGCTAGAAACAAAAGCAGCGACATAATAAGTTGGGTTTTGAACAGAAGACGAGGCAATCTTCAAAATGGTTGTCAACTACACTTCGAGCATCCGCTGGAGGGCACGTCAAATGGATCTCGAGAAGCTTGTGAAAGAAAACCATGGGTATACTTGAACCTTGTGAAAGAAAACCTAGTACCACATGTAAGTTCAATTCGAGCATCTCGAGAAGCTCTATTTTTAATTTGTAGCAGCTTGTGCTGCTTAGCAAACCATGTGTGCCGGCGGTGGTAACACAATGTGATTTTCATTTCCTTTAGCACTTTGGCATTCAAAACTAAGAACTTGGTGAAGTCAATACATGGCCTTTTGGTGCCGTCGTAATTCTTCAACACCACTTCTTTGAGATGGAGCTCAAGGCATTCTATTGGGTCCACTGTGTCGTACTGCCAGGCATTATGCATACCCATGCATAAATCCAACTGAAGATAGAAAAGAACAGCCAATAAAAAAGAAGTTGCCAAAAGGTTAGCAATAAGGTAGTTGGCTAGGTTACATGTCAAATCAAATGCTGATTTTTGACACCTAAAGCAAGCAGCTATGTTATGCACGACATACAGCCTCTCCAAGGAGGGGAAGCACTTGAGGAAGTTAACCACTGTACCCAGATTAGGGTCCACATCGTCAAGAGCCAAAACCCTCACGGTGTGCATTTTGGTTGTCAAGCTGACAGCGATCATTTTCTGCAGAAACATAAAAACAAGTGCATTTATAAGAACAATAGCCTGCGTGTAACAGAAATGCTGAATGTGCAGTTGATGAATGCTGCTGCTACCTGAAAAACTGTGGTTCCAAAGTGTAGTTCTGATATGTGTCCAGAGAGCACACCTAATATCATCAGTTTAGGTGCAGAGATTACCCGTATGGTCACTGGGGCCCAGTTTAGAGCAAAAGGTAGCAATCGCTCAAGGCACGGTGCGTCCTCAATGACCAACTCTTGTAAAAGGACACTTGAGTTACTCCAGCAAGTGCAAACTCTTATAGTCTTAAGAGTTTGCGAGCTGATGCAGAGGCGACCAAAGCCGAAATTCATGTCTAGGTCAAGGCTTTCCATGGCATGGCAGCCAGAGATAATGCTCTGGAGAGCGGCCTCCGAGATGATGACCATCTCCAGGGTCAGCTGCTTGAGGCACGGAAAGTTGAGGGCCAGCTGCACGATCAAGTCGGGGAAATGGCAGCCGGAGAATTTGGCCACGCGGAGTGTGGGCGCGAAGCGGTATGCGGATGATGGCAGCAGGCACAACTGCTTATCTATTTCAAAGCGCGGGATTGCGAAGCTGAGCTCGAACTCCTGCAGGTTGTCGAGGGCCCGGGAACTAAGCCAGCCATCGATCTTGTCGGAACAGTCCCTAACATTGAGGCAAAGCAAGAAGCAGCGTGCAGGGCCGGGGTGCTCAGCAAGGATCTTGGGGATCAGGTCGATGGCAATGCAGGCCTTGCTCTGGAATTCATCGCCCGCCACAAGGTTGAGAGGAGCTGAGCGCCAGAGCGGGCACCACCGGTGAGAGATGGCCTGCGTGCGGGCACCTTCCTTGGTGGGGAGAAGCGAGATAATGCTGCGAAGGACGGTGTCTGGGAGGCGGCTGATGAGATCGATGCTCCCCCGGTCATCATCGGCATCTGGTAGTGGATCTTGGTCTTCACCATCCATAAGATGGAACTTGCGCTTCTTGGAAGCTTGCATTGCCGCCGCCGCAGCAGCGGCTGCCGTGGCCGCAGCCTCCCCTGCAGTCACTGCCACAGCCGCTGCAGCCGACGCTGCGGCAGCCGCCTCCTTAGCAGCGGCCGCCGCAACTGAAGCCGCCAATGCCGCCTCCTTGGCAGCCGCCGCAGCAGCCGAGGCAGCCACCACCGCCGCCTCCATTGCTGGCGAGAGAGACGCGGGAGGGTTTGGCTTGGTGGCGGTGCGTGGTTGGGGAATTTCTGGCTCGCGCCTGTTGTTGCCTTCTCCGTCCGATTTCCACCGCCGCCGCTGGCCGGACGCTCCTCTCCCTGCTGCCACCACACGCGCCGCAAGAATAGCCCCCAACTGCCGCGAGGAAGTGGCGCCGGTCGGGGAACGAATCGGGAGGCGCAGCTGCAGCTGCGGTGAGGGAGCAGAGAGCCGGACACGGCGGGGGCGAGCAGGGAGGCCGGACGCGTCGGGGGTGAGCAGCGAGGCCGGACGCTTCGGGGGAGAGCTGCGATGCGAGCAGGAATCCGGCGCAGGGACGGGGGAGGACGCGTCGACGGAGGGCGGACGCGGCAGCAGGAGGAGGAAGGCCTACAGAGAGGGAAAGGGACGAGCGGCAAGGAGGGGCGAGCACCGGCGACGCGGGATCGCTGCTGTACAGGGCGCCGCCATGGGTTAGGTCTGTCGGGAGTGGAAACTCGGAAAGGAGAGCTTCTCTTCATCAGTGGAGTTACATCTTACATAAAGGGCCTCCAAAGAAAGAAAATTACAAACTGACCCTTACAATTTGCATTTAGGACCTCATACAGAAATTTTGGAATGCCAAATCAGGCCCCGCTCCTTCTCCACTGCGATGAACCAACTCGGCGTAGCCAACCTCACCGTCGCCGGGGACAGCACCACTTGGGACGGGGGAGGCGGGAGCGAACTGCGCTGGAGCCAAAGGGCCTCCTAATGGCATGACAGCCTGGAGGTTGAGTCCGCCTGACATCGGCCGAGGAACGACCGTAACCGACGCCTAGGGTGAGAGTGGTCGCCCATCGACCAGCAAGAACGCTCCCCTGCTGTAGATCTAGCCACCATCGCCCAAAACATGCGCATCTTCTTCTAGCCTCACCACCATGGTGATCAGGAGAGGAACCACACCTTCAGCAGTAGCACCAGATCTACAGAGGAAACTGACCTTATTTATGGAGTTGCCTGCCGCACCATCCACCATCGCATCTTGCCCCGACCATCGGAGCACCGCGACAAGGAGGAGTGCAACAAGCCAGCGGTGGATCCGGCAGGAGGGATCCCCACTGGTAGGAAAAAGCCTACCGCTGGCGAACAGAAATTGCCTACCGCTGGCAAACAGGGGGTTCGCCGGCGCTACTACCGCCAGTGGTAACCTATTACCACTGGCGAACTGCTTATTCGCCAGCGATAGCGTACTTACCGCTGGCGAGCCCCTGTTTTAGTGCGCCAGTGGTACATTATTGAGAATTAAAAAAACAAATTGCACCGTCGGCAGCAATTGTGGCCAGCCCACCGTCGTCGCTTGCACGCCGCGGATGCCCTCGCCGACGACGTCCGCCTCGGCCTCCAGACCCAAGCCCAAAACCACCAAGACGAGGGAAGCGAGGGTGGGGAGGGGCCTCACGACGAGGTTCTAGCCGTAGGGGAGGAGCCCCCACGACGCCGAGGCCGGGGAAGGAGGCACGAACGTCGACGGGGAAGGAGGCGCGAACGTCGGTGGGAAGGAGGGACGGAGGTATTGGTGGGGACCCGGCCGTGGAGTGGGACACAGGCTCCCCATCCCGGCGAGGCCTTTAACCATGTGTAGGAGCCCGACCATGGCGTGGGCGGACCTGGCGGCGAAGGGACGTGGGGATGGCACTGGCGGAGGAGGTGGGCGGATTCGATCTAGATCGATAGGGAGGGGTGGGTGGAGAGAAACCGGTCGTGCGATAGGTGGGTGGATTCGATCTAGATCGATAGGAAGGGTTGGGGTCACGGCCTCACGGGGAGAAGGGGTTTGCAGCACGTCGGCCTCGGCCTCGCCTTCTCCATCCTCTCCGTCGTCTGGGCGGGCGTCTTCGAACGGTACCGGCGGCGCTACGCGCGGTGGACTCTGGTGCTTCGACCCTGAAAGAAGGCGCGCGAAGGCGAGGAGGAGAGCAGCGGTCCACCGTGTGGCCGTGCGGCATGCATGCGTGCGTGTGTGTGACCGCTGGGAAGAAGATAAGGGAGAGAGGGGAATTGACGAAGTGTAGGAGATAAGGGAGAGAGAGGCGCAGCGTGCGTGCGGGAGTGTGAAAATTACCGTTGTCCGCTGGCGCACCGCGGTCTTGGCTCCTAAGCGGTATTATGGGTACCGCTGGCGCACGGAAGTGTTGTTCACCAGCGGTAAGTTAGCGCCGCTGGGCCGCACTTACCACTGGCGCACTGCAGTTTCGGTGCGCCAGCGGTATTATGGGTACCGTTGGTGTCGGGGATATGAACCCCGGATACCCCTAAGAGGACCATTTCTTCAAGAACTACATGGGCCGGCTACATCGTGCCGCCTGAAGCCCGCCGGATGAAGCAGGCCGCTTAGCCTACCCGGAGGCGGACGGCCGGCTAGAGCAGCCGGCCTCTACCAACCGACCGGTCCGTACTAGTAGGCCCGGATCGTCCAGCCCCTGTCGGGCGTTACAGCTACAGTGTAATGATGAGATAGTACCAGCCGGCTCCAGAGTAGTGATGTCATAGGGGCAATCGTGTAATCTCCTTGTAACCTAAAACCCTAGCCGCTGCCTATATAAGGCGTGCATGGGCCTCCTGCGCGAGGCAGGTAACAGACACAAGCAGGAGGGATAGGAGCAGACCCACGTAGATCATCGTCTACCTCCAGCCGGCTTGACATCTCAAGCCGGCACCACCGCCATACAGCTCCAGGAGCAAACCTTGTAGCTCGATTTGTGATCAATCAATAAGAACAAGAAGAGCAGGACGTAGGGGTGTTACCTCCACAAGGAGGGCCCCGAACCTGGGTAATTGACGTGTGTTTGCATGTTGGTTGCCCAATCCCGCGCGAGCATCCGATCGTCGCCTGCCCCATACTCTTTCCGTCTTTGATGGATATGCCGTGCTACCCACCACGACATTTGGCGCCCACCGTGGGGCTCGCGGCGAACGGAGTCACGTTCTGCGCGGGATCCCGGACTGTGGATGGTCGGCGGATCGTCTCCGGCCTCGTGCTCTCCATCGGCTCCGTCGGCTGCGTCCTCGACAACACCAACAGCTTCGCCGACGTGGACATCGCCAGCGGAGGAGCGGTCGTCACCCTTGGCGACTTCCACGTCTACGTCGCCGTCGCCGCTCAGGAGTACCCGAGGTGGTCTACTCGAGCTTGGCTTCCTTCGATCTTCGACGCCAGCACCTGCAACGATGACTCCGCCTTCGGCTACCTCAACTCCGGCGACGCGGACCGCGACGTCGCCAAGCTCACGTCTACGCCGAGGTGCACATGGTCGAGCACGCGGCGGCAGGAGGCCCCGTCACCCACCACCGTCCATGAAGCTGGCGAACCTTCGCGCTACCAGCGCAACCTGGAGGCCGACTTCGAGCTGCTAAGCACCCCCATCGCGCCGAGTGCCGATCCAGTCAAGGCGGGCGGCTGAACTCGAGAGGATGCGGCAGCAGATCTACGACAAGGCGCTAATCTCGCGTCGACGCAGCGCCGGCTCAGCGCCACAATTCGCGAGTACAATTCTGCACACGGGCATCGAGCAGGCGTACCGCAACGCGGAGAAGCTGAATGAAGTCAGGCGCAAAGGAGGAGACCTTGGTGGCGCCATGAACCGAGCCGGCCAGGCGCACGAGCTCACCGACCTCAGCTTCCCCGAGTACAGCTGTCCTACGCAAAACATGAGGGCAGCGGAAGCAGCGGCCGCCGAGCTACCCTATCTCCAAGGCGAAGAACTACATCAACAGATGTGCCGGGTTCGGCGACTCATCAACACGGCCAACCGGCAGCAGCGGGAAACGGAGGCAACGGCGAGCAAGGGCACCATGAGCCGCCTCCAGGCTACGATGCAGCTGGCAAGTCCAAGCAAGGCGCAAAGGCGTCGTCCACGAGCCGCGGAAGGGCGAAGGACAAGCAGCCGCGAGTTCATCGCGAAGGGAGCGCGAGCTCGCATCCTCGTGATCACGGCCGTGATCCGGCTGGACGACGTGAAGACGGCAACCGGAGCGAGCCTCGAGCCGGACGGAACGTCAAGGAGGAGTC
>QRDG01002455.1:44983-94553 GCA_012064385.1 Puccinellia tenuiflora | reverse complement strand
CTTCGAGGAAGTGTTCAACACGCAATTCATTCACCGGCACCTACTTGCGCCCTGGCAACGCACAGCTGCTCGCGCTGTGCAAGCAGAAGGACGGCGAGTCGGACCGAGCCTACCTCACCCGATGGACAAGCCTACGCACTCCTGCGAGGGAGTCTTGAGCTCCAAGCCGTCCAGTACTTCATTCAAGGCTGCCGAGACCAGACGCTGCTCAGCACCGGCTCCTGAGGAAGAGCCCAAAGACCATGGCAGAGCTCATGGCAATCGCCGACGATACACACCGCCGATGCGGGCATGACCAACCCGATCCGACTCGACGAAGCCGGAAGAATCATCACGACGGAGCCGGCTGCACGTCGCAGCCGGACGGAGAACCAAGAAGGAGGAAAATCGCACCCGGCGTGATTCCGACGCGGCCGGCAAGCGCAAGCCCACAGACGACCGCGTCGAGTCCAAGGTCGTCGCCACGACCGAGGGAAGGCCGGCAGGAGGCTTCGACAACCGCCGCATGAGGACCAGCAACGACATGCGCCGAAGGGCGAGGAACAACTACGACTACGCTCGATCAACCGTGCCGGAACCATGGCGACGGCCGCGAACCACACCGTCAGGAATGCACCCTCGGCCCCCAGGCCACCGCCATACGAGCGGCGAAACCCGCCTCCGCCTCGGGGTGAAGCCGGACGGGACGATCGAGGACGCGACGACGACGGCGCGAAGATAGGAATCGCGATGATCGCCAACGCGAAGAACAGAGGAGGGAACGCCTTCCATCTCCGCCTCCAAGGGGTCCAGACGGCTACCAGAATCCGATGCCACCTACATCGTTTCGTCAGCGAGCGCGACGACAAGCGAAGCCGGCGCGAGCGATTCAAGGAGGTGAACGCGGTGGTTCCACCTGTCCCCCAGTACCTCAACTAGTCGCAGGAACCGATCACGTGGGACCGCTGCGAACCACCCGAAGAGCTGATGCCCCAACCCAGGCAGCTATGCCTTAGTCCTGGAGTCCATGATCATCTCCACCAGACGCGCCTGCACCGTCTCACGCGTCCTCATCGACGGGGGCAGCAGCATCAACTTCCTTTAACCGCGACACGCTGGAGAAGCTGGGCGTCTCCGAGTCCAGCTTGACTCCGATCCGGACGGTCTTCCACGGCATCGTGCCGGGGCGAGCCGGCTCATCTATGGGCCTCATCCGGCTGGACGTCCTATTCGGCACCAAGAACAACCACCGCCGCGAGACCGTCTCCTTCGAGGTGGTCGACCACTCCAGCGCCCTACCACGCCATCCTCGGGCGGCGCGCGCCAAGTTCATGGCGGTACCCACTACGCCTACCTCAAGATGAAGCTACCAGGCCCACGCGGGATCATCACCGTCGCCGGAGACTACAAACGCTCCATCGCCTATGCTTCCGACAGCGCGAAGGTGGCGAGACCATGGTCTGCAATGAGTAGATGAAGCAATTCAAGCGCAAGCCAACAGGAGAAGATGGAGATTCCGGAGTCGGCCAAGCCGGCTGGCGAGTCGAACTTCCAGGCGGCGCGAGACACAAAGAAGATCTACTTCGATGACAATGACAAGTCCAAGTTCGTCACCGTGGGGGCGAGCCTGGACCCCAAATAGGAAGCGCGCTCGTCGAGTTCCTCTGTGGAACCGGGACATCTTCGCATGGTACCCCAAGGACATGCCGGGTGTACCGAGGGAACTCGCCGAGCATTCTCTACACGTCCGTCCAGACGCCAAGCCAGTGAAGCAATCCCTGCGTCGCTTCGCGGAAGGAAGAAGACAGTTGATAGGAGAAGAGATAGCGCGGCTACTTGCAGCCGGATTCATCAAGGAAGTACAACACACGGAGTGGCTAGCCAATCCGGTTATGGTTGAAAAGAACAAGAAATGGCGGATGTGTGTCGACTACACCCACCTCAACAAGGCCTGCCCCAAGGACCCTTTCACACTGCCACGAATCGACCAAGTGATCGACTCCACGGCCGGCTGCGACCTTCTCTCCCTCCTCGACGCCTACTCCGGCTACCACCAAATTCCGCTGAACCCGGACGACCAACTGAAGACCGCCTTCATCACCCCCTACGGCCCGTACTGCTACACCACCATGCCGTTCGGCCTGAAGAACGCGGGAGCAACATACCAGCGCTGCATGCAGAAATGCTTGCACGACCAAATCGGTCGCAACGCGCACGCTTACGTCGACGACGTCGTCATCAAGACCAAGGAGAAGCACACCCTCCTCGTCGACCTCCAAGAAACCTTCGACAACCTGCGCCGTTTCCAAATGAAGCTCAACTACCCCGTGTCGGCGTGTTCGGCATTCCAGCCGGGCAGCTACTCGGCTACCCCGTGTCGGCACGAGGAATCGAGGCCAACCCGGAGAAAATCGCCGCCATCGACAACATGCGACAACCAAGCGTCAAGGACATCCAAAAGTTCATGGGTTGCCTGGCATCCCTCAGCCGCTTCATCAGCCGGCTCGGCGAGAAGGCTCTCCCGCTCTACCATTTAGTGAAGAAGACCGACAAGTTCGTCTGGAGCGACGCGGCGGACGCCGCCTTCAAGGAACTCAAGCGTGCGATGGCCACCGCCCCGGTCTTAGCACCTCCGACTCCAAAGGAGCCCATGCTTATGTACATCGCCGCCTCCAATCGAGTCGTCAGTGTCGTCCTGGTGGTTGAACGAGACGAAGCCGGCAAGCAGCGGCCGGTTCAGTGACCGGTCTATTACCTCAGTGAGGTGCTCTCACAGTCGAAGCAAAATTACCCACACTACCAGAAGCTCGTATACGGCGTGTACATGGCAACGAAAAAGCTGAAGCATTACTTTCAAGAGCATCCAATCAAGGTGATAAGCGACGCTCCGCTTGCCGAGATCATAGGCAACAAGGACGCAACCGGCATAGTTGCGAAATGGGCGATCAACCTGACGGCGCACGGAGTCGAATACGACAAGAGAACAGCGATAAAGTCACAGGAGCTGGCTGACTTTCTAGCCGACTGGACGGAGACGGACCACACTCCACCGCCACCCGACTCCGACGAGCATTGGCTCATGCACTTCGATGGTTCCAAAAGATACTGGGGACTCAGCGCCGGAGTTGTCCTCACCTCACCCAAGGGGGGCCGACTCGAATACGTGCTACAGATCCACTTCACGGCATCCAACAATGTAGCTGAATATGAAGCTCTCGCGCACGGCCTCAAACTCGCCAAGGCCATGAACATCAAGCGGATCCTCTGCTACGGCGACTCCGACTTGGTGGTCCAGCAGACCACTGGTCATTGGGACGCCAAGGATCCCAATACGGCCGACTACCGCTTCTTCGTCCAACAACTCGCGGGATGCTTCGACGGATGCGAATTCCACCACATCCACCGCTCCAACAACGAGGCGGCCGACACCCTGGCGAACATTGGCTCTCTCCGCGAGGAAATCCCACCCGGCGTCGCCCTCGAGAAGCTCTACAAACCATCCATCACGCCGTGTCCCGGCTCCGATTCCATCCGGATGCCGCCGGGCGCGGAGTCGGCTGGGCCGGCTCCAGGCGAGACGGAATCCGTCGAGGTCCTCGTCATCGAAGAAGCTCCGCCATGGACCCAACCCTTCCTCGCCTACCTCGCCAACAACAAGCTCCCGGCAGATGAGCTCATCGCCAGGCAAATCAAACGCCGAGCAAGCGCATACACCATCATCAACAACGAATTGTACAAACGCAGTGTCTCTGGAATATTCCAGCGCTGTGTGAGCCAGGAAGAAGGAGTCAAGATACTCAAAGAAATTCACCAAGGCGAATGCGGTCATCACGCATCCTCAAGGGCAATTGTGGCTAAGGCTTTCAGGCACGGGTTCTACTGGCCGACTGCGCTGGCGGACGCAAACCAGCTGGTCCGGCTCTGCAACGGCTGCCAACGATTTGCAACGCAGAAGCACACTCCGGCTTCAGCACTCAAGACAATTCCCATCACTTGGCCGTTTGCCGTCTGGGGGCTCGACATGGTCGGTCCGCTGAGAAGATCCAGTGGAGGCATGACACACCTGCTGGTAGCAGTCGACAAGTTCACGAAATGGATTGAAGCCAAGCCGATCAAGAAGCTGGATGGGCCAACAGCAGTCAAGTTCTTCAAGAGCATCATCTACCGCTTCGGCTACCCCAACAGCATCATCACGGATAACGGGTCGAACTTCGTCAAGGGAGAATTCGCCAAGTTCTGCGGCAGGACCGGCATCCGGCTCGACGTGGCCTCCGTCGCACACCCGCAGTCGAATGGTCAGGTCGAGCGGGCAAACGGCCTCATCCTATCCGGCATCAAACCTCGGTTGCTCGAACCGCTTGAGCGAGCAGCCGGCGCGTGGGAAGAAGAACTGCCCTCCGTCCTATGGAGCCTAAGGACAACTCCGAATCGCTCAACCGGCTTCACCCCCTTCTTCCTCGTCTATGGGGCTGAAGCTGTCATGCCAACTGACATCGAGCACGATGCACCCCGAGTTGTACTATACACGGAAGCACAAGCTAAGCAAGCCTACGAAGATGGAATGGACCTGCTCGAGGAAGCACGCCAGATCGCCGAGTAAAGGTCGGCAATGTACCAACAACAACTACGCAACTACCACAGTCGGCGCGTCAAGCATGTCCGCTTTCGCGAAGGCGACCTCGTGCTTCGGCTCATCCAGGACACCAAAAACATGCACAAGTTGTCATCGCCATGGGAAGGACCATTCATCATAAGCAAAGCACTCATCAACGACGCATACTACTTGATCGACGCCCGCGAGCACAAGAAGGACACGATGGACAAGGAAGGCGACGAAACGGAAAGGCCATGGAACACGTCGCTCTTGCGTCGATTCTACACTTGAGAAAGAACCATGTATGTATCACCCATGCTATCAATAAAGAAATGAGAGTGATGAGCACATGAGCAGTTTTTCGCAACTTTTTCTGCATTTCCTTTCCGGTTCTTCCGGCAGCCGGCAAGCTTGCCTTTAGCGGCCGTGTAGCCTGATTAACCCCTAAACGGCTAACTCTTCGAATCCGGTTAAGGCCGGCAAGAGAATAAGCTGGAGGGGGCCAACAACGTGAAAAATGCATAAAGGGAAGTAATGCCGGCTGGAAAAATGCTCTTCTATAAACTCGGCCAAGCCGGCAGTCGGCAACCACTTCTCCTATTACAGACGATTAACTACACAACGCTAAACGGCTAACTCTTCGGATCCGGTTAAGGCCGGCAAGAGAATAAGCTGGAGGCCGACTGTATGCGAAAGACGTAAGAAACATAAATCGTTGCCGGCTGAAAAAACTCTGGCCCAACAAACCGGATCCTAACGTTGTAGTAGTGTGCATGATCCCGCTGGACGGTGAAGTGCACACGAAGCTAACTAAAGCAAAGTAAAAATGCTCTCCATGATTGAAAGAACAGGCTAACCACTTCGTCGTTTCATTTCACGCATGAAAATGCCGCCAACCGGCTTCGAGAGTTCAAGCCGGACACAAGCATGACGAGCAGGAAATTATAACTGCGTGCAAGTAAACAAATACAGGAACAGAAGCGAGTGGCATTCAACATCAAGGGTAAAACCTTACAGACGGAAGATGAACAACAAAACAAAAGAGGGAAGTCCACAGGCGGACTTTCCCCGCGCAACTACAAGGCCAAGCTGGCAAAAGGCTCCCTAGGCGGCATCCGTCGACTTCCCGGCTCCACCTTTCTTCTTGCCAACCCAGGGCTTGAGGCAGAGGGTGCCGTCGAACACCTTCACATAGAAGATGCCTCGGTCACGCCGAAGGCGGAAGCAGAGGATGAAGCCGGCTTCAAGCTCGTAGAAGTCGACAAACTCGTCCCATCCCCTGACGAACTCCACCTTGTTGACAATAGCATCACCCTCCAACAGGGAGGTGAACCGCGCAGTTGCATTCCAGGGGCCCTGGGTAGCACCCTCGCGGAAAAGCTTGAACATAAAGTGGCCAACGCCCGGCAGCGCATCGGCGAAGGCATCAGGAAGCCTCTGCACCGGCCCAATAACCGGCGGGTGCAGGATCATGAGAAACTCTTCAATGGGGAACACATCCCATCCCAGGCGCCAGGGATTCTCAAGGGAATCAGAAGAGGCGGAAGACAACTCCATGCTGTCTTCCTCGCTGTCAGCGGCAGCAGAGGGAGCATACTTGGGAATCGGATCGAAACCCGGAGGAGGAAGAACAGGAGTGACCTCATTCTCGCTTGACGAATCATGAAGAACAAGAAGATTTTTGCTGCGACCAACGCCACCGCTAGCGCCGCCTCCGGCGGCACCCGCCTTCTTCGAGCTAGTGCGGCCGCCGCCCCTGCCGCGGCCAGCGCTGCTACCGGCGGCACCGGAGGCGACCGCCTTTCCTCGACCTCGCCCGCCCTTCTTAGGAGGACGGCCGCGAGGACGTTTCGCCGGAGGCGCAGCGGCGGTCTCCTCAGGAGCAACGTCCACAGGCTCGGACTTCACCATGGCGAACCTGCGAAGGAACAAGAGGAAGAAGACGAAAGGGGAGCAAGGAGGCACAAGTGAGGAAGAAGAAAGAAAACTGCCAGGATTTATAACAGAAGCAGGGGACAATGTGGGAGACCCAACCGTCACCCACGATCCCACAGTCTACACATGGCAGCGAGACGCAGATGATGGAACTCCTCAGTAACTGCAACCGGGTCCACGCACAGAAGCCAAGGAGGCAAGCCCAAGATGGCAAGAAATTCTCGGGGGCTGCGCAGCCGCCAAGCCGGTTCCGCAGACCCGGATGTATATTTATAACACCCCGAGTCACGGACTCGGGGGCTGCGCAGCCGCCAAGCCGGTTTCGCAGACCCGGACGTATATCTCTAACACCCCGAGTCACGGACTCGGGGGCTGCCAAGCCGTTAGCCGGCATAAAATTCCCGGGGCTGCGCAGCCGGCAAGCCGGCTCCGCAGACCCGGACGTATATCTATATCACCCCGAGTCACGGACTCGGGGGCCGCCAAGCCGTTAGCCGGCATAAAATTCCCGAGGGCTGCGCAGCCGGCAAGCCGGCTCCGCAGACCCGGACGTATATCTATAACACCCCGAGTCACGGACTCGGGGGCTGCCAAGCTGTTAGCCGGCATAAAATTCCCGGGGGCTGCGCAGCCGGCAAGCCGGCTCCGCAGACCCGGACGTATATCTATATCACCCCGAGTCACGGACTCGGGGGCTGCCAAGCTGTCAGCCGTCATAAAATACCTGGGGGCTGTGCACCCGCCAAGTCGGCTGCCCAGACCCGGACGTATAACTACAACACCACGAGTCACGGACTCGGGGGCTGCACAACATAACGACGATGGAAGAAAAACGAAAGGCAAACAAAGAACGTGGAATTTCGACCCGGCTAGATGCTCAAGCCGGCCCAAAATTCGGGGGCTAGGCATGGTGATTATCATCACCAAAACGAGCACGAGTTCGGGCACAAAGACCCAGCAATCACAGAGAAAACGGCACTCATGATAACAGTCCACGGCAGGAAGCAGAATAGCGAATTTTTACAAGGCAATCTTCAAGAATGCCCAAAATAACAAGGTGAATAATGTGGCAGGACAGTTAATAGTGCAGAACGACAGCTACACCCGGCATTCCGGGGAAACAAGCAAATTAGGCGGTAGTGGCATCGGTGGCAGCAGTGGCGCCGCCGGCTCCAGTATCTTCAGCCGGCTGCGGCGCCGAAGACGGTTCAACAGGCACAAGCTTCGTCAAGTCCACCGCCTCGGCCACTCGCCCTGAGGCTATGGCGATTTCCGGGCGCAGGCTCGCGAGGGATGATCCAGTGCGGAAGCCATCCAACAGCCTGCTCATCTGCACGCCAGGATACCATGACTTCACCACGGCCAGTGCCATGTCGGTGCCTCCGTGCGCCGCCATCTCCACCTGCTCGTTGATGCCAACTGGTGCCCCTTCAAGCCGGGTGGACAAATCATGGAGAGCAGCTGGCAAGGGAGCATCCGGCCACAGGTTCTCAAGCACGCCGCCGGCCGCTTCTTTCAACCGATTGAACTCCTGGCCGAATCGAAGAAGACGGGAGACGGCTGTCGGAGTAGACCCAGCAGCAGCATCGGAGGACTCCGGTCGGGAATGAGCCCAGGCAGCATATCTTTGGATTTGCGCGTCTACCTCGGGATAGAGGCCTGCATTTCAAACCGGTGAGACCAAGTAGAAGACCCCAAGTAGGAAGTCAAGGGAGAGGAGACCTCGCTTACCAAGGATGAGTTCGTTCACGCGCCCAACCTCCTCGACCAGGCCGCTCACCAACCGCGCATGCTCAACCTCACGCGCCTTGGTCGTCTGGACAATCAGGTCATTGCGCTCGACGGACTCCTTCAGCTGCGACCGCAGATCATCCGCATTCTCGCGGAGTGACTCGATTCGACGCTCGGCTTCCTGCAACCTCTTTTCTCCCTCGCCCAGCCGGACGACCTCCAGGCGGCGCTCCTCTGACATCTTCTCCGCCGCCTGGAGATTGGCCTTGCTCTATGGAGGAGCGGAGCAACGATATGTTGGCCAAGTTCTCCTTGGCCGTCTGCTCCGCCAGCGCGGCGAGGGGAATCCTCCCCGATGCGTCGGGCAGAGCCGGCACCGGCCCAGAATATGGTGGAGAAGGCACCAAGATCGACTGGCGAGGGCCAGGGAGCGAGGCCGTCGCGCCCTCAATGGCCTTGTCCTTGGCCGTTTTGGCCACCGCCGAGGAAGGAGTGGGGAAGGCGAGATGTCCGGCCCCGGCGCTGGGCCAGAGGACTATCTGGAAGGCGTCTGTCGACGCCTCAGCGCCACTTGCTGAAACTGGAGGGTCGGAGTCGACCACGGGGGGAGCGGCATTTGCCGACACCGGGCCAACCGGTTCCGCATCCGCCGTCACCGTCGCCGCCTCTGAAGGCGGATCAGCCGCCTGCGCCACAGGGGTCTCGGTGGCAAGCACCAGGACCGATTCCGCCACCGCGACGGGCGCCGTCTCCGCTATTGGAAGCGGCGCTCTACAAAGCGAGGAAAGCGTCACCACCAAGTACAAGTCGCAAGATTTCTACCACAAGACAAAGACTCACCCGTCACATGAGCCCAGAACCCTGGGTGTCCTCCTCTTCAAGCGCTTCGGTGGGGGAGATGGCGCACCGTCGGACAGGCGCTTCATGCCTCCGGAGTGCACCTTGCCGCCCTTCGCTGGAACAGCAGAATCATCAACCGGCCGCTCCGCGCGGGCCGGCACCACTTCAGCCCTAGCACCGGCCTCCGCGGTCTTGCGGACATCCGCGCCCGCTCCCGCCTTCTCCTCAGCCGCCTTGGCAGCCGCCAGTTGCCTCGCGGCCGCCTTGGCGTCCATTTCCGCCCGGATCGAATCCGCCCGCGCCAGCTCCGCGTAAATAGCTTTTTCCATGTCTTCAATGCCCGAGTCATAACCAAGATCAACAGGAGGAGAAAAATTAACCACCTGGACGTTGGTCCCGTCAGCGGCAGGTTCCACCCTCTCCACGTCTGCCGCCTTCGTCCTCTCCTCATCCTCCTTCGAGGCCAGCAGCTGTTCCACAGTCAGACCAATGTCAGACGTCTCCAAGGCCAAAACCGCCTGCGTCGTTTGAGCGTAAAACTCCCTCTCCAAATCACCCGGGTTCAAATCATAAATAAAATCACCACCGGGAACGCGACCAGTCACCTCATTGTCGGCCCCACCAGTGGGGGCATCCGCCTCCTCCGCCATCCTGGCGTCAACCTCGGCCCTAACCTCGGCCACAATCTCGTCCGCCCGGGCCTCCGCCGTTGGTTTCCCGGCGGGCATCAAGCCGGCCGTAGTAGGCCGGGATGACGTAAAAGCCAGCTTCTTGGCGGGCAGCACGCCCCGCTTCTCGAACGCGCCCTTCCGCTTGTGCGGCGCGGCGTTCGCGTCGGCATCGGCTGCCGACTTCGACCGCCTCTCCCTCATGACCCGCGGAGGGAGGGTCGCTTTCTCCTTCCGCGCCGCCGCCTCCAACTTCTTGGTCCTGCTGGCGGACGGCGCCGGCTTGGAGGCTGGCACGGAAGAAGAACCCTCTGAGTCCAGCTCGGAACCACTGGAGAGATCTACTACCACGCGCACGACACCGTCAGCTTGCCCGGTGGTGTCGAGCTCAGAAGGCTTACCGCGGGATGACGAAACCGGAGGCGGAGCGGCGCGCTCGAGGTCCTCATCCCTGTAGGCTGCCGAATCGGAGCCGGAGTCGGCAGGGGGGATAGGGCTCGTTGCGGTGTGGGCGGCATCGTCATCGCCTCCGCCATCTTCACCGGCATCGGCGCCCCCACCGGACGACTCGGTGGTGTCACCGCGCCCATCCGAGCCGGCGCGGTCGCCGCCGCCCGATTCATCGTCGACGGTGGCGTCAGTTTCTCCTCCCGCCTGTTCGTCGGCGGAATCCTCCTCCAGCAAGGCCGTCAGCGCCTTGGTGAGGGGACCGCTGACGTCGGGCTCGAAGACGACTTCGAAATCCTCCACCCTCTGAAGCTCGCAAAGCTGCACAACAGGCCGACTGGGTCAAGCGGCAGCCGGACGAAGGAACTGAAGGCGGACAAGAAAGCGATGACTAACCTCCGGAGCGGGTGCCGAGCTGGTGAAGGGATCGAACCCGAAATCCCAGTCTTCCTCGATCCTATCGGTGATGAGACGGGAAGCCCATTTGTGGAGGCTCTTCAGCTTCGGCAACTCCAAGAAGGCCCGGCTGGGATCCCGGATACCGGAGTAGAAGCACATCTTGTGCGGGCGTGCCTGCAGCGGATATATTCGCCTTGACAGCCACGCCATGGTCAGGTCCCCGGACTTTAGGCCGTTCCTCACCAGCTCCTTCAGCCGGCTGAACAAGACACTCTCAAGAGCCGCATCCACAGGCGGCTTCCGGATCCAGGACCTATCCGCCGGTAGTGAGTTGGAGAAGGCCGGAAGGCCGATTCGGTTGACGTCCGTGAGATTCCGGACGTAGAAGTAGGTGTTCTGCCATTTCTAGATAGAGTCAGGCAGATTAATCTTGGGCAGCGGCGTGTTCTTCGCGCTGATGGAGACGCTGCCACAGTCACGCTGCTGCCCGGCGGTCGTTTGAGCCGGCAGGAAGAAAAACATGCCGAAGATCTCCATGCTGGGCCAGAGGCCCAAGTATGCTTCGCACAGCGTGATGATGCAGGACAGCTGGGTGATGCAGTTCGCCCCCAGATGATGGGGCTGCAGCCCGTAGAAGCGCAGGAATTCGGCGAAGAAGGAGCTCACCGGGAGCCCCAATCTGCGCTCCAGATGCGCGGAGAACACGACGACCTCGCCATTCTGGGGCGTCGGCGAAATCTCCCCTTCCGGGGGGACGCGGGCTCCCACGTCGCCCGTCGTCCCCAAGAGTCGGAGCCGGCGAAGATTCCAAGGGAACTCGTCGTCCATGGTGGAACCTATCCACGCGCCCGAATTCGCCATGGAAAATCTATTTCCCGTGGTGAGAAAGGCGGATGCAAGGACGGCGAGAGCGAAAGAAAGAATGGGCAAGAACTGGAGTGCGCAAGAGTCGATGAGGAAGACGAAGCGAGAAGGGGGAAAGGTAACCCTGGCCGTTCCCCCTCTTTCCACTTTTATGGCGAAGCAAGCGGAACCGTCCCGCTAATCACGCCGCGTGGCGGGCAAACGTGTCGCACTTTCCGCAGGTGATCCCACGAACAAACGGTTTCCACAGAAAATCCAGCCCGGTGAAGCCGAGGCGACGTGCACCAGGCCTCGGGCAGAACACCAACGGCTCCCCGAAGCGGCTGAGCATGGCTGACGTAGGCCACGATCCAAGCCTTCGAGCCGGACACTCCGAGCCGCAAAGATCTGCAAGACCTACTCCATGCAGCCGAACAAATCAACAACCACTTCGGCAGCATGCAGCTAAAACAGGGATGCCCGTGGAGCATTCCCCACGAGCAAGTTTCATCTTCATCTGACTCCAATTTCAGCCGGCCACGACTCCGACCGCGTCAGTCCAACCATAACGTTCAAGACAAAGGGGAAGATCGAGAAGCCTTCCCAGCGAGCTAGCAAGACTCCACGATCTCGGGGGCTAGTGTCGGGGATATGAACCCCGGATATCCCAAAGAGGTCCATTTCTTCAAGGCTCCAAGTGCCGGCTGAACAAGTGCCGCTTGAAGCCAGCCGCCTGAAGCAAGCCGCCTGCATCTACCCGGATGCGGACATCCGGTTGGGCTGGAGCCGGACGCGAACAACCGACAACTCCGTACGGGTGGGCCCGGATCGCGTAACCGCTCCTGGTGAACAGTACTCGTTGTCGGGCATCTCCTGTACCGAATCATGACAACAAGCTCCAGCCGGCTCGAAACCATAGTGATGTCATAGGGGCAAACTTGTAACTTCCCTGTAACCCAGAAACCCTAGCTGCTGCCTATATAAAGCATGCAGGGGCCTCCTGCGCGAGGCAGGTGATACACTCTCACGTTCACGCGCGCATAGAGACAGACCCGCGGCGATCACCATCTTCAACCTCCAGCCGGCTAGGACCTCCAGCCGGCTGCCACCCGAAACAGCTCAAGGAGCACCATTGTAGCCCGATTTTGTGATCAATCAATAAGAAGAAGAAGAGCAGGACGTAGGGGTGTTACCTCCACAAGGAGGGCCCCGAACCTGGGTAACTAGCATGTGTTTGCATGCTTGTTGCCCAATCCCGCGCGAGCATCCATCGTCGCCTGCCCCACACTCTTTTCCATCTCTGAGCGACGGCACCGATGGAGCTGCGGCCGGCGACGACCACTTTGGGGCGGCGCTTCGTGGCAAGCATGGGTGAAAACAAGCGCGGTGTGCGGGCCGTGGCTGTGCGTGTGCTCAGAGGCGGCAGGAAGGACACACGACGACGTGTGTGTGCTCGACAGCGCACGGCCAGGCGGACGGACGGCGGCCGCTCGCACGGAGATGAGGATACGGAGGGGTAGGAAGGAGAAGAGGTTGTCCCGGAGGACGGCGTGCTCACCCTGAGCGGTTGAGGACGCTCGGCGTGGTCGGAGGAGGTTGGTGGCGGCCGGGATTTGGCGAAGACGACGATGGCGAGTGGCGGATGGCTTTGGAAGGAAAAGTGCGATTAGCTCGCGTCCGGTCCTCCCAGCAAGCGGGCGACGGCGGAGAAGCTAGAGGGCGACGCGGCAGTCCTTGTCCCCCACTTCGATTCGCTCGGGGAAGTGGCGGTCGACGGCGGGGCTCGGTGGCCGGCAGCGGGCGACGACGGACGTAGAGCTAGGGTTAGGGTTTCACGCGAGGAAGAGAACGGGGAGGAGAGGGGAGGCGTGCGGAGCAGGTGGTGTCGGGAGGCCACTTGACCTCCAGGGGAGTAGGTGGCGTGGCGGCCGGCAGCGCGGCATGGCGCTAGTGCCATTGCGGCATAGTGAGGAAGGAGGAGAGAGGAGGGGATGACAGGGGGGCCCCTGTCAGATTTTTGAACATTTGGCCTTTTCTTTTTCCATTAAAATCCAGAAGTACTGTTAGGGATTTAAATAGGGCACTTAAACAATTTTAAATATTCTGCAAAAATTCATATGGGCTCCCCATGTCATGAGGAAGCTCCACAAAAATTGTTGTCCCAAAATAAAATGTTTAGATTCAAATTTATTCATATTGTTGCAATATGATCATTTTGGATAAATTGCAAAAGGCATTTATTTGAAGCACTTAAGTATTTCCAAAAATAATGAAATTAATCATGGAGGCTCCTAGTATGAAAATGAAGTTACCCATAATTTTAGTTTGAATTTTTTGAAAGGTTTAGCTTGGTTTCAAAAATAGGATTTGAATTGAACAAATTTTGGATTCTCAATTTCATTTCTTATTTAGCAAGATTTGGATTTTGAGAAATGGGTTATAAAATGTAATCTTGGAACTTCCTAAACAATTTGGAAGTCCAAGAATGATTGTTTGCCAAGTTAAGAAATTGTATTGGTTGGGATGTTTGGGGAGTTTGCTTCCCCATTTTAATTGGTTTCAAAGTGAATTATTAGAACTAGCAATTTCATATGGATGCCAAGATGCAAACAAGAATGCAAAAAGTGGAAAAATTCTTAGTATTTTTCAGTACAAAGCTGGGGCTATTACAGTTCCTCAAAATCCAATGGTCTAACCATTCCAAAGAAGAAGCGACTTGGGAGCGTGTCGGGGATATGAACCCCGGATGTCCCAAGGAGGCCCATTCCTTCAGAATTCCACAGGCCGACTGAATAAATGCCGGCTGCGTAGTGCTGCCTGGAACCAGCCGGCTGAATCAAGCCGCCTACGTCTACCCGAACATAGGCGACCGGCTGGGCTGGAGCCAGACGCACCAACCGATAGCTCCGTACGGGTGGGCCAGGCCCGTATAACCGCTCCTGGTGAACAGTACTTCCTGTCGGGCATCTCCTGTGCAGAATCATGGCAACGAGCTCTAGCCGGCCAGAAAGTAGATGATGTCATAGGGGCAGACCTGTAAAATCCTTGTAACCCAAAACCCTAGCCCTACTGCCTATATAAGGCGGGCTAAAGCCTCCTGCGTGGGGCGAGCAACCAGAACAGACAAGTAGCAGATTGCATCATCTTCAACCTCCAGCCGGCTAGGACTTCCAGCCGGCTGCCACCCGAATACAGCTCAAGGAGCACTTTGTAGCCCGCATCTTGTGATCAAGCAATAAGAACAAGAAGAGCAGGACGTAGGGGTGTTAACTCCACAAGAGGGCCCTGAACCTGGGTAACTCGTGTGTGTTTGCGTGCTTGTTACCCAATCCCGCGCGAGCATCCACCGTCGCCTGCCCCATACTTCTTTCCATCTCTGATGGATATGCCGTGCAACCCACCACGACATTTGGCGCCCACCGTGGGGCTCACGACGAGCGGAGTCACGTTCTGCGCGGGATCCTGGCCCGTAGATGATCGACGGATCATCTCCGGCCTCGTGCTCCCCATCAGCTCCATCGGCTGCGTCCTCGACAACACCAAGAGCTTCGCCGACGTGGGCTTCACCAGCGGAGGCACAGTCGTCACCCTTGGCGATTTCCACGTCTACGTCGCCGTCGCCGCCAAGGAGTACACGGAGGTGGTCTACTCGAGCTTGGCTCCTTCGGTCTTCGACACCAGCACCTGCGACGACGACTCCGCCTTCGGCTACCTCAGCTCCGGCGACGCCGACCGCGACGACGTCAAGCTCAACGTCTACGCCGAGGTGCACATAGTCGAGCACGTGGCGGCAGGAGGCGACGTCGCCGTTACTGTTCATGAAGCCAGCGAGCCCTCTCATTTCCAGCGCAACCTTGAAGCTGACTTCGAGCTGCTAAGCACTCCCATCGCGCCGGGTGCAGATCCAGCCAAGGCGGCTGAACTCGAGAGGATGCGTCAACAGATATACGATAAGGCTCTTCACCTCGCATCAACACAACGTCGACTCAACGCCACGATGCGCGAGTACAACACCGTCCACGGCTTCGAGCCGGCAAGAGGCAACACGGAGAAGCTGAACGAGGTCAGGCGCAAAGGAGGGGATCTCGGCAGTGCTCTGAACCGTGCTGGCCAGCCGCACGAGCATTCGGACATCGTCTTGCCCGAGTACAGCAACCCGGTGCAAAACATGAAGGCTGCGGAGGTGACCGCAGCAGAACTACCCCATCTCCAAGGCGAGGAGCTACGCCAACAATCACGCCGGGTCCAGGAGCTCATCGCCGCGGCTAACCGGCAGCAACGCGAAACCGAGGCAACGGCGAGCCGGGAACATCACGAGCCGCCTCCAGGCTACGACGCAGCCGGCAAGCCCAAGCCAGGTGCTGAGGCGTCATCCACAAGCCGCGGAAAGGCGAGGGACAAGCAACCACGAGCTCATCGCGAGGGGAGCGCGAGCTCGCATCCTCGTGATCACGGCCGTGATCCGGCTGGACGACGTGAAGATGGCAACCGGAACGGGCCGCAAACCGGCCGCGGCGTCAAGGAGCGAATCGGACACAAGGTCACCATCGAGGAGTGCTTAGGACCGCTGGGGCCTGAAACGAGCCATGACGCACGCCTCCGCATCGACGCGCTCAAGGCATCAAGCATCATCGAGGAGGAAGACATCGCGGCTCATCACTGCTTCGGACCTCGTATCCAGACCGAAAAGTTCCCGCGGGGATTCACCCTCCCAAGGGATACACCCAAGTACAACGGCACCGCGAAGCCGGAAGACTGGCTCGCCGACTACGTCACGGCGGTCAACATCGCAGGCAGCAACAAGCGGGTGGCCGTACGCTACGTGCCACTCATGCTCCAGGGGTCGGCTCGGACTTGGCTGAACAGCCTGTCGGCTGAAAGCGTCAACAGCTGGCTGGACTTCGAGGAAGTGTTCAATCGCAATTTCACCGGCACCTACTTGCGCCCCGGTAACGCACAGCTGCTCTCACTGTGCAAGCAGAAGGACGGCGAGTCGGACCGAGCCTACCTCACCCGATGGACTAGCCTGCGCAACTCTTGCGAGGGGATCCTCGAGCTCCAAGCCGTCCAGTACTTCATTCAAGGCTGCCGAGATCAGACGCTGCTCAAGCATAGGCTCCTGAGGAAGAGCCCGAAGACCATGGCGGAGCTCATGGCAATCGCCGACGAGTACGCCACCGCCGACGCGGGCATGACCAACCCGGTTCGACTCGACGAAGCTGGAAGAATCATCACGGCGGAGCCGACAGCACGCCGCAGCCGGGCGGAGAACCAGGAGGGAGGAAGATCAACCCGGCGTGACTCCGACGCGACCGGAAAGCGCAAGTCCACGGACGACCGCGTTGAGTCCAAGGTCGTCGCCACCACCGCCGGCAGGAGGCTTCGACAACCGCCGCATGAGGACGAGCAGCGACATGCACCAGACAAGGGCGAGGAACAGCTACGAGTTCCTACTCGATCAACCGTGCCGGAACCACGGCGACCGACCAGCGAACCACACCGTCAGGCAATGCAACCTTGGCCGCCCAAGCCCGCCACCGTACGAACGGCGAAATCCGCCTCCGCCTCCGGATGAAGCTGGACGGGATGATCGAAGACGCGACGACAGACGGCGCGAAGACAGGAATCGCGATGATCGCCAACGCGAAGAACAGAGGAGGGAGCGCCTTCCATCCCCGCCTCCAAGGGGTCCAGACGGGTACCAGAATCCGGATGCCGCCTACATCGTGTTCGTCAGCGAGTGCGATGACAAGCGAAGCCGGCGCGAGCGGTTCAAGGAGGTGAATGCGGTGGTTCCACCTGTCCCCCAATACCTCAACTGGTCGCAAGAGCCCATCACGTGGGACCGCAGCGACCACCCGGAGTTGATGCCCAACCCAGGCGGCTATGCTCTAGTCCTGGAGCCCATGATCATCTCCTCCAAGCGCGCCTGCACCTTCTCACGCGTCCTCATCGACGGGGGCAGCAGCATCAACATCCTCTACCGCGACACGCTGGAGAAACTGGGCGTCTCCGAGTCCAGCTTGACGCCGAGCCGGACGGTCTTCCACGGCATTGTGCCAGGGCGAGCCGGCTCATCCATGGGCCTCATCCGGCTGGACGTCCTATTCGGCACCAAGAGCAATCACCGCCGCGAGACCATCTCCTTCGAGGTGGTCGACCACTCCAGTGCCTACCACGCCATACTCGGGCGGCCGGCGCTCGCCAAGTTCATGGCGGTACCTCACTATGCCTACCTCAAGATGAAGCTACCAGGCCCATGCGGAATCATCACTGTCGCCGGAGACTACAAGCGCTCCATCGCTTGCGCCACCGACAGCGTGAAGGTGGCCGAGACCATGGTCTGCAACGAGGAGATGCGACAATTCAAGCGCAAGGCCAACGAGGAGAAGCTGGAGATTCCGGAGTCGGTCAAGCCGGCTGGCGAGTCGAGTTTCCAGGCGGCGCGAGACACAAAGAAGATCTACTTCGACGACAACAACAAATCCAAGTTCGTCACCGTGGGGGCGAGCCTGGACCCCAAATAGGAAAGCGCGCTCATCGAGTTCCTCCGTGAGAACCGGGACATCTTCGCGTGGTCCCCCAAGGACATGCCGGGTGTACCGAGGGAACTCGCTGAGCACTCTCTACACGTCCGGCCAGATGCCAAGCCGGTAAAACAGTCTCTGCGTCGCTTCGCGGAGGGGAGAAGACAGTTGATAGGAGAAGAGATAGCCCGACTACTCGCGGCCGGATTCATTAAGGAAGTACAACACACGGAGTGGCTAGCCAATCCGGTGATGGTGGAAAAGAAGAACAAGCTGTGGCGGATGTGTATCAATTACACCCACCTCAACAAGGCCTGCCCCAAAGACCCCTTCGCATTGCCGCGCATCGACCAAGTGATCGACTCCACAGCCGGCTGCGACCTCCTCTCCCTCCTCGACGCCTACTCCGGCTACCACCAAATTCCGCTGAACCCGGATGACCAACTCAAGACCGCCTTCATCACCCCCTACGGCCCGTACTGCTACACCACCATGCCGTTCGGCTTGAAGAACGCGGGGGCAACATACCAGCACTGCATGCAGAAATGCTTGCACGACCAGATCGGTCGTAACGCGCACGCCTACGTCGACGATGTCGTCATCAAAACCAAGGAGAAGCACACTCTGCTCGCCGACCTCAAGGAAACCTTCGATAACCTGCGCCGCTTCCAGATGAAGCTCAACCCGGAGAAATGTGTGTTCGGCGTTCCAGCCGGACAACTACTCGGCTACCTTGTGTCAGCATGAGGAATCGAGGCCAACCCGGAGAAAATCGCCGCCATCGACAACATGCGACAGCCAAGAAGCGTCAAGGACATCCAAAAGTTCACCGGCTGCCTAGCATCCCTCAGCCGCTTCATCAGCCGGCTCGGTGAGAAGGCTCTCCCGCTCTACCATTTACTGAAGAAGACTGACAAGTTCGTCTGGAGTGACGCGGCAGATGCCGCCTTCAAGGAACTCAAGCGTGCGATGGCCACCACCCCGGTTTTAGCACCTCCGGCTCCAAAGGAGCCCATGCTTATGTACATCGCCGCCTCCAACCGAGTCATCAGCGTCGTCCTGGTCTTGGAACGAGATGAAGCCGGCAACCAGTGGCCGGTTCAACGGCCAGTCTACTACCTCAGCGAGGTGCTCTCGCAGTCAAAGCAAAATTACCCGCACTACCCGAAGCTCGTATACGGCGTGCACATGGCAACAAAGAAGCGGAAGCACTACTTTCAAGAGCATCCGATCAAGGTGATAAGCGATGCTCCGCTTGCCGAGATCATAGGCAGCAAGGACGCCACCGGCAGAGTCGCGAAATGGGCGATCAACCTAATGGCGCACGGAGTCGAATATGACAAGAGAACGACGATCAAGTCACAGGAGCTGGCGGACTTTCTAGCCGACTAGACGGAGACGGACCACGTATCGCCGCCACCCGACTCCGGCGAACATTGGCTCATGCACTTCGATGGTTCCAAAAGATACTGGGGACTCGGCGCCGGAGTCGTCCTCACCTCACCCAAAGGGGGCCGACTCGAATACGTGCTACAAATCCACTTCACGGCGTCCAACAATGTAGCTGAATACAAAGCTCTTGCGCACGGCCTCAAGCTCGCCAAAGCCATGAACATCAGGCGGATCCTCTGCTACGGCGACTCCGACTTGGTGGTTCAGCAAACCACTGGTCATTGGGACGCCAAGGACCCCAACATGGCCGCCTACCGCTTTTTCGTCCAGCAACTCGCGGGATACATCGACGGATCTGAATTCCACCACATCCACCGCTCCAACAACGAAGCAGCTGACACTTTGGCGAACATTGGTTCTCTTCGCGTGGAAATCCCACCCGGCGTCGCCCTCGAGAAGCTGTACAAGCCATCCATCACGCCGCGTCCCGGCTCTGACTCCATCCGGATGCCGCCGGGCGCGGAGTCGGCTGGGCCGGCTCCAGGCGAGCCGGAAGCCGTCGAGGTCCTCGTCATCGAAGAAGCTCCGCCATGGACCCAACCCTTCCTCGCCTACCTCGCCAATGACGAGCTCCCGACGGACGAGCTCATCGCCAGGCAAATCAAACGCCGAGCAAGTGCTTACACCATCATCAACAACGAGCTGTACAAATGCAGTGTCTCTGGAATATTCCAGCGCTGTGTGAGCCAGGAAGAAGGAATCAAGATCCTCAAAGAAATTCATCAAGGCGAATGCGGTCATCACGCGTCCTCGAGAGCAATTGTGGCTAAGGCGTTCAGGCACGGGTTCTACTGGCCGACTGCGCTGGCGGACGCAAACCAGCTGGTCCGGCTCTGCAACGGCTGTCAGCGATTCGCAACGCAGAAGCACACACCGGCTTCAGCACTCAAGACAATTCCTATCACCTGGCCGTTTGCCGTCTGGGGGCTCGACATGGTTGGTCCGCTGAAGAGATCCAGTGGAGGCATGACACACCTGCTGGTAGCCGTCGACAAGTTCACGAAATGGATTGAAGCCAAGCCGATCAAGAAGCTGGATGGACCAACAGCCGTCAAGTTCTTCAAAAGCATCATCTATCGTTTCGGCTACCCCAACAGCATCATCACGGACAATGGGTCGAACTTCGTCAAGGGAGAATTCGCCAAGTTCTGCGGCAGGACCGGCATCCGGCTTGACGTGGCCTCCGTCGCACACCCGCAGTCAAATGGGTAGGTTGAACGGGCAAACGGCCTCATCCTAACCGGCATCAAGCCTCGGTTGCTCGAACCACTCGAGCGGGCAGCCGGCGCATGTTAAGAAGAACTACCTTCCGTCTTCTGGAGCCTAAGGACAGCCCCAAATCGCTCAACCGGCTTCACCCCCTTCTTCCTCGTCCACGGGGCTGAAGCCGTCATGCCAACTGACATCGAGCATGATGCGCCTTGAGTCGTGCTGCACACAGAAGTAGAAGCTAAACAAGCCTATGAAGACGGAATGGACCTCCTCGAGGAAGCGCGCCAGCTTGCCGAGTCAAGGTCGGCGATGTATCAGCAACAACTACGCAACTACCATAGCCGGCAGGTCAGGCCTGTCCGCTTTCGTGAAGGCGACCTCGTGCTACGACTAATCCAAGACACAAAGAACATGCACAAGCTTTCATCACCCTGGGAAGGACCATTCATCGTAAGCAAAGCTCTCATCAACGATGCATACTACTTGATCGACGCCCGTGAGCACAAGAAGGACACGATGGACAAGGAAGGTGATGAAACGGAAAGGCCATGGAACGCGTCACTCTTGCGTCGATTCTACACTTGAGAAAGAACCATGTATGTATCACCCATGCTTTCAATAAAGAAATGAGAATGGTGAACACATGAGCAGTTTTTTCGCAACTCTTTTCTGCATTTCCTTTCCGGTTTCTCCGGAAGCCGGCAAGTTTGCCTTTAGCGGCCGTGTAGCGTGACTAACCCCTAAACGGCTAACTCGTCGAATCCGGTTAAGGCCGGCAAGAGAACAAGCTGGAGGGGGCCAACAACGTGAAAAAACGCATAAAGGAAAGTACTGCCGGCTGAAAAAACGATGTTCTATAAACTCGGCCAAGCCGGCAGTCGGCAACTACTTCTCCTATTACGGACGATTAACTACACAACGCTAAACAGCTAACTCTTCGGATCCGGTTAAGGCCGGCAAGAGAATAAGCTGGAGGCTGACTGTATGCGAAAGACGTAAGAAACAAAAATCGTTGCCGGCTGAGAAAACTCTGGCCCAACAAACCGGATCCTAACGTTATAGTAGTGTGCATGATCCCGCTGGACGGTGAAGTGCACACGAATGGCGGCGGGAGAGGCTACATGCGAGTGTGAAATTGAGCTAAGCAAAGTAAAAGTATTCCCCATAAACGAAAGAGCAAGCTAACCACTTCGTCATTTTGTTTCCCACACAAAAACGCCGCCTCCCGGCTCTGGAGATCTCAACCCGGCCAACGTGTGAAAGATCAAGCCGGTCACCATCACACAAATGCAAGAGCAAAGCCGAAAAGCATTCAATACCATTGATAAAGGCTTACAGCCGGGAGCAGATTACATAAGCAAAAGAAGGAAGTCCACAGGCGGACAACCTCGCATACGGCCTAAGCCGGCTACAGGACGACCTAAAAGCTAAGCAGGAGGCGGAGTCATATCGTCATCGCTCTCCTCCCACTCCTTGAGGCACAGAGAGCCGTCGAAGACCTTCACGCAGAGGACCCCGGTCTGGCGCTTCAGCTGGAAGTGGAGGATGAAGGGAGGCTCCAGGCGGAAGAACTTGGCAAAGGCCTTCCAGCTAGAGAAGAACTCAGCCTGCCGGCAAACCTTCCCACCTTCTTGGCTGACAGTGACACGAGCGTGCACCTCCCAAGGGCCCTGGCGAGCTCCAACCCGATGAAGAAGAAATGTGAAGGGGCCTTCCCCCTCGAACGCATCGGCGACGGCCCGAGCGAGCCACTGGACGCGCTGGATGGGCTCGTAAAGCGTCAGGAGAAACTCTGAGATGGGGAACTCGTCCCAATAGACACCTACAGGAGAGTCCGAACGGACAGGCGAGGGGCTCCGGTCACCACCAGCCGCCGCGACGGCGGAGCCTCCATCGCCGCCGTGTCCAAGCTTCGGCGGGCGGCCCCTGCCACGTTTTGCCGCCACGTTGGAGGAGCGTCCAGCGTCCTTCTTCGGTGGTCGGCCCCGACCGCGCTTAGCAATCACGGGAGAAGCGATTCGATCTCCTTCTTCGGCGCCATGACTGGATGAGGAGAAGCAAAGGGAAAGAGAAGATGAAACAAGGAAACCACACTAGCCAGCGCTATTTATAAGGGAGCTCGAGGATAACCGAACCGTCGGCGCCCCGTCGCCAAGCCGAGGAGGCGAGGAAAATTTCCGAAGGCTGCGCAGCCGGCAAGCCGGCTCCGCAGATCCGGACGCATGTCTACATCAACCCGAGTCACGGACTCGGGGGCTGCCACGTCGTCAGCTGGCAGAAAATTCCCGGGGGCTGCGCAGCCGGCAAGCCGGCTCCACAGACCCGAATGCATGTCTACATCACCCCGAGTCACGGACTCGGGGGCTGCCACGCCGTCAGCCGGCAGGAAATTCCCGGGGACTGCGCAGCCGGCAAGCCGGCTCCGCAGACCCGGACGCATGTCTACATCACCCCGAGTCACGAACTCGGGGGCTGCCACACTGCCAGCCGGCAGAAAATTCCCGGGGACTGCGCAGCCGGCAAGCCGGCTCCGCAGACCCGGACGCATGTCTACATCACCCCGAGTCACGGACTCGGGGGCTGCCACGCCGTCAGCCGGCAGAAAATTCCCGGGGGCTGCACAGCCAGCAAGCCGGCTCCGCAGACCCGGACGCATGTCTACATCACCCCGAGTCACGGACTCGGGGGCTGCCACGCTATCAGCCGGCAGAAAATTCCCGGGGGCTGCGCAGCCGGCAAGCCGGCTCCGCAGACCCGGACGCATGTCTACATCACCCCGAGTCACGGACTCGGGGGCTGCCACGCCGTCAGCCGGCAGAAAATTCCCGGGGACTGCGCAGCCGGCAAGCCGGCTCCGCAGACCCGGACGCATGTCTACATCACCCCGAGTCACGGACTCGGGGGCTGCCACGCCGTCAGCCGGCAGAAAATTCCCGGGGGCTGCGCAGCCGGAAAGCCGGCACCGCAGACCCGGACGCATGTCTACACCACCCCGAGTCACGGACTCGGGGGCTGCCATGCCATCAGCCGGCAGAAAATTCCCGGGGGCTGCGCAGCCGGCAAGCCTACTCTGCAGACCCGGATGCATGTGTACAACACCCCGAGTCACGGACTCGGGGGCTGCCACGCCGTCAGCCGGCAGAAAATTCCCGGGGGCTGCGCAGCCGGCAAGCCGGCTTCGCGCACCCGGACGACCAGCTACCCCACCCCAAGCCAAAGACTCGGGGGCTGCATGATATCATGACGGTGAAAGAAAAACACAAAACAAACAAGGGACATAAAATTTCGACCCGGCTCGATGGTCAAGCCGGCGCTAAATTCGGGGGCTAGGCGTGGTGATTATCATCACCTAAAAAACACGAGTTCTGGCTCAAAGGCCCAGCAATCACAGAGAAAACGATACTCAAGATAGCAATCAACGACAGGGAGCAGAATAGCGAGTTTTACAAGGCAGTCATCAAGGACGCCCAAAATAACAAGGCAGGTAATGTGTCAGGACAGTTAACAGCACAGAACGACAAGTACGCCCGGCATTCCGGGGGAGCAAGCAAATCAAGTAGCAGCGGCATCGGAGGCGGCAGCAGCGCTGCCGGCTCCAGCGCCTTCAGTCGGCCGCGCCGTCGCGGACGGCTCGGCAGGCACCAACTTCGTCAAGTCCACCGCCTCGGCAATTCGTCCTGAGGCCATGAGGATCTCCGGACGCAAACTCGCAAGGGACGTTCCTGTGCGGAAGCCACCCACCAGCATGCTCATCTGCACGCTCGGATACCATGACTTCACCAAGGCCAACGCCATGTCGGTGCCTCCACGCGCCGCCATCTCCACCTGCTCGTCGATGCCGGCTGGCGCCCCTTCAAGCCGGACGGACAAGTCATGGAGAGCGGTTGGCAAGGGAGCATCCGGCCATAGGTTCTCGAGCACGCCGTCGGCCGCTTCCTTCAGCCGTTTGAACTCTTGGCCAAATCGGAGAAGACGGGAGGAGGCAGTCGGAGCAGACCCAGCAGCGACACCAGAGGACTCCGGCCGGGAATGTGCCGAGGCAGCATCTTTCTGGATTTGCGCATCCACCTCGGGATAAAGGCCTGCATTTCAAGCCGGTGAGGCCGAGTAGAAGACCCCAAGCAAGAAATCAAGGAGAAAACGACCTCACTTACCGAGGATAAGCTCGTTTACGCGCTCGACCTCCTTAATCAGGCCGCCCACCAGCTGTTCATGCTCGAGTTCACGCGCCTTGGCCGCCTGGACGATCTGGTCGTTGGACTCGACGGACTCCTTCAGCTGGTTCCTCAGCTCATCCGCATTCTTGCAGAGCGACTCGACCTAGCCCTGCCTTCGTTGCTCAGCTTCCCGCAGTTTCTTCGCCTCCTCGCCCAGCCGGACGACCTCCAGGCGGCGCTCCTCCGATGCTTTCTCCGCCGTCTGGAGATCGACCTTGACCAACGCCAGGGCAGCGTCCTTCTTCTTCAGCTGCCTCTCCAAGCCGGCGCGGGAGGTGGTGTCGCCTGAAGAGGCCGGGTCATCATCAAACCAAGCGGTGCAAGAAAAAATACAAAACGCCAAGACAGAGGATGCGGACGAGAAAGGAAACCAAACCTTTGGCCGCCTCAAGCTCTCGCTTGAGCAATGTCGTCTCCTTAACCTCCTCAGCAAAGCCATACTCTATCGAGGAGCGGAGCAACGCTATGTTGGCCAAATTCTCCTGAGCCTTCTGCTCCACCAGCGCGGCGAGGGGAAACTTCCCCGATGCGTCGGGCAGAGCCGGCACCGGCCCGGAATACGGAGGAGAAGACACCAAGATTGATTGGCGAGGACCAGGCAGCGAAGCCGTTGCCCCCGCTATGGCCTTGTCCTTGGCCGTCTCGGCCACTGACAAGGAAGGAGTGGGGAAGGCGAGATCTTCGGCCCCGGCACCGAGCCGAGGAACTGTCTTGAAGGCATCCGTCGATGCCTCGGCACCACTACCCGAAACCGGAGGGTCGAAGTCGACCACGAGGGGAGCTACGTCTGCCAGCACCCGGCTGTCCGGCTCCACGTCCGCCTCCGCCGTCACCGCCTCGGGAGGCGGACCAGCCGCTTGCTTCGCAGGGGCCTCGGGGGTAGGCCCCGAGGCCGGCTCCACCACCACGTTGGGCGCCGCCACCACTGTTGGAAGCGGCACTCTGCGAAACGAAGAAAGCGTCACCACCAAGAAGTACAGGCTACAAGATTTCCGCCTCAGGGCAAAGACTTACCCGTCGCATGAGCCCAGTTCCACGGGCTTCCTCCTCTTCAAGCGCTTTAGCGGAGGAGCCGGCACATCGTCGAGCAGGCGCTTCGCGCCTCCGGAGGGCACCTCCCCGCCCTTCACAGGAACGGCAGAGTCGTCACCCGGCCGCTCTGTAGGGGCCGGCACCACTTCAACCTTAGCACCGGCCTCCGCGGTCTTACCGGCGTCCGCGCCCGCTCCCGCCTTCTCCTCAGCCGCCTTGGCAGCAGCCAGCTGCTTCACGGTCATCTTGGCGTCCATCGCCTCCCGGATCAAATCCGCCTGCGCCAGTTCCGCGTAAATAGCCTTTTCCATATCCTCAATGCTCAAGTCGTAACCAGGATCAACAGCAAGAGTAGGATTAACCACCTGGACGCTAGTCCCGCCAGCGAGAGATTCCACCCTCTCCGCATCCTCCACCTCCTTCTGCTCTGCCGCGACTTTGGCCAAGGCTTCTTCCACGATGGCATCCACCTTTTTCTCCGCTATCGATTTCCCAGCGGGCGTCAAGCCGGCCGTGGTCGGCCGGCTGTACACTGAAGAAAGCTTCTTTGCGGGGGGCGCGCCCCGCTTCATGAACGACCTGCCCCGCTTGCGGATGCTCTCGCCCGTGTCTGAGTCGGCGGCCGTCTTCGACCGCCTCTCCTTTACGATCTGGGGGGAGGGCAACGACCGAGCCTTCCGGATGCTCGCCTCCAGCTCCTTTGTCCTGCGGCTGGACACGCCCGGCTTGGAGGCTGGCACGGAAGAAGAACCTTCAGAATCCGGCTCGGAGCTACTGGAGAGATCGACAAATCATGGGGAGACTTACCATGGGGAGCCGGAGCCGGTGCCGCTGCGCCGCGCTCCAAGTCCGGGCCCCCGTGGGCGGCCCGGTCAGAGTCAGAGTCGGCCGCGGCAGGGCTTGCCACGGCGCGACCGCCATCGTCATCATCCTCGACATCAACGTCATCAGACGACTCCGTGGAGTTGTCGTGCCGAGCCGGCCGCTTCCCCGCGTCTGGTGCAAGGGGGGAACCGCCACCCGCCTCGACATCCGAGGCGGTCTCTTCACTGGCCGCCCACTCCTCCCGGGGGGGAGGGGGCGGGCCGGTCCGCCTCGAAGATGACGTCAAGGTCTTCGGCCCTCTGAAGATCGCAAATCTGCAAAGGGACGCCAGCTGGATAAGTACTCAGCCGGCTCGAAGGAATGCACGACAAGAAAGGGCGAAAGGAACTAACCACCGGAGCGCGTCGCGCGCGTGAAAACGGCTCCACGCCGAACTGCCATTTCCACTCAATCGCGTCGATGATCACCTGGCCGGCCCAGCGTCGCAACTCACCCGACTCCCAGGCTTCCGGGCAAGCCCGGGTGGGGTCTCGGAGACCCAAATAAAAGCACATCTTGTGCGCTCTATCCTGCAACGGGTACACCCGCCTAGCCAGCCAAGCCAGCGTCAAATCCCTGGAGGTCAGGCCGCCTGCGATCAGGTCCTTCACCCGAGCCGTCACGGCCGCCTCCAGACCTTCATCAAGGGGCGCCTTCCGGTTCCAAGACTTGTCCGCGGGCAGTTGGTTCTTCAACCGGGGAAGCCCAATCCGGTCCTCCGCCGTGAGGTTCCGAACATAAAAGTAGCTGCTCCGCCACTTCTTGACGGATTCGAGCAGATGAACCTTGGGGAAAAGGACATTCTTCGTGGACACGGAGACGCATCCGCATTCCCGCAGCTTCCTGCCGCTAGTCTGGGCGCAGAGGAAGAAGAATAGCCCGAATAGCTCCATGCAGGGCCAGAGGCCTAGGTATGCCTCGCAGAGGGTCACAAAACAGGAGAGCAGCGTAATGCTGTTCGCCCCCAAGTGGTGGAGCTGCAGACCGTAGAAGTTGAGGAATTCCCGCAGGAAGGGACTCGCCGGCAATGCCAATCCCCTCGCCAGGTGCGAGGCGAACACCACCGACTCGTTCGCCCCCACGACCGGTGAAATCTCCGTGTCGCCAGGAACACGGATCCCGACTTCTTCTTCGCGGCCGATGAGCATCCTGCTACGGAGCTTCTTGAGTTCTTCACTGTCGACGCTGGACCCCATCCAGGCTCCAGAGCTCGCCATTGAGGTTCGGTTCCCCGTCGGAGAAGAGGCGCCGCCGACGAAGAAGAAGGAAATGTTGGGAGAATGCAAAGGAAGGAGGTAATCTCGGAGGGGACTGGAGTCAGAGCGCAGGCACGAGAATGAGAATGGTAGCTCGAACCGTTCGCCACTTCCCCTTTTTTACGAGCAAGGAGCCGTGGGCGGGGACGTGCACCCGCACGACGCGTGGCGTGCAGTTACGCCAAACCGCCCGCAAAAGATCCCGCTAGCGAGCGGTTGCCGCAGGGGATCCCCACGACGAAGCCGAGGCATTCTGCCTCGATTCCCGGGGAAGGCCTCTAGGCGGACGGGACGTGGGGGACGTGGCTGACATAAGCCACAACCCGGGCCCTCAAGCCGGCCACTCTGGGCCGCCAAGGTCTTCAGTTCCCGCTCCACGCAGCCGAACAAGTCAACGACAACTTCAACAATACGCAACCAAGATTAGGGATGCCCGCGGAGCTTTCCCCGCGCACAAGTTTCAGCTTCACCCGGCTCCAATTTCAGCCGGCCCTACCTCCAACCTCGACATTTCAACCACAACAGCCAAGACCAAGGGGAAGATCGTAAAGTCTTCCCAGCAAGCTAACAAGACTCCACGATCTCGGGGGCTAGTGTCGGGGATATGAACCCCGGATGTCCCAAAGAGGCCCATTCCTTCAGAATTCCACAGGCCGATTGAATAAATGCCGGCTGCGTAGTGCCGCCTGGAACCAGCCGGCTGAATCAAGCCGCCTACGTCTACCCGGACACAGGCGACCGGCTGGGCTGGAGCCGGACGCACCAACCGACAGCTCCGTACGGGTGGGCCAGGCCCGTATAACCGCTCCTGGTGAACAGTACTTCCTGTCGGGCATCTCCTGTGCAGAATCATGGCAACGAGCTCTAGCCGGCCAGAAAGTAGATGATGTCATAGGGACAGACCTGTAAAATCCTTGTAACCTAAAACCCTAGCCTGCTGCCTATATAAGGCGGGCTAAAGCCTCCTGCGTGGGGCGAGCAACCAGAACAGACAAGTAGCAGATTGCATCATCTTCAACCTCCAGCCGGCTAGGACTTCCAGCCGGCTGCCACCCGAATACAGCTCAAGGAGCACTTTGTAGCCCGCATCTTGTGATCAAGCAATAAGAACAAGAAGAGCAGGACGTAGGGGTGTTACCTCCACAGAGGGCCCTGAACCTGGGTAACTCGTGTGTGTTTGCGTGCTTGTTACCCAATCCCGCACGAGCATCCACCGTCGCCTGCCCCATACTTCTTTCCATCTCTGATGGATATGTCGTGCAACCCACCACGACAGTCCTTGTGGCTCATCGACGTCAAGTCCTGCGTGGAACCGCTCTAGCAAAGACACATCGGCTTGGTTATGAACCTCCACGACTTCATCATGCGCTGTGTCTTCCTCCATTCCCGCATCTTCATCTTCTTCGACGTATTCCATGTCATCATCGGTGGGCAAGTTGATAGTGAATATCCCAGGGAGCCCTCCTTCCTGATAAAACTCGCCTTCGGATGTTGAGGGCTCTAGGCGCCGGTAATGTTCACTGTTAGGCATAGGCGGCCTATTGTGCGGCGGTACCGTCATCACAACATCCCACCCTTGTAGACGCTTTTGATATGCTTTGGCTGTTTTCTTGCACGGGTACGGGAGATAGAATACTTGGAAGGCCTGGGTAGCCAAAATGTAGACGTCGTCTCCCGAATACTTGGTGCTTTGTTGAACTTCGACCAATCCAATTCTAGGATCCCGTCTCACCCGATGCGGGTCGAACCAATGGCATTTGAATACAACGGGATTTTGCCCTTTACCAAAGCCATAATTCAACTCGTATATAGCCTCGACTCTTCCATAGTAATGGAGTTTATCTGAGCCTTCACATAACACCCCACTATTTATTGTCTTTCGATTGGCCCAGTTTGTTGTGTACTCATGGGTATGGAAGCGATATCCATTCACGTCATAAGCATGGAATGAGTTGACGGAATGGCTAAAGCCATGGGCAATCTTTCTAAGCTCTGGCTTCATCTCTTTGTCCTTTTTTGCCTACAAGTTTAGCATGACAAGTTTAGAATGAGAAATGCTAGATGAATGTCCACGACACTATAAAAGTTAGATAGAACAGTACCAAACCCGCGAACCAGCTGATGAAACCACCACCCTTGTCAAAACCAGCACCCTTGTCAAAAAGATCCTTCGACTCTTTCGGGGTAGGTTCCCTTCTCAGCTTCCAGTTTTCACGAGTGAATCGTCTACGCCAATGAGAAAAGAGGAGTTAGCCACGAATATAGGAGTGAATGTTTGTGAAATACTAAATGGTGAAAGACTTACTCGATGTACGGCTTCACTTCCACCATACTTAACAAGATATACGAGCTTATCATATCCCGCTCGAGTTTATTCATGATGAACTTCTTCGTGCCACTTGATTTGCCACCGAGCCCTATGAAGATGCTAAGCTTGGGTACATCTTCAGGGTTGGCTACATTGTAGCGAAGGACTGGATTGTGGTTTGTGGGAATGTTGGCATGATAATACCTTGTCGTGAAGTTTGACACCTCCTCGTTAAGGCATGCCTCGGCCATGGATGCCTCGATGTTGCATTTATTGCCGCAATTTCCACGTAGCTTGTTCATTTCTCTCTCAGGCCCAAACTGCCAACGGGTCGACACAGGCCCCCCCAGTGAAGCCTCGTGCGGGAGATGCAAGCTCATATGTTGCATCGGATTAAAAAAACCTGGCGGAAGTAACATCTATAGCTTGCAAAGCAACTCGGGTGCCTGTTCATGCAGCTTCTCAAGCACTTCACGATCTAACTCCCTTGCACAAATATGGCGGAAGAAAAAGCTCAACTCCGCAAGTATTCGCCAAGTCTCCTCATCGACATAGCCTCGAATCATCACCGGCATTATGCGCTCAATCCACACGTGGTAGTCATGACTCTTCAGCCCTCCCACTCGTTGCGTTTCCAGGTTCACACACCTCGTCCAGTTAGCTGCATACCCATCAGGGAAGTACAAACAGTCCACGAGCCACTGTAATATTTCCCTTCTTTCCGCCCTTGTAGGGCAGAACGGAGCCTTTGGCTTTGACCACCTACTGCCGTTGACTCCAAGAGGCTGCATATTCAGATTTGGCCTGTCACAAAGCTCTTCTTGGTCAATTCGAGCCTTGACGTTATCCTTCATCTTCTCAGACTCCATGATGCTGCTATAGAGAGCCTCGGCGATATTCTTTTCGGTGTGCATTACATCAATGTTGTGTGGAAGCTCAACATCCTCCATGTAAGGGAGCAGCTTCCAGAAGCACGAAATGTGAGTCCACTGGTGTGTCTCCCCATAACCCACGAAACCATTCCCATCGGGGTTAGGCACGAGAGCTTCTAGCTCAGCTTTGATTTCTCGTCCGGTCATCAGACGTGGTTTCGGAGCATGGATCTCGACTCCTTTCTTGAACCGCTTTACGTCACTCGTGTATCTATGATCTGGGTCAAGGAACTGTCGATGTTGATCAAAGCAGGAATACTTGCCTCCCTTCTTAAGCCAGAAGAAAGTCATAGCCTATCTGCACTGTGGGCAAGGCCACTTCCCATGTGTACACCAGCCGCAGAACAAAGCACACGCTGGTAAGTCATGGAGAGATGTGTGGTACCAGATATACATATCGAAGTGATCATTTGTTGAGGCATCATATGTTCGGACCCCGTGACCGTTCCAGCCAACAGCCAAGTCTTCCACCAGCGGTTCCAGGTACACATTCATGTTCTTACCCGGGTATTTCGGTCCTGGGATTATCATCGACAATAACATGTTATGTGATCTTATGGACTCGCCGGGGAGGAGGTTCTGGGGGATGCCAAACACGGGCCAACAGCTGTATGTTGCCTCCGACATGCCATACGCGACATGTCCGTGTATCTCTCCCCTAACACGGCCCATCACATCTGCTGGGCTATGTCTTTGTTCATGTAAAGACGCTGGATCCTCGGTATAAATGGAAGGTACCGGAGAATCTTCTGGGGAATCCCGGTCTGCCTCTTCTGTCCACCACCGAGGTCGACCTCGAAGTACCTAGAGGAATTGCGATGGATGCAATAATTTGTTCCAGCATGTTCTTTCCTGAATAGCATGCATCCCTTCGGACAGGCGTCTATCTTCTCATATGACATCTTAAGGTCACGGAGGAGTTTAGTCGCCTCATAGAAGCTCTTCGCCAAGATGTGCCCTTTCGGTAGAAGGCTGCCAACGACGGCCAGAAGATCATCGAAAACATCCCTGCATATCTTCCTCTGGCACTTCAGGGCCATAAGGCGAGCGATGGCATCTTGAAGGGTAACATCTGTATGTTCATGAAGGGGTTTCTGGGAAGAAAACATAGTCTCGTAGTACTTCGTGTTTTCCTCCGGCTGCTCACTTGTCTCCGCCTCTACATGAGGGCTTTCAGGCGCATTAGCATTAACAAAGTCGTCTAAGCAGTTGTCGAACCCAGTGTCAAATTCTCCCGCTGGCTGAATCTGACGCGGCTCGGTTCTAGGACGTTTTGCTAACTATTCACCATGGAAATTCCAAACATGGTAGAACGGTGTGAACCCAAACTTGAGCAGGTGCGTACTGACATCTATCTTCGACTGTCGCTTTCGGTTAGCACATTTCTTACAGGGGCAAAACACTTTCATGGGTTTGCTGCTGATGTCAAACGCCTTGTTCACAAACTCCTCGGCCTTATCTCTCCATTCATCACTAAACTCCGACTGACTCTTTCTGCCGGCATACATCCACTCACGGTTCTCCATCCTTTAATCGGTACCAAAAAAGACATACACAATGCTTTCAGTTCAACATGTCATTTAATTATAACAAAACCATTTTTTACGGCATGCATCCACTTCTCTCTCTAATGGGTATTGGACCTAAACAGCCCGCGGGTCCGTGGATTGAGTACGTTCTCCCCGCTCTACCCCGATCCGAGACAGAATTTCGACAGCACCTCCCCGCTGCTCTCCCGATACACGTCTCGGCAAAAAGCTGAGAGAATGTGCATCCGGAGAACAACGGGGAGGCGCTGCCGAAATTCTATCTCGGATCGAGGTAGAGCAGGGAGAACGTACCCAATCCACGGACCCGCGGACTGCCCCGTAAATGCCGTAAGCGTTACGGCTGAAAATATGCAACTCTAACTCTATGTGCATATTTTTCCGCATAACGCTTACGGACGGGTATAGACGCCTAGGTGACGCGACAGAATCGGTGATCTAGACCAAAATAAAACCCTAGGTACATTCAAGAGAGCCGACGAATTCTTACCCTCGAAGCGTGATCAACGGCGAAGAAGATGCTCGCCGCTCCCGCAACCCGCCCTCCGTCGACAGCCCCGCTCTCACCCTCCAACCATACTCCTGTACGATAAAAGGAAAAGAATTTTCATTAGTACACATTGCAAAACTATTAAACGGGCGACTGGGGCGGCTTCAAGACAATATATTACTATGAATTTGAACTTCCAAGGATCAGTTCAGTGTTCACTGAACAGAAGCATTACAGAACAGATCAAGGTTTTGCAAGCTATAGTTCAATACTGTAATGTAATCCTATGATATGTCCGAGTATGGTTCGACAATAATGTAGTGTAAACCTATAACACATCAGAACTTGCAGCAGCCCCCAAGTCCGGGAACCAGGATGTACAAACCATTTTAATCACAGCCTGAAATCCTGTTTAGTTTGATACAAGATGAAAACCAAGACAGTGAGAACTGAATTATGAAGGTTCAGACATCACATGTGATCCGCAAGCAATAACTTTGGTATTGTAATGTTCTCACCATCGACCACAAATCATAACCTAGAATTCAGAGAATACATGTGTGCTCTGAACAAACGGTTTCTAGCGGCGAAGAGGGTTACCTTGAGATTGTGGAACTCGTCGCCGGCCCGGATGGAGATCTTGCTCGGCGTGTATCTCTTGTCGAGCTTGAAGTTCACGTAGAGCGCGACAAGCTGTGCCACCACGCAACAAATTCAGAAGAGGAAAAAAGAAAATCAGGCGCCGTAACGGAAGCAGCGGCAGAAACCGGGAGATTTCATCGTGCTTACCTGCAGCTGCACCTTCTTCTGGAACTGGATGTTCACCACGTGCGGCTGCGTGCCGTCCGACCTGACCAAGAAAACGTCTGTGGAGGAGCTGGCGAGCTTCGGGCGGCTGGGGGCCGGGGCGGAGGCGACGAGCGCGGCAGGGGAGGAGGCCGGGGAGCACCGCCTCGGGCGCGGGGGCGGCAGGGGAGGCAGGGGCGTGTGCGGCGGGGGGAGGCGGCGCTCGACGGCGGGCGGTGGACTGAGGGAGGAGGGCGCGGGCATGGGGGGACGCGGCGCTCCGGCGGCGGGCGGTGGACTGTGGAGGCGGGCGCGGGGGGGGCGTGGCAGTGCGGCGGCGGGCCGGCGGCGTGTGGCGGGTCGGGGTCGGGTGCGTGTGGCGGTCGGGGTCGGGTGTGTGTGTGGTGTTGTGTGGTGTGTGGGCTGGTCTGAATGGATAAGTTCAGACAGTCTTTGCCGTGTGTTCAAAATCGTGGCACACGGCAAAGAAAACCTCTTTGCCGTGTATTCGCAGAGGGGTGCGCACGGCAAAGATCTTTGCCGTGTGCTTCTTGTTTTATTTTTTTTCCCATTCATTTTTTCTTTTAATTGTTTTTCTTCTTTACTATTTTTGTGGACTGTTTATTAATATTAGTTAATATTTAGTCTCATCTATATAAATACTTAGAGGTTGTGGGAACCAAGATACAGCTCCGAGGTGCGACCCGCTTCACCGACCCTACTTACTCCGTAGTAAGTTCCGACATTTAGAGGTGGAAACTCCCGTTTCGGGTGACGGGCATGGAATCATGCGACGGACCACATGGAATGTTGGTTCCCCTTGGTTCTATGTATCAAACTAACACAACCAAGCAAAAAAGTTCATGCGTATACCCCCTCTCGGCACCGGTCAAAGGGGTAGATCGACAGGTTGGACTTTTTTCCAGCGGGTGTAGGGTTTCGCCGTAGCGGGGGTCCGGAGCATCGGAATCCCACCAAAGCTTGCATTGGTCCCTAATATATGTATAAGAGTGTGTTGGTAGGTTGCAGGAACCAAGATACACCTCCGAGGTGCGACCCGCTTCACGAACCCCGCTTACTCCGTAGTAAGTTCTGACACTTAGAGGTGAAAACCCCCGTTTCGGGTGCCGGGCATGGAATCATGCGACGGACCACATGAAATGTTGGTTCCCCATGATCCTATATACCAAACTAACAAAACCAAGCAAAAAAGTTCATGCGTCTACCCACTCTCGGCGCCGGTCAAAGGGGTAGATCGACAGGTTGGACTTTTTTCCAGCGGGTGTAGGGTTTCACCGTAGCGGGGGTCCGGAGCGTCGAAATCCCACCAAAACTTGCATGGGTCCCTAATATATGTATAAGAGTGTGTTGGTAGGTTGTGGGAACCAAGATACACCTCCGAGGTGCGACCCGCTTCACCAACCCCCCTTACTCCGTAGTAAGTTCCGACACTTAGAGGTGAAAACTCCCGTGTCAGGTGCCGGGCATGGAATCATGCGACGGACCAAATTAAATTGTGGTTCCCCATGGTCCTATGTACCAACCTAACACAACCAAGCAAAAAATTTCATGCGTCTACCCCCTGTCGGCACCGGTCAAAGGGGTAGATCGACAGGTTTGAATTTTTTCCAACGGGTGTAGGGTTTCGTCGTAGCGGGGTCCGGAGCGTCGGAATCCCACCAAAACCTGCATGGGTCCCTAATATATGTATAAGAGTGTGTTGGTAGGTTGTTGGAACCAAGATACATCTCCGAGGTGCGACCCCCTTCATCGACCCCGCTTACTCCGTAGTAAGTTCCGACACTTAGAGGTGAAAACTCCCATGTCGGGTGCCGGGCACGGAATCATGCGACAGACCACATTAAATTTTGGTTCCCCATGGTCCTATGTACCAACCTAACACAACCAAGAAAAAAAGTTCATGCGTCTACCCCCTCTCGGCACCGGTCAAAGGGGTAGATCGCCAGGTTTGAATTTTTTCCAACGGGTGTAGGGTTTCGCCGTAGCGGGGTCCGGAGCGTCGGAATCCCACCAAAACTTGCATGGGTCCCTAATATATGTATAAGAGTGTGTTGGTAGGTTGTGGGAACCAAGATACATCTCCGAGAGGTGCGACCCCCTTCATCGACCCCGCTTACTCCATAGTAAATTCTAACACTTAGAGGTGAAAACTCCCGTGTCGGGTGCCGGGCACGGAATTATGCGACGGAACACATGAAATGTTGGTTCCCCATGGTCCTATGTACCACCTAACACAACCAAGCAAAAAAGTTCATGCGTCCACCCCCTCTCGGTGCCGGTCAAAGGGGTAGATCGACATGTTTGACTTTTTTCCAGCGGGTGTAGGGTTTCGCCGTAGCGCGGGTCCGGAGCGTCGGAATCCCACAAAAGCTTGCATTGGTCCCTAATATATGTATAAGAGTGTGTTGGTAGGTTGCGGGAACCAAGATACAGCTCCGAGGTGCGACCCGCTTCACCAACCCCGCTTACTCTGTAGTAAGTTCCGACACTTAGAGGTGAAAACCCCCGTTTCGGGTGCCGGGCATGGAATCATGCGACGGACCACATGGAATGTTGGTTCCGCTTGGTTCTATGTACCAAACTAACACAACCAAGCAAAAAAGTTCATGCGTCTACCCCCTCTCGGCGCCGGTCAAAGGGGTAGATCGACATGTTGGACTTTTTTCCAGCGGGTGTAGGGTTTCGCCGTAGCGGGGGTCCGGAGCGTCGGAATCCCACCAAAGCTTGCATTGGTCCCTAATATATGTATAAGAGTGTGTTGGTAGGTTGCGGGAACCAAGATACAGCTCCGAGGTGCGACCCGCTTCACCAACCCCGCTTACTCCGTAGTAAGTTCCGACACTTAGAGGTGAAAACCCCCGTTTCGGGTGCCGGGCATGGAATCATGCGACGGACCAGAGAGCGTGTGTGTGTGTGCGGACCGGCCAGATGCGGCTATCTTAACGGATAAGGTTCTGACAGTTTGCCGTGCGGGTGTACGCGTGGCGCACGGCAAAGAATTCCTTTGTCGTGTGCTTGTAAGCGCAGCGCACGGCAACCAACCTAATAAAACCAAGAACGTGGACATGTACAAAGATTCCCTCCGTTTCGACCGAAGTGAGAGTTTCGAGCTATAAGTCCAGGAACTCGGTATGGAGAAAGTGATGCCGGTGAAGCCGGTCACTCACCGGAGTGAGATCTTGGACATGTACAACAGCCAACACACTTGTATACATATGGTATGGAACCACCTAGGTTTTGGTGGGGTTCCGACGCTCCGGAGCCCCGCTTCGGCGAAACCCTAGAACCACCTAGGTTATTCCAGCGGGTGTAGGGTTTCGCCGTAGAGGGGGTCCGGAGCGTCGGAATCACACCACGAAGGCGGGAAGCGGTGGAAGAAGCACACGGATCGTGTGTTTCCTTCGAGCGCTTGTGAGCCGTTGGATCAGAGTTGTGTTTCTTTCGAGTGCTTGTTAGTTGTTGGATCGTGTGCACACGGATCGTGTGTTTCCTTCGAGCGCTTGTGAGCCGTTGGATCAGAGTTGTGTTTATTTCGAGTGCTTGTGAGCTGTTGGATCGTGTGCACATGGATCGTGTGTTTCCTTCGAGCACTTGTGAGCCGTTGGATCAGAGTGTGTTTCTTTCGAGGGCTTGTGAGCTGTTGGATCTGCACTCCCACCTCATCCACAGGTACACCTTCTAATCGCCTATAAATAGCGACGTCCCTGCAGCGAACGGCATACAACGAGCGTCTACCTTTGCCACCGAACCCAATGGTTGGATTTAGCCTACCTGCTGGCATGTTCCCTAGCATTATTGTTTTTGTCCTTGTTCGTCGGCCAGCCATTGGAGCCACCTCCTGTAGGTCGGTGAATAAGGACAACACAACGACGCTGCTGGAAACACAAGCCCTCAGGTAGGTTGAATCCAACCACTGGATTAGGGTGACACAATGATGAATTGCCGAGGAGGTGGGAGTGGTGGTGGTGGAAGTGGTAGCCATGCCCCTCGGTCGGATCCAAGCAGCTGCAAGGCGCTCTGATGATCTACAACATTCCCAATACTTGTTGGGACGGTCGTTAGATCATCAGAGATGTCTTGCGGCTGTTTGGATCGAAGGTCGATTTGCTGCTCACGACGACGCGAGACGGATGCGCAAGCTTCCGGATGGGCAAAACCAGTGTTGGATCAGCCACATGACCCTATATATTACAACCGGTACTAATGGGCTTTTGTTTTTTCTCTCTTATTTTTTCTTTCTTATGTTTTCTGTTTACTTTTTCTTTCTTATGTTTTCTGTTTATTTTTTCTCTCTTATTTTTTCTCTCCGCGACAGCTTTGGTCCCGGTTCGTGCCACGAACCGGGACCAATGTCCCCAACCGAACCGGGACCAATGCTCCATGGGCTCCTGGCAGCTCGAACCGGGACCAATGCCAGGCATTGGTCCCGGTTTATCACTCAACCGGGATGAATGGCTGGTTCGGCTCTGTCCGAAAGGTGGTTTTTCTACTAGTGTCCGTAGTAAGTTCCGACACTTAGAGGTGAAAACTCCCGTGTCGGGTGCCGGGCACGGAATTATGCGACGGAACACATGAAATGTTGGTTCCCCATGGTCCTATGTACCAACCTAACACAACCAAGCAAAAAAGTTCATGCGTCTACCCCCTCTCGGCGCCGGTCAAAGGGGTAGATCGACAGGTTTGACTTTTTTCCAGCGGGTGTAGGGTTTCGCCGTAGTAGGGTCCGGAGCGTCGGAATCCCACCAAAACTTGCATGGGTCCCTAATATATGTATAAGAGTGTGTTGGTAGGTTGTGGGAACCAAGATACACCTCCGAGGTGCGACCCCCTTCACCAACCCCGCTTACTCCGTAGTAAGTTCCGACACTTAGAGGTGAAAACCCCCGTTTCGGGTGCCGGGCATGGAGTCATGCGACGGACCACATGGAATGTTGGTTCCCCTTGGTTCTATGTACCAAACTAACACAACCAAGCAAAAAAGTTTATGCGTCTACCCCCTCTCGGCGCCGGTCAAAGGGGCAGATCGACAGGTTTGACTTTTTTCTAGCGAGTGTAGGGTTTCGCCGTAGCGGGGGTCCGGAGCGTCGGAATCACACCTTGACCGGCGTCGAAAGAGGGTAGGCACATGGACTTTTTCCCTTCGTTGTGAGTTGTTATGACATAGGAACATGGAAAACAACCTATTATCATAGATTCTCACAAAATTGCCACCGGCCGGTTACACCGAAACGGGACTTTTCGCCCGTTACGTCCACTTGTTAGGGGTTTCGACGCATGCGGCCCGCACTACCGAAGGTTTTATATATATTATCGAGAAAAATAATTAATTTAAGTAAATGAGTGTATTAGAAGCCTTAACAAAAAGTAAACAAAGGAAGCCTATGAAAACAGAAGAAATAAGAGGGGGTGCAAACACATGGTTTGCCGTGCATTTCATCCTAAGACACACGGCAAAGACGGTTTGCCGTGGTGGTCTACTAAGGGCTCACGGCAAAGAGGAGATGTGCTCGTGCGCCGTTTACTATTGCGCACGGCAAAGAGGAGATGTGCCGTGCGCTGCATCCACCCGCAAGGCATAGTGTTTCCCGCGAATTGTTTTAGAGAGCGGGAATTAGCCGCGCGACGGGAATTTTTTTCCGCGAAATATTTGGGAAAAGCGGCAAATCCTGGTCAACAGGTTTGCCGTGTAGGCTAGCACGACGCACGGCAAAGGATTCTTTGCCGAGTGGTTTACGTTTGCCGTGCGCTTTTTGTTTATTTTGCCGTGAGGGTTTCTTTGCCGTGCGCTCTGCGTCCGATCTGCCGTGTTTTTTTCTTTGCCGTGATGGTTTTCGTGCCCCCACGGCAAAGAATTCTTTGCCGTGTTCCGTGAATCTGGAAGCGCACGGCAAAGAAGGGTTTACACGGGAAAGACAGATTTTCCGGTAGTGATGGTAATAAAACTGTACTACTCTGAGCTTCAGTGATCTTGGTATTTTTCTAAAAACTGATTAAAATAATTATGAGTTTCAAACAAAGTTGAAAAAAAAACCCGGATGTAGCCAATGATGTATTCCACAAACATACGAAAATCAATTATGACAAAAGTGTGGATCTGAGAGTACGTATATTTTTAAATGTCCAAATTTCATCAGATTTTGTCTTTTTCGTCTGCTTAGAATACAAAGTATTTGAAATTAATATTTTGCATGTTTGTGGGATACGCTATTCCGAGGTTGTTTTTCAATATATTCCGATACTCGTAAATATTGTATTATTGTTTTCGATTTTTTTGTAAAATAACATGATCACCGAAACTCGAGAGCCAAAACATTTTTCGATGTCATTGATCATACAGAATAATTAAGTTGAGACAATAATTAAGAGATGAGGTCCTGATGTAGCCCAACCTACGGCTTCTACACCAAGTGGACCAATGACAAGAGCAAGGGTCAAAGCTATCCATGCTAAGGTGAATTCACTCCTATCTATGTGTGACCTCGACACCTCTTTGAATGGGTTGTTATGTCATTCGGATACTCTATGCATACTCAGGAACCACGTTGATAACGACCCCCAAGATGATGGAGAAGATGAGCAAGAGAAGCCCCAAGATGATGGAGAACATGACCTAGAGAAGACTCAAGAAGGTGGCCAAGAGAAGGCTCAAGAAGACGATCAAGGAGAGGAGTCAAAGGCAGGAGCAGAGAGGGGGCGGTACTATCGCCTGCACTGCTGCCAGAATGCCCCCTCGGAGCCAATGTGCGGTACAACCGCTTGGACAAGCGGTACTACCGCTCCAGGGATCCAGCGGTACTACCGCGCGCACTGCCGCCCAGGAGCCCCGTCTGCGACCATGAGCGGTACTACCGCTCGGGCAAGCGGTACTACCGCCCGCGCCGAGTCAGCTGAAGATCTGACCCGCACCAGTGGTACTACCGTTGGACCCAGCAGTACTACCGCTGCTGCGGGATCCAACTCGGGCTGGAGGCCCATGTGACCTTCCCCCACCTACCCCCTTGGAGTCAACACTATAAATAGAGGATCCCCATCTAGATCTTGGGTTAGACTTGATTTGGGAACTAAAGTAGAGCAAGGCTCCTTCTTCTCAAGTGTGTCCTTCCTCCTTTGGAGATGAATCATGGCCTCCCTTTGTGGAGATGAATCAAGGCCTCCCTTCGTGGAGATGAACCAAGGCCTCCGCTTGTGGAGATGATCTTCCTCTTGTAGCTTGCTACTTGCTAATCCTTCCTCTTGAAGTGGCTAGGATAGATTGGTTTGGATTGACCAATTGGACAAACAATTCTAAGAGTAAGGTGTACTTGGAAGAGGAGAATCGGGGGCTACCCTCGGGGCTTGTTACCGGTTGAATCTTGCTACGTGCTTCTTGCTAGTTATCTTTGTGATTTGTGTGTTTTCCCCTTGTGTTCTTCGTTGTGTTCTTCGTGTTCTTCGCCCCTCCGCCTCAAATCCGTGAAGATCGGGCCACCCTCGAAGCCTAGCCTTCACCATATGGTATCAGAGCTCTAGGTTGCCACGGATTGATCTTGTTTCACCCACAAATCCACCAAATTTTTCTTTGTTTTTGAGAAATTCGAAAATTTCCACCAAAAATACCCATTTTGGGACTCGAGCGATTTGGTTGATTTGATGAGTTTTTGGTAGATTTGATCCATGGATTTGTTGCTTTAGGACCCCCTCCACCCTTGTTTGCGTTCCCTAGTTTCAATTTTTCCAATTTCCCACGGATTCGAGGACTTTTTGGAGCTCTTTTTCGCCCAAAATCGAGTCAAAATCGTGCAGACTCGGGCCCAGCGGTACTACCGCTCAGTCCGGCGGTACTACCGCCCTGGCCACTTCCAGGGTCAATTTTTCAGAATTTTTTTCTTCTTTCCTCGGATCGTTTTGGCAATTCCTCTTTGTTGTTTGAGTACTTGGCTGGTGTGTTCTACACGTCTTCAACATCTACAAGCTTCCGCAACGCCAAGCGACGACGCCGCGCCAAGGACTCGACTCTTCCCTGTCATTGTAATCCGTTGTGAGCCCTTCTTCCTTTTTGCACACCTTGACCTATCGGACTAGTTCGTTTATATTGCGGGCATTGCACTTGTGTTGTTCCGAGTGAGTGTCTCAAAGTATTGGCGAGTGTGTATCGAGTAGAGGTCTTGGCACTAGCAAAAGTTGAAGGAATCATCGTCAAAAAGCAAAAATCAAAAAAAAGAGAAAAAGAAAAGAAAAAGAATCAAGTGGTGCCAAGTACCATTTCTTGTAGATTGCGACAAAGCTTGAACCGCCAAAGTGAGTGTGAGGGTTCGACACTTGTGCAAATCCGTTGCCCACTCAAAGCAATTGAACTAGCGTCCTTCGTGCGTTGTGTTGGCACTTGAGCACGTAGTCTTCGCTAGGTTCCTTTTCTTCGAGTGCTCGCCCTTTGGTCGCACAATCTCATCATTCAATTTTGTGTGTGTTTCCGTATACTTTGTGGTTGGAGTTTCTTTGGTGATTTGGTCATTGTGGATTTTCACTACCTTTAACAATATGCTTTTCGCCGAGTTTGCTTGATTTCCGTTGCCACTTCATACCTTCCTATCCTCATAAGTGTGTGTGTTGGGTGTTAGAACCGGATTCTCTCCTCTCAAGTCACATTATCCTTGGGATATAGTTTGTCTTTGGTTCTTTCTTTACCACATATCTCACTTGATCTTGAGAAAATGTTTAGGGGAAGTACAACTGGAAGCCCAAGCTCGGACGAGGAAATCCACGGCGGTGACCATGGCTATGTCACCCAAACCGAGTTCGTGGGTCTTCGACACCTTCTTCGTGATGGCTTAGGCCGCTATGAACGTCGCCTTCAAGCTCAAGAGGCAAACTTCAACGAACGCATGCAAGCGCAACAAGAAACGTTGGAGCAAGTGACCGAAGCACTCAACAACCTTGTGCATCGTCAATCTTCTTCTTCGTCACGCTCAAGTCATACAAGAAGTACCTCAAGGTCGACACAAGCTCATCATGGACGTCATGGCCTTCGCCCCGAACACCCGCAACAACCACGCCAAGAAATTCCAAGGCCCGACGACCATGATGGACTTCACCATGACGGAAACCGTCCTCCTTCACCGCATGTGAACAATGCCAATGCGCCACAAGAACGTCAACATGACCCAAGGCGCGACGCCCATGCACGACCTCATCAAAACGTGAACAATGCCAATGCCCATCTTGAGCAACCTCAACAAAATGATGAACATCGTGAACGCATACCGTCACCACCACTGCAACAACGTGATCATCATGACCCATTAGCAAATGGCAATGGCGTCCCGGGTGCGAATGACTTTGATGAACAAGGACGTCCTCACCGTCATCCCCAAGGCCACGCCATCGAAGTCATGAAAATGCGAACGCTAACGAAGAACCCGATCCTCAACAAGAGCACCATCCTCGCCATGATCCTCGTCCTCGTCAAGAACTTCCACATGATCGTCACCAACAACACCATCCCGAGTCAAGCGATATCGAGTCAAGCCACCACAATGGTGATGGACTCAATCGAGGGCGACGTGGACGTGCATTCCCACGTGGTGCCCATCGCAACAACTATGATGACTTGACCAACGTTCATTTCGACATACCCAAGTTCTTCGGCAAGAGTGACCCGGAAGCCTATTTCTCATGGGTGCTCAAAGTTGACAAGATCTTCCGCGTACAACGCTTCTCCGACAACAAGAAGGTTGCCTTAGCCTCGATGGAGTTTGAGGAGTATGCTCTCTTGTGGTGGGAACAACTCCAAGATGCACGCATCGCCAACCACCAAGAACCGATCAACACTTGGGTGGAAATGAAAGAGGCAATGTACAAGCTTCGTGCCAAGCCACTACACTCGCGACTTGTACAAGAAATTGCAAGAATTGAAGCAAGGGTTGAAGTCCGTTGATGAGTACTACAAGGAGATGGAAATCTCGATGATGAGAGCCAATGTCAACGAGTACGAAGAGCAATCCATGGCTCGCTTCATGAACGGCCTCAACTATCAAATCAAGAAAATCGTGGAGTTCCAACCATATGCCTCTTTGGTTGAGCTAGTACATCAAGCTACAAAGGCCGAGCGTCACGTGCTTGAAGAGCTCAAATACCTCAAGACAAAGGCATTCTTTGCCAACAAACCCTCCTCTTCAACGTCTAAACCAACTCAAGCTCCTCCTCAAGCTAAAGGCACGACAAGAGCTTCTACATCCACCACTCAAGCACCTCCACCCGTGAAGAAAACGCCTTCCTCTAGTAATGCACCTCAAGGATCGTCGTCCAGAACAAGACTCTTGCAATACTACAAGTGCGGAGGACAAGGGCACAAGTCCTTTGAGTGCACCAACAAGAAGGTCATGATCGTCAACGACAACGGAGAGTATGAGTCTATGAGTGAAGATGAGTATCTTGCCTTGAACAAAGTCGCCACAATGCAAAGTGTGCAAGAAGAATCAAATGAGGTATATTGCGACGGCGACAAGAGCTCCTCCTTGGTTGTGACAAGAACTTTGAACACTAATGTCCCCGTTGAAGAAGACCAAAGATGCAACTTGTTTCAAACAAGAGCGGGAATCAATGGGAAATCCATCAAGGTCATCATTGATGGTGGAAGTTGCCACAACCTAGCGAGCAAGGAACTTTGTGAGAAGCTCAACTTGAAGTACAAGAAGCATCCACACCCATACCATGTCCAATGGTTGAGTGATTCCGGCGCCGTCAAGATACAACACATGGTGCAAGTGTCCTTCAAGATTGGTGCTTATGAAGATACGGTTGATTGTGATGTTGTGCCTATGTCCGTGTGTCATTTACTCCTTGGGCGTCCATGACAATTTGACAAGGGTGCTATGCATGATGGAAGGACTAACTACTATAGCTTCAAGAGCAACGACAAGACCTTCGTCCTCCGTCCTATGACTCCAAGTCAAGTAATTGCCGACAACGCAAAGACTATTGCACGTGCACAACAAGATGGTTCTTCAAGTGAGAAGAGTGGTGAGAGAGAGATCCATCATAAAGTGAGTGAGAGCCACAAGCCAAATGAGAGTGACACTTCAAAGAGAGTTCCCACAAAACTTACACTATTTGCCACCAAAAGAGAGATGAGGGAGTTGAGAGAAAACCCATCCACCCTTCACTATGTACTCATATGCAAGGGTGAAGTTTCTATTACTAACACTTTCACAAACCTTCCTCCTCCTTTGATGTCTCTTTTGCAGGAATTTGAAGATGTTTTCCCTCAAGAAGTGCCCCCGGGACTCCCTCCTCTTCGCGGCATCGAGCACCGCATCGATCTTGTACCCGACGCACCGCTACCGAACCGCGCACCATACCGCACCAACCCCGAGGAGACCAAGGAGATTGAGCGGCAAATACAAGAACTCCTAGCCATGGGACACATCCGCGAGAGCTTGAGTCCGTGTGTCGTGCCCGTCATCTTGGTGCCCAAGCACGACAACACTCTTCGCCTATGCATGGATTGTCGCCCCATCAACGCCATCACGGTGCGCTATCGCCATCCTATCCCTCGTTTAGATGATATGCTTGATGAGCTTTGCGGTTCCTCTATCTTTTCGAAAATTGATCTTAAAAGTGGATACCACCAAATACGCATGTGTGAGGGTGATGAGTGGAAGACCGCCTTCAAAACCAAACTTGGTCTTTATGAATGGCTTGTCATGCCTTTTGGCCTTTCCAATGCTCCCTCCACTTTTATGCGTCTCATGAATCATGTTTTGCGTCCTTTCATTGGTAAATTTGTGGTGGTATACTTTGATGACATTCTTATTTATAGCAAGTCGTTGGAAGAACATACTTCACATGTATCTCAAGTTTTGTTGGTTCTTCGCAAAGAGAAACTCTATGCCAATCTCTCTAAGTGCACATTTGCCACCAACAAACTTGTCTTCTTGGGTTTTGGTATCTCTTCCGATGGGGTTGAGGTTGATGATGCAAAGATTCAAGCCATTCGTACTTGGCCTTTTCCCACATCCCTTGAGGAGTTGAGACGTTTTCTTGGTTTTGCCGGATTCTATCGCCGTTTCATCAAAGATTTTTCCTCCAATGCTTGTCCCCTCCACGAACTTACAAAGAAAAATGTATCTTTCATTTGGGGACATGAGCAAGACTTTGCTTTCAATGAGCTCAAGATTTTTCGCGAGCACCACTCCTAGCCCTTCCGGATTTTTCGCAAACTTTTGAAATTGAATGTGATGCGAGTGGGTTGGGAATTGGTGGTGTTCTTATGCAAAACGGTAGGCCCATCGCTTACCATAGTGAAAAACTTGATGGAGCTCTCCTAAACTACCCCATTTATGACAAGGAATTGTATGCTTTGGTTCGTGTACTAGATGTTTGGCAACACTACCTTTGCCCTAAGGAGTTTGTCATACATTCGGATCACGAATCGTTGAAATATTTGAAAAGTCAATCTAATTTGAACAAAAGACATGCTAAGTGGGTTGAGTTTATTGAGTCTTTTACCTTCGTCATCAAGTACAAGAAAGGTAAAGACAACGTGGTCGCGGATGCTCGGCGCAAAAAGGAGTTGGTGATTTCTATTTGCATCAAGGTTTCTTGTTTAAGGCTAACAAATTATGCATTCCCGAGTCTTCGCTTCGTTTGCTCCTTTTGAAGGAATCACATGGAGGATCGCTTATGGGACATTTTGGCCGCGACAAGACCTACGCAATGCTAGCCACCAACTATTATTGGCCAAGAATGAAGCGTGATGTGGAGCGCCTAGTTCGACGATGTTCTACATGCCTCAAAGCTAAGTCTACACTAAACTCTCATGGCCTCTACATTCCCTTACCCATTCCACATAGACCTTTGGCCGATATTGCTATGGATTTCGTATTGGGTCTTCCTCGAATTAAAATAAACAAGGACTCCATATTTGTTGTCATTGATCGATTCTCTAAAATGGCACAATTCATTCCATGCAACAAGACCGACGATGCTTCACATGTTGCTACTGTCGGAGAATGTTCCCAGGAACTGGGGGTGTCTCCAAGGTATCGTGTAAGGGGCTGAACACGGAGTCAAACAATCCTCAACGTGCTCCGGCGACGGTGCTCGTCGGACTCGCTACGGACGACACTTCAGAGATGGACACGGATCTTACCCAGGTTCAGGGCCCTCTTTTGGAGGTAAAACCCCTACGTCCTGCTATGGTGTATTGCACTGCTTGAAGAGGTTCACAGTACAAGGAGAGCTTGGAGAGCTCGAGGTGGCTAACAATGGCTACTTGCTAGTCTTCCGATCTAGGGTTTGGACTCAGGAATCTTGGAACCCACCGAAGATCGAACCCTTTGCTTGGCGTGCTCCCCCTCCTTTTATAGGCGTCTTGGACCTCTTCTGCCCAAACATTTGGGCGGGAAGGGTTACGACATGACGACGCGGAAGGAGGCAGGGTGCACGATAAAGGCGGAGTCCACCATAAAGGTAAAGCTCGTGGACGCGGTCCACGGCAGGGGAGCGGCGTCACCAAAGCTGAAAAAGGCCACCGGCCAGCCGGACGGTGGGCTGGCGCTTGCTGAGGTGGGAGGTGACCCACGGTGACGTCGCCCTTGGAGCGTAGCTGCAGACGGTTCCCTTATCACCAAAGAGGTAATACTCGTTGTCCGCTTTGCTTGGTGCCGCTTTGTTGACTGCTTTATTCATGGAAACAGCAACTGCGGCGTCGTCGTCATCGCGCGTAGGCACGCGCGTCACTCTGCACATGGGGGCAGAGCCCATGTGCGCTCTGCCGCGGAGGCAGAGATGGCTTCGCGAGGAAAGAGCTCGGCGAGGCAAAAAGCCTTGCCGAGCCCTTCGGCTTGGTCCTTAGCAGAATTGCGGGTGGCGTCGGAGACGCCTTGTCGAGGAGCGGTCCCTCGCCAGGGGAGAGAGCCCTCGGCGAGGAGAAAAAATCCCTCGTGAGGAGAAAAACCCTCGCGAGGCTCGCCAGGCTTGGAGAGCCTGGTCCTTAGCGAAAATCATCCAAAGGATCTTGTGGGCCCTGGCAGGCCGGCCCGTGGTACCCTGGTTTCCACTGTGCCGACAGTAGCCCCCGGGCCCGCGATGGGCACGCCGAGGCCCATGGACGCAGGCGAAGCGTCGAGGGGCCAAAGATGCCTGACAGGGCCGCGACACGTGGAGCGCAGCGGTTGCGCCCGCGGCCACGATCTCCTCGGCTTCAACGGGCAACCCGGTGGGGCCCGCCACGTCCGGGGCAACCGGTCAATAAAGCCTGGCGCGCAGACTGCGCCCATCACTTCTCCCGTTACTCCGCCGCCCTCTTCTCCAAAACTTCTCCTTCCCAGAGTGCATCGCTCCCGAGGTCTTCGTCTTCAAGCTTCCCTTCAGCGGCCATGGCTCCCAAGAAGGCAACCGACGGTCAGAAGGGCAAGGCCGCGATGCAGACTGGCACGTCTGCGGCGGCGGCGCGGGGTGCCGCGCTGGCGGCGGCGCTGCCGCCGTCGCGCATCAACGCGGCGGCGATTGCGAAGGTGCGGCACTTGGCGGCCGCCAACACCCACGAGCTCGGCGCCACAAGCATAGCGCCCAGCAGCAGCAAGGTCGGCACGGGGTACTACCCCATATCCCTTCATGCTTTCTACGCCGGCCTTGTCCCTCCTTTCTCTAGCTTTCTCAGGGGAGTCCTTGAAGCATACCGGATCCAACTCCTTCATCTCCACCCAAACTCCATACTCATCCTCGCCATCTTCGCCTATCTCTGCGAGGCATATGTTGGCGTCCACCCCTCGGTGGCTCTCTTCCGCAGCTTCTACTCCCTCCGGAACACCACGCCGAACGAGCGGCTCGGGTGCGTCTCCTTCCGCATCGCCGCCGCCAGAAGTGAAGACTACATCCCTATCGCGTGGCTTGGTGAGAACGCCATCACCAAGGTGACGAAGAAGGTGGATGGCTTCCGCAAGCGATGGTTCTTTGTTAGCACCAAATCGTCGAACCGCCACCTGGAGGAACCCGAGGCGCCCCCAAGGAAGTGGGCGCGTTGGTCGAGCGGCAACTTCGAGGGCCCCAAGCTTGAGGCGGTATACGAGCGCATCATGGTGCTCCGCGAGGCCGGGCTCACTGGCCAGATGGTGGCGATGGATTTTGTTGCACGCCGCATTGCTCCCCTTCAGTGGCACTCAGAGCCAATGTGGACCTATTCAGGCCCGGATGACAGGATGCGCCTCAGCGCAGACGACCTCACCCCGGGCGAGCTGAAGCAGATCATGAGAGTCCTTTTTGCTACAGAGTCCATTCCGTACCCAAACAACGACGATGCCTTGCCGCTGTTCGTCTACGTGGAGGAGAACGTGCGCGAAGCCCGTGAGCTCCTGCCCCTCTTCGACGAATGGGGCATCAGGCCCGCGAGGCTTGTCGGGTCCCGCAGCAACCCGTGGGCTGCGGAACAGGAGCAGGCGGGCGACGCGCTGGAGCCGGACGAGGACGAAGAGTCTGGCGAGGATGAGGCTTCAAGAGGCCCGCCCCCCCT